>NW_021024815.1:1201385-1290871 GCF_004153795.1 Camellia sinensis | reverse complement strand
GTTAGCCTCAGACACCACAACAGAGAGGTTGATGTCATTCACTCCATCAGAGATGTAATCTAGTTCAGTTACATTGATAATATTGGTAGTTTTCTTGCTTAGAATAGATTGTTTGGTTATTCCGACCAAACGTCCTGCAGCCTGGATCCTTATCCTGGGCTTAGGAAGGGTGTTGGTTTATTCCAGCCAACCTCTAAGTTAGTTTTTCCAGCTAGCTTAGAATAATGTTTGGTTATTCCGACCAAACGTCCTGCAGCCTGGATCCTTATCCTGGGCTTAGGAAGGGTGTTGGTTTATTCCAGCCAACCTCTAAGTTTTTCCAGCCAACTTAGAATAATGTTTGGTTATTCCGACCAAACGGCCTGCAGCCTGGATCCTTATCCTGGGCTTAGGAAGGGTGTTGGTTTATTCCTGCTAACCTCTAAGTTAGTTTTTTCAGCCAACTTAGAATAATGTCTGGTTATTCCGACCAAACGTTCTGCAGCCTGGATCCTTATCCTGGGCTTAGGAAGGGTGTTGGCTTATTCCAGCTAACCTCTAAGTTAGTTTTTTCAGCCAACTTAGAATAATGTCTGGTTATTCCGACCAAACGTCCTGCAGCCTGGATCCTTATCCTGAGCTTAGGAAGGGTGTTGGTTTATTCCAGCCAACCTCTAAGTTAGTTTTTCCAGCCAACTTAGAATAATGTTTGCAACATTCCTGACTTTACTAAAGCTAACTTTTACAGAGAACAACTTATGCTGAAAAGAATCGATTGTTTTATTGAAGAAGAAGAAATTACACATGTTTGAAAGGAAAAAAGCTAGAAATAAAATAACTTGAGATTGGCCGTGTTCCATGGCCTAAGGATTGCTTTGTCGTCCTTGTCTTCTAGGTGGTATGCCCCTTTGCCTGCTAATCCAACCACTTTGTAAGGACCTTCCTAGTTCGGCCCTAACTTGCCATCTCCTGGTATCAAGGTGTTTCCCATCACTTTGTGCAGTACCCAATCTCCGATCTTGAATTGTCTTGGATGCACCGTTTTGTTGTATTTCCTGGATAACTCTTGTTGGTATGAGGCAATGTGAACCAGTGCTCTTTCTCTTTTTTCTTCCGCAAGGTCGAGCTCCAATGTTATGGCTTCTCCATTCAAGTCGGGATCAAAATTTTCACTTCGAATTGTGGGGAGGCCAACTTCCAGTGGGATTACTGGCTATGGCTTCTCCATTCAAGTCTGGATCAAAATTTTCGCTTCGAATTGTGGGGAGGCCAACTTCTAGTGGGATTACTGCTTCCATTCCGTAGGCTAAGGAGAATGGTGTTTCTCCTGTCGATCGCCGAGGTGTGGTGCGGTAAGCCCATAAAACATAAGGAAGTTCATCCGCCCACTTGCCTTTTGCCTTCTCTAACCTTTTCTTCAATCCATCCAAGACGACTTTATTTTATGCTTCTGCTTGACCATTTGCTTGAGGATATGCCGGTGTAGAATTGTAGAACTCTATCTTGTACTCTTCACAAAAGCCTCTGAAGATTCTGCCGTCGAACTGAGTACCATTGTCTGAAATTAGGGATTTTGGTATGCCAAACCGAGTGATGATATTCTGCCAAACGAACTTCTTCACATCTTTTTCTTTGATTGATGCCAATGCTTCTGCTTCCACCCACTTTGTGAAGTAGTCTGTTGCTGCGAGGAAGAACTTCCTGTTGCCGGGTGCTGTTGGAAGTGGTCCTACTATGTCCAAGCCCCACATTGCGAAAGGCCATGGGCTAGTCAATGGTAGGAGTTCTCTAGCTGGTTGATGTATTTGGTGCGCGAATTTCTGGCATTTCTCACACCTCTTCACATATTTCTCTGAGTCTACCTGCATGTATGGCCACCAGTATCCTTGTGAAATGGCCCTGTAAGCTAGCGATCTTCCTCATTGATGGCTTCCGCACACCCCTTCGTGTATTTCAAACAAGAATGCTTCCACTTTGCTGGGGTGAACACACTTTAGGTAAGGTCCTGAGAATGACTTCTTGTATAATGCCAAGGATGGGGAGAGCCAAAATCGCTGCGACTTCGCTCTTATTCTATTGGCTTCTTTTTTCTCTTCTGGTAGGATGCCGTCTTTTAAGAACAGGATGATGGGATCCATCCAAGAGGGGCCAAGTTCTGTGCAACATACCTCTTCTGTTTCGGGGTCTTCTATGCTTGGTCTAGGTAGGTAGTCGATTAGTAGTGGATGAGGTATGGAGGAATCTGCCATTGAGGCGAAGCCTGATAGTTCGTCTGCTCTGCTGTTTTCCTCCCTGCCGATTTACTCTATCCTTACTACATCAAACTTCTTGATCTCTGTTCTGACCAGCTCTTGGTACTTGGCCATTCTGTCATCCTTTGCTTCGTAGTCGCCAGAAATTTGGTTTACCACCAGTATTTTGCACCCTTCCAAACTGTCTCAAAAACCTATCTGGATGATAGGGTTCAACAATATCCATGCATTTCAGCAATCCAGTGTAGTAAGCAACTTTAGCAAATGAATGGTTCTCACGTTTACCAATATATGGATCCAAAATAACCTATAAAGAATACACAAAATCATAGATGCTGGGAAGCCAAGGTTGATTGCTTGCTCTACTACCAGTCCGTCTGGTGAGATGAGGACTATGTCGAGTCCTGCACCATGCCGGTTGGATGCTCCATCCACAAAGAGCTTCCACATCTCACCAACGAACAACTTCCAGCAAGTGGAGGGGTCAAATGATGTCGTGGGGTCAAGAATGTTGCTGGTGCTTTCTTCAAGGTCCATGCTTGCTGTCTGCCCCTTGCTATCTGATTGTACCAAGTCTTTTTTTGTCGGAGAGCATTGGTTTGGTGTAGCTTCTACCTTGCTGTCTTTAGTCTGGTCTGCCTTGGGGTCTGACTGAGTATCTTCTACTGGGGGTTGCGCTATACCGGCGTCAACTTCCGTCCCTAGTTCGGTTGTGTCAGTTAGGTTGACTGAGCAGATATGATGACTTCCAGGAGTAAACTCTGCGACGAAGTCTGCCAAAGATTGGGCTTTTATTGCGGTCCTGGGTTGGAACTTGATGTCGAATTGTCCCAACTCTACTGCCCACTTCAAAATTCGCCCAGAAAAGTTCGTCCTCTCAAACAAAGTTTTTAGTGGGAAAGCTGTGAGGATGACTATGGTGTGGGCGTGAAAGTAGTGTGCCAATTTCCTGGAGGCCATCATCAAGGCTAATGCCAGTTTTTCCAGTGGCAAATGCCTTGTTTCGGCTCCCAGCAATGTCTTGCTGACATAATAGATGGGCAAGTGTTGGATTCCTTCTGCACGAACCAACACTGCGCTAACTGCGTGCTGAGAGACTGCCAAGTACAAGAAGAGTTCTTCACCAGGTACTGGGGTAACAAGCAGTGGTGGGGAAGACATATATTCCTTCAAGCCAGGTATAAGAAGAGTTCTTCACCAGGTACTAGGGTAACAAGCAGTGGTGGGAAAGACATATATTCCTTCAAGCTTTCCAGAGCTTGGTCGCATTCTTCATCCCACTCAAACTTGGCCTTTAAAGCATGAAAAAATGGTCGTAGTCTATCTGACGACCTGCTTATAAATCGGTTGAGTGCAGCTGCCATACCGGTGAGATGCTGTACTTCTTTTACTGAGTTTGGTCTCTCCAGATCTTGGATTGCTTTGATCTGAGAGGGGTCTGCTTCTATACCTTGGTTTGTCACCAGGAAGCCCAAGAATTTGCCAGATCCTACTCCGAATGCACACTTGGATGCGTTGAGCCGCAACTTGTGTTTCTTCAAGATTTCAAACATCTCTCCTAAGTCCTTGAGATGGTCGTTCTCATCTTTGCTTTTGACCACCATGTCGTCGATGTAAGCCTCCATTGTTCTGCCTAACAATGGGTCAAACATCTTGGTGACCATCCGTTGGAATGTTGCCCCTGCGTTCTTCAGGCCAAAGGGCATGACCTTGTAACAGTATAGTCCTCTTGGAGTTGTAAAAGACGTGACCTCCTGGTCTGGTTTATGCATGGCGATTTGGTGATAGCCTCTGTATGCATCTAGAAAGCTAAGTCGGTTGTGCCCCGCCGTTAGGTCTACCAGTTGATCTATCCGTGGTAGAGGAAAGTTGTCTTTTGGGCACGCCTTGTTGACTGTTTTATAGTCGACGCAGACACGCCACTTGCCATTCTTCTTTGGCACTACGACTGTGTTGGAGATCCATCTTGGGTAGTGCACTTCTCTAATTGCTCCTGCCTCCAGCAGGTTACCTACTTCTTCCACCACTATTTCGGCATGGTGAAGTGCCGATCGGCAAGTGCGTTGAATAACCGGCCTGGCGGATGGGTGGACATTGAGTTGGTGACAGATGAAGTTTGGATGAAGCGGCAGTCTCGTAGGGTGTCCAGGCAAACACTTCGATGTTAGAGGTCAAGAATTCCAAGACCTCTAATCTCTCAGTGCTAGACAACGACGAGCCGATCAAGAAGAACTTATCCGGGTTCTTTTCATCTATTTTTACCTCTACCAAGTCCTCCACTTCTTTCTATCAGCCTCTTTGCGACGTTCGCGAATAGTTCATTGCTTTCAGGTTCTTCCACCGAATGAACGTATCTTTGGCAGCGCGCTGCCATTTACCGTGGCGAAACATTGCTTTGACATGATCTGATCTCCATAGACTTCTTCAATTATAACCGGTGTCGTTGGGGAACCGCATTACCTGGTGGTAGGATGACGCCACAAACGTATGGCGTGCAGCCATTGTTCTACCTAAGATGATGTTGTAAGTGGAGGGGACCTTAAAGACCCAGAACTCCACTTGTTTTGTTACGCTTCCTGCTCTGACTGGAAGAATTATTTTGCGATGGGCCATTTTGGCATGGAGTTGAATCCAATTAGGGAGATACTCAGGCGCCAAGTCTTTGTCTTGTAGCTTCAGTTGTTTAAATGTTTCGTAGTACATGATCTCACATGAACTACCCTGGTCAATCAGAATCGCTTGACGTCAAAATCCTTGACTCGGAGAGTGAGACCAGAGCATCATTGTGAGGACAGTATATTCGATCCAAGTCTTTATCCGAAAAAAGCATGACGCTGTTGCCCTCTGTTTTCCCCTTCTTGATGGAAGGTTGGGCACTTAGCACCTCTCTAAAGTGCTCAGCCTTTTTGATTGATCCCTGAGTTCGCATACACGCTCAGTGTCAAAAACTCCATGTATCACATTGATAATGCCTTGAGGTGGGGCGTCGATTGGCATTCCTTGGGGTATTGTGATCCTGGGGGCTGGCTGCGTCCCTCCTTCAATGTATTTGTCCAATGACCTGCCGCCACCAACTCCTCCAGTGCTGTCTCAAATGGGTGCAATTCTCAGTTCGGTGCCCCTTTTCTTTATGGAAGGTGCACCGTGATCTTTCGTCATAATCCTTCTGAGCTTCTCCTAGCTTGGCTGGCCACTTGACGAAAGGCTTATCTCTTATTTCGCTCAGAATTCGATATATTGGTTTTTTGAACACCGTGGTTATGGCAGTGCGGATTCTCAACCATCTTTTGTCTGGGTCTTCTCCGTTATCTCGTCTGCCACGTCCGTTTCTGTTACTTCGGTCTACCGTGTTGACCTTGGTTGAGGTTTTCTTTTCCGGTACTGCGGTCGCACCAGATTTTGCTTTGGCACGTGCGCCATCCTCTTCTACCCTGATGTGCTGATGCACTCTCTCCATCAGGGCTTCCATAGTGAGGGGTGGCGTCATGGTGATCGAGTCTCTTAGTCTGTTCCCGACTGGAAGGCCTCTTTTATACTGTGCGATGGCAAGATTGGTAGGGCAGTCCCCAATCTGATTGAATGTCTCCCAGTAGCGACTATTGTACGATCTAAGGGTCTGTTTATCGCCCATGTCGATGGAGAGCAATTGGTCGATTTCCACCGGGGTTTTAGTGTTTGTTCGGAACCTTGTTACGAAGGCCTCTGCTAATTGTGCCCAAGAGGCTATGCTGCCCTCAGGAAGTTTCTCAAACCAAGTCAAGCCTAGGTCGCCAAGGCTTGATGGGAAGAGTATGCACATCAAGGCCTCGTTTCGCCTGTATACAGCCATGACTTGGCGAAAGTGGCTCAAGTGTGAGTAGGGATCCGTCTTCCCTTCATATGTAGTAAATTTTGGTTGAAGGAAGCCTGATGGTAGGGGCGCGTTTTCAATCGCGGGAACAAACGGTGAAGTCTGCAGCCTTGCTAATGCCTTGTCCGTTGGTTCGTAGGCAGGGCGTGGTATTGGCATTCCAACCTCGACGCTTCCATGCGTCCGAGGAGCCAACCGCTGTACGACCGAGACTCTGTGTGGATCCCATGCCCTGGCATCCTCTTTGCATCGTGCTTTTTCTTCGAGCACGGTTCGTAAGTCGGATGATCTGGGTAATTCCGTCTGTCTAGATCTGGTTTGGTGCGAATGCGAGGGCCAATACGTGCTTCCTTCAGTGTATGATCTTTCAGATCTCGTCCTCTCAGACCTGGAGTGACGAGTTCTAGAAGACCAGGATTGAGTGTCGTCTGTTCTGAGGCTTCTGCTTTCTCCTTGCGAGGGTGTAGTATTCCTACTACGATTTTCTGAGTGGCGAGGGGGCGTCTTGTTTTTGCGCCCCTCTCCTGTCGCCACTTCTTTTTTCTTCATCTGGCGTTTCAAGGCCTCCATGTCCTCCACCATCTTTCTTATCAATTCATCTTGCTCTTTCACGCGATCTTCTAGAGCTTGAGGGTCAATCCTCCGCCTTTGCCTGTCGGGACTTTGAGAATGAGATTGACGGGGGCTGTGAGTCCGTCTTCCCCTAGTATCTCTCCTAGAGGTATGTCTTTGGGGCTCCAAGTCCGCCATGGGAAGGACAGAAGGTAATCCTTCACGCCTGGCGCCCCCTTTTGGAGTTAGTCCGTCGACGGCGGACTGACTGCGGCAATTCTTCAATGTGTGCCATTGATCGTAAAGGGGAGAAGCTTTAATCAAGAGGTTTTGTTCTGTCTGTTATTCCCACAGACGGCGCCAATTGTACAGGAAAAAAATACACCTTCTCGTATAATCCTGTTGACTAAGTCCGTGCTTCTTCGTACGACGTCGTTTTGTCCCCTGAAAACACAAACGTGAGCTAACCGGCGGGTGTGTGCCGGAAACCTCTCCGATGCCTAAGTCAGCAAACTTGACAAATAGACAAAGCTCAATGTATTCAGAAAGCAAAATTGTGTGTTACCTCCTCCAAGGTGATATTTGTAAGCTTTTATAGGTTTTTTGTGTGGCACAATCCTAGTAGGACTTCTACTCCTCCATGTAGAGTCTTTCTAGGATTCATACTCCTGTCGGATAATGCTTATCCTTTAACACCCCCCCCCCACTGCTTAAACCAAGTGGGATGGTTTTTACCATGGTCGAGCTACCATATGACCGAAATAAAACTGGCTATGCTGAGCCATAGAGTAGGCCGAACTATCCTTAGCTCGGCATTTGCTTTCACTCCTCCTTATCTCGGTTCTCTCTTGTTCAACCCATGGTGTGTTTAGACCGAACTACCGAGTAGTAAGGTTTTGACCGTTCTAACCTCAATACATCATGACCGGACTACCTCTGAGACCGGCCTAACTCCAAGTTGCTTCCGGACCGAAGTAACTTTACAATTCATGGGCCGGAGTAACTTTGTCTCTCTTGGGCGGAGTAACTTTGTCTCTCTCGGGCCGGAGTAACGTTACAATTCTTGGGCCGGAGTAACTTTATCTCTCTTGGGCCGGAGTAACTTTTCGGCCTTTTTACCCAGTCCTTCATACTTTGGGCCATAAAGTCCATCTCATAGCTCGGCCCAATTTTTACCAAAAATTACCCTCTCATGATTGAAATTATAAATTCATGAAACTCACATTCTAGTGTTTTATTGCAATTTTTATTATTAGGATTAGATTTTGATAGACATTTTATCTAATAAAATTTATCAAATTTTTAATTGTACAACAAATAATGCAAAACAAACATATAATTAGAATTATATTTTTCTATATCTATTGCAAAAGAAACGTAGACAAGAACAGATTATGTGTCTCACTAATCAAGCAAAATAATCAATCACAGGGTTCGTTTGAAAAGTGGGTTGACTTTTTGACTATTTTAACCTGGGGCTAAAAAGTCTCATTTGGAAAAAAAATTTTGACTTTTTTTACTTTTTGTGAGAAAAAGAATATAATGATTATTAATTCATCATGACCTTCAAATTATTATAATTTTTTTCTTTAATGAAACTTGAAGTTCATCTAATTTTATTTGACTATTTATTGGACAATTTACCCTTTTTATTTTGTCACTATCGTTGACCGAAGAAGTGATGCCATTTCGATTCGATTAATTTTGTGATTGTATATAATAACAACACTCGTGGGCAACAAGCATAAAGCAAACAAACTCAAAGCTGTCTGGTTTGTTTGTTGGATTGTCAATTAAAAGAATGTGACAGCTATAAATGGCCACCTGTTGTGACAATTGAATTAATTTTCAAAAAAAATATCTAGGGCTAAATCTAATGAAGTAGAGACACTAAATTTTTTAAGATGAATCACTTAGCAGCCAGCAATATATTAATGGAATGGACTTTCCCTCTGTCTAAGGGTGTTATTCTGGCTTGTGAGGTCATCACGAGTTCTATTTTGATGATTTGAATTATTCAATTTATAAGATTTTTCATACATATCATTCATACAAAAAATTAGTTCAATTAAATAATCATAATTTATTCAATTTATAGCGTTTGTTATAAAAAAAATATTATTATAAAAAAACACATTTTTTTTCATATTTTTGAACACAAATGTGATAAATTAAATAAATTATGATTATCGGATTGATCTAATTTCTTTTATAGATGATATACGTAAAAGATCCGATAAAATAAATAATTCAAAATATCAAAACCTGTGATGAATCCCACGATCCCAAA
Source organism: Camellia sinensis (assembly GCF_004153795.1). Lineage (NCBI taxonomy): Eukaryota > Viridiplantae > Streptophyta > Magnoliopsida > Ericales > Theaceae > Camellia > Camellia sinensis. The sequence goes on along the minus strand of NW_021024815.1, from coordinate 1,281,948 downwards.
TAAAACTTCTTAATTCAATTTATGGATTGAAGGGAATCTAACTCCTATATTAATTGACCTTCTCTTCTTTTGCAAATAAAAATTAAGGACGTATTTGGACATGAATTCCTGTCATTCTGTTGCCACATCAATTGGTTTAATTAAAAAAATTCTTTTGTAAATTGTTTTAGATAGGTAGCGTAGCATTATCATGCCAACCTTCAATTCTAATAGAATAAATGACATTATCCTTTGTTTGTTTGGTGTTTGGAAAAAGTTAGGCGCCTCAAATATTTTATTAACATTTTTATTAAATGTCTCTTATAGGTATGAGATTCATACTGTGTGAGTTTCATATATTTCTCACACTCATGTGAAATATTTAGTAAAAATATTAATAAAATATTTAATATCCCTAGCATTACTCTTGGTATTTTGCTTTTATCTTCATTTAGGTGGTTTGGTGTCATGACTTTGCCATCTTGGCTTGGATTATGCTTTTGATTTGCTTGTTGAGTATGTGGATCTTGTTGGGGGTATTCTACTTAAGTTATAATATTTTTATCTTGGGTCGCTTTTATTGATGTGATTTGATTGTATTACTTATATTTCTTTTTTTTATCAATAAATTTTTATTTTGCAGATAAAAAAAATTTCTAGTAGAATAAATGACATACCAAGTGACAAAAACCCAAGTACTATTATGCAATGGCCCAAGTATAAATTTGAATTCTAATACATTTTAGATGTTTTTTCCTTGACCAACGCCACATTTTACTTCACTCACTTGTAAGCATCACATTTTACTTACCCCTCGTGTAAAAACCGGTATAATAATTGTGTTTTATAATTAGAAAAATTATTCAAAAATTATTTAAAATTTAAATATGTGGACAAACTCATATACACTTCAATTTCATAGTGAAATTCCTAATAAATTGTCCTGTTAAGTTTTTTTTGATTGCCACGATATTAGCCTTCATTTGGGATGTGAGTTGGTTTTTGCCTTTTGATTTTTTTGCTATTTTAACTTGGGGCTAAAAAGTCTCGTTTGGAATGGGCTTTTGGCTTTTTTGACTTTTGTGAGAGAAAAAATAAAATGATTATGGTTTAGATGTGATATTTTATCTTATTGAACTAAAAAGCCTATTTTGTCTTTTTATGGTTAAAATGAAGCAAAAGGTGACCAAACTTTACTTCTACTTCCAAAGCGTGAGGTTTATCACCATGCGCGGTGGTGGCTCAAGCCTACTCCACCGCCATATCACCTAGCTTCTTTGGCCTAACCTACCCCATGATGGATGACCCATTGACAGTTGGTCCTTCACAAAGTTCCAAGGTGATCGGTCGAGCCCAAGAATATTTGGTTTGACATTCAAGGAACAAGTAAGTCAATTTATGGCCATGAACTTGGTCTTTACTGATGAAAACTGATACTGATGGGCACCCAAGAGGGCCCAACCCTCATGGGTTGGGCCCAATCAAAGCCCAATAACATCAATATTAGGCCAGGACCAATAACATTCAAACACTTGCCAAATAGGGGCCTGGACACATAAGAAGACAAAGATTCTGCAAAGTTATTGCACCACACATCAGCCATTAATGAGGCTCTCACAACATTAAATGCGACAATCTCCTCACGTTGGAATATACAGACTCACCATGAACAATACAAGCTAGAACATAGACTTTCGGCCAACACGACAGGTTGGAATAGACAAAGAAATGATGAGCAAAGGATACAAAGAAGTTTCCGAGACACATCAAAAGTTAAGTTTTTTATTTCCCCTACTCTCTCTCTCTACACAGTCAATCTCTCCAATTCTAACTTGATCGTCCAAGGGTCTGCCGGGGGATTACCTCTCCCATTGGACCTTTTTGCAGGGGGGCTCCACAGACTTCAGGGCCAACAGACTTGTTGGAAGCTCAGCCCAACCCATCTCCCGTTAGGAAAACTACATCTTCAGTTGGCGCCGTCTGTGGGAAACTTCATTTCGGGAAGACAATTGTGTTCATTGTCATCGGAAGGAGACTTGTATTCATCCTGTATCAAAATGGATGCTCACGACTAGATCCATGGCTTCTCAATGCAACGCTGGTGACCCTGAAGCTGAGCCCTCCAACCCAAATAACCCACCTCCATATTTCGCAGAACTCACCAACAGCATCAACCGATTGACTGAGCAGAACCAGGCCTTGATCAATGTTTTACTCTAGCGTGACCTGTCTATCCCACCTCCACCATAGCCAATGGTTCCCCCACACCCAGAACAAGCCCATTATCATCATCATCATCACCATCAGTTCCCGCCACATGTGTCTCAAGGAACATTTCCACCTTTCGCCCCACGACCCCAACCGTCGAATCTTGACGGTCTGCACCCTCCTCCCTTAGGCTCGCAACCTCACCAATATGCCACTACCTTTCCATAGCCACCTTTTACCACACCATACGGCCGCCAATGAGGGTGAGGCTAAGAGTTTTCAACCCCCGATCCCTGTCTGTGAGGATAATGCTCCCCAATCTGGGATAGAGAACTGTGGGCCATGAAACTCCAACTACAGTAGGTCATGCGGAACATGCAACACAAGACTTCTTTCACCATCAACTCTCCTTTCATCGCCTCTATCTGGGATAAAGCTCTCCCTCCTAAGTTCAAAATGTCGTCGATCGACACTTTTGATGGTACCACAGACCCCGTCGACCATGTAGAAGCATACTAGACACTTATGATCTTACACGCCTTTTCAGATGAAATCACATGTCGTGTTTTCCTTATCATGCTAAAGGGGTCAACGCGCCTTTGGTTCAGTCACCTCCCCCCAGACTCAGTCACTTCATTTCGCCAACTCAGCGAATTCTTCCTAAGCCATTTCATTGGTGCTCAACGACAATGACATCCAACCACCCAACTACTAAACATCCGGCAGACTGAGGGAGAATCGTTACGCAGCTATGTCACCCGTTCAACACCAAAGCCTTCTAAGTGGAGGAAAACGACGACAATGTCATTCTCACAGCCTTCATGGCCGGTTTGCACCTGTGCAATTTCCTTTTCTCCTTCTCCAAAAATCCCCCGACCACCATGGCCTTCCTTCTCACCAAAGCCTAAAAATACATAAACGCCAAAGACTCCCTGGTAGCTCGCTAAGACTCCACATCCAAAATCCCACCCTCCAAGGACAAAAGAAAAGAGCCTGAATCACGACCCTCACAATACACATACCGATCCCTATCACACTAAAATCGGCTTGCACACTCGGACCGACCGCCACCAACCCGCCCACCTGGACGGTTCGAGTGATACACCCTCTTCAACTCACCCATGGAGCAAGTCTTGAACCAAATTCAACAAGACTATAACCTAAAATGGCCTCAACCATCCAGGTCTCCATCCATCCGACGGGATCAATCCAAGCACTGCCGCTTCCATCAAGATCACGGCCATAACACTGACAAATGTGTCAACCTTAAAGACCAGGTAGAGGATCTAGTCTGTCAGGGCCGCCTTAGTCGATTCACCATAGTTTGTCCCCTGCAGATGCCTAGACCTGGCCCTCCAAACCATAACCGCCAACACACTCCCCTCCCGACGACCAGCATAACTCGAACGGAATGATGGCAGGCCTCAACACCAACCCCAAGCTCATGGCGACGCCCCCCCGCTAGGCAAAATACAGGTCATGGTTGGTGGCCTCGTGTGTGGCGAACTGTCCTGGTCACCACAGCGAGCTGAGCTTCAAAAAATCTAACAAGGATCCGATAGAGACGTGGCCATGGTGGACCGGCCCCACAAACAACCCAAATAATGCTCCGAGCCGGTCATCTTCATAGCAGTAGATTGCACAGGTGTTCACTATCCTCATAACAACCCCTTGGTCATCTCTGCCCTGTTGTCAAGTTACAAAGTCAGGAGAGTTCTGGTTGACAACGGTGGTTCCTCAGACATTATCTTCCTCAACGCCTACCACCAACTAAAGGTCGAAGAAGAGAAGTTGTCACCTTTATAAATCCCCCTAGTGGACTTCACCGGCAATCGGATCACATCCATGGGCTCCATTGACCTCCTCATCACCATCGGAGAATATCTGTGGTAGTCTACCAAACTGCTCACTTTCGTCGTCATAGATTGTCCTTCTGCTTACATCATATTAGGGTGCACCGCTCTTAATGCCTTTGAAGCCGTAACCTCCACGTACCATCTGGCCATGAAATTTCCTACTGAACAAAGGGTCGGCACCGTGAGAGGAGAACAAATTGTAGCCCGAGAATGCTATGTCGCGTCACTAAAGGAAGTCAAAATGAAAGAAGCTATGATCATCGAAGGCCTAGATGTCCGAGATGAGGAAGAATTAGTTAGAGGAGAACCAGTGGATGAACTTGTCAAAGTACTTTTCGATCCCACGGATTCGACAAAAATGACTAAGATCGGCAACCAGCTGTCTTTTTAGGCCAAGGCCGATCTCACGGCTCTCCTAATCGAACACAATGATGTCTTTGTTTGGACCTATTCAGACATGCCAGGTATTGACCCTTCTTTCATCACTTATCGTCTCAGGATTGAACCCAAATTCTGACCATTCCGCTAAAAGCAACGCATTTTTTATCCGGAACGTAACAATCTCATCATTGCTGAGGTTAACAAGCTGCTGAAGGCACAGTTCATAAAAAATGTAGACTATCCCAGATGGTTGTCCAACGTGGTCCTAGTTCGCAAAAATAATGGCAAATGGCGATTCTGCGTCGACTATTCCGACCTCAACCGAGCCTGCCCCAAGGACAGCTACCTCTTTCCCAAGATAGATCTTTTGGTCGACGTAACTGCAGAACACCAGATGCTTAGCTTCATGGATGCTTTCTATGGTTATAATCAGATCTTAATGCACGCGGCCAACCAGGAACACATCTTTTTCATCACTGACAGGGGGACTTATCACTATCGAGTCATGCTATTCAGTTTAAAGAATGCTAGAGCCACTTACCAACGCCTGGTACATGTCGTCTTCCAACACCAGATAGGTCGGAATATAGAAGTTTACGTTGATGACATGCTCGTCAAAAGCAAACTCTCCTCAGACCACTTGGCCGACCTGTGCAAGACTTTCCAAACCTTGTGCAAGTATTAGATGAAACTAAATCCGAAAAAGTGTTCGGTGTTGGCTCTGGTAAGTTTCTGGGGTTTATGGTCAGCCAAAGAGGCATTAAGGCCAACTTGGAAAAGGTCAAGACCCTAATAGAAATGCAGTCTCCCAGGACGGTCAAAGAAATTCAGCGGTTAACAGGCAGAGTTCCCGCCCTCAACCGTTTCATTTCGCGAGCGACTGATAAATGCCTTCCATTCTTCAATGTCCTCCGGCAAGCCTTTAAATAGAACACTGAGTCTGAGGAAGCCTTCCAACAACTAAAACAATGCATAGCCAACCCCCCTTTTTCTCTCTCAAGCACTGCCAGGTGAAGCCCTTTTCCTCTACTTAGCCGTGTCATATACCGCTGTTAGTGCTACCCTAATCAAGAAGGACGGATCAGTACAGCGCCTGATTTATTACATTAGCTGTGCACCCAGGGGAGCCGAACAGAACTACCCTCTATTAGAAAAAATGGCTTTTGCCCTGGTCATCGCCTCCAGACGTCTCCAACCTTATTTCTAAGATCATTCCATAGTGATTCTCACCGACTAGCTTTTGAAAAAGGCCATGCAATAACCAGAATCATCAGGCAGGCTTATTCAGTGGTCCGTTGAACTAAATCAATATAACATCTCTTATCGACCACAAATTGCCATCAAAAGCTAGGCTGTCACCGACTTCATCTTGGAATTCACAAATCTCACCCTGCACACGCCCCCTCGGCCAGTACACAACCTTATTGAGTAGGAAGACCCCCATTATTGGACTCTTTTTGTCGACGGTTCATCTCACAAAAAGGGCAGCGGAGCCGGTTTACTCCTTACTACCCCAGAAGGAGAATATTTCAAATGTGTCCTCCGATTCCTATTTGAGGCAAGCAACAACCAAGCCGAATACGAAGCTCTCATAGCGGGTCTCCGATTGGCTAAAGATATCAGAGTCGACCATCTCCAAGTCTTTAGCAACTCTCGGTTGGTAGTCGGCCAGAGAACAGGCGAGTTTGATGCAAAGGAAGAAGCCATACGATCATACAGGGACCTTGCTCTTCCTCTGACTCGCCTCTTTAATAGTTTTTGTATTCAACATGTCCCCCGATCAGAAAACTCCCAGGTGGACGAAATGGCGCAGTTAGGTTCAGCTGACCAGTCGGACCTTAGCCACGGCATCCGGGTCAAATAGCTGACCCATCCAGTAGTCTCACCGGATCAACGAGCAATTCACTTGCTCCAGGATGAGCCCATCCCATAGGCCCAGGACATTATCGCGTTCCTCGAGCAGGGCACACTTCTAACAGACACACTCGAAGCCGCCAAAGTCAGAACTCGGTCATCGAACTACGTCATTATTGGTGGCACCCTATATAAGAGGGGATTCTCACGACCATATCTCAGATGCCTCAATAATGACCAAGCAACTCATGTAATGAGAGAAATACATGAGGGGGTTTGTGGGAATTACTCTGGGGGACGGTCTCTGGCTCATAAAATTCTCCGAACAGGTTACTTTTGACCCACCCTTAGTCAGGACACTACTAATTTTGTGATGAAGTGCGACAAATGCCAGTGCTACACTAACATCCCTCATGCCCCTCCAACGGAATTGATCACACTCAGTAGCCCTTGTCCCTTCGCTAAAAAGGGCATCGATCTCGTGGGTCCTTTGCCGATTGGCAGGGACCAAGTAAAGTTTGTTATCATAGCTATCGATTATTTCACCAAATGGGTTGAAACGGAACCTCTAGCCAAGATTGCTGAGCGGAATACTACTAAGTTCATCTGGCAGTCCATTGTGTACCATTTTGGGATTCCCCAAGCCATCATCTCCGACAATAGCAAACAATTCGACAATGCCAAATTTAGGGAATTCTGCCCAAAACTCAACATCAAGACCTGTTTTTCCTCCCCAGGCCATCCTCAAGCCAACGGACAGGTGAAGGTTACCAACCGCTCCCTGTTATATATCGTCAAGAGCAAGTTGGATGCCGCCAAGGGCCTCTAGGCAGATGAGCTACCCAACATCCTCTGGGCCTATCGAACAACCGTCAGGCCTCCAACAGGAGACCCCATTTTGCCTAACATACGGTGTTGAAGCAGTCATCCTTATGGAAATTGGCTTACCTACACCCAGAGTCTTCCATTCCGATCTAGACCTCAACGACGAACTTCGGAGAGCCCACCTAGACCTCATCGAGGAATTATGAGAAACGACTGCCATCCGACTGGCCTCATATCAACATAAAGTAAGGAAACACTACAATCGCAAAGTCTGACCGAGGGCGTTCACAGTGGGAGACCTCGTGTTACGAGAAGCCACTCTCGCCACCAAAATCCAACTGAAGGCAAGCTGGCAGCTAAGTGGGAAGGCCCTTACATTGTCAAAACACAATCCCGCCCAAGCACATGCCATCTCCAAGACATGGAAGACAGAGACCTCCCCCACCCATGGAATGCCGAGCACTTGAAGTAGTATTTCCAGTGCGGCAGTCCCTACTTTTTGTTAGCTTTACATTGTTGTATATTTCATTTTGGTGATCAGGACACTCATCTATTTTGTCTCTTGCCATGCCATACATGTACTTATGATCGCAGGATTATGACAACAATTCAAGATTTCCATTATTTGTGTTGTGCCTTGATTCAAAATAAAAAAAACATTCACTGAATTACACATGGCCTCAGCCAGACTGAAACCTCCAAAACCTCAGCCCAACTGAGCATGAAGAACCCAGCCCGACTGAATTACACATGGCCTCAGCCAGACTGAGCCCTCTAAAGCTTCAGCCCGACTGAGCATGAAGAACTCAGCCCGACTGAATTACACATGGCCTCAGCCAGACTGAGCCCTCCAAAGCCTCAGCCTGACTGAGCATGAAGAACTCAGCCTGATTGAATTACACATGGCCTCAGCCAGACTGAGCATGGAGAACTCAGCCAGACTGAGCATAAAGAACTCAGCCAGACTGAGTTAAACATGGTCTCAGCCAGACCGAGCCCTCCAGAGCCTCAGCCAAACCGAGCATGGAGAACTCAGCCAGACTGAGCATAAAGAACTCAACCAAACTAAGTTAAACACAGCCTCAGTCAAACCAAGCCTGTCGAGTGTAGTTTGACTGAGCCCTACTCACCCTAAATGACTAGTTTTTATAACTTCACTTTATTACAAATTGTCATGATAAGTGTTTTTGACAAATTTTTGGCAAGTCAACCACATGCTGTGCTTCTTTCATTTATAGATCTCCCTAGACAAGTTCTTGCATGTTCTTTCTGACTTTCAAGTAACCTTATTATAAACACATGTTCTTTACAAATTTCAAACAAATTTATTACAACCCTAAGTTTTTTACAACTTTCAACCATTCTTTACAAAGAGTTCTCTCAAACCACAAGATAATAATAACAACTAAAAAACAAAACAAAACAAAACAAAACAAACAAACACAAAAAAGAGCCACATGCCCAGTCCTCACTCCATTCGCTGGACGCTAGGTCTTCCTCTTCCACCCTCTCATCTAGGGGAGTTTGGGCGATATCCTTCTTTGCTACCTTCACTAGACTAAAGTCCGCATCTGGGAACAGCTCATGCGCCCTATATCTGAAGCTCGTCCAGCCGCTGTCCCAGCACTGGCTCATTTCATGCTTATAGTAGTCTGACTGCTGAAAGCCTTGGATTATATCTTCTTCGGTCCTCTTAGAAATAGCCACTCCTGATGGCCCAGCACCCCTTTCACCCTCTCTGGCCAAGTCCCTCGCCATTGCTGCATCGATGGCCATTTGGAATTCAGGAGACCCTTTAAACTGCTCTACCACCACCACGCACAGGTCCGGATAGGCCACCCTCTCAGACGCCATTATCCTAGATAACTCTGCCGCCATGGCCCTCTCCTCTCCCAAGGCTTTCTCTAACTCCGCAATGCGTGCATCTGCTTCTTCTTTGTCTTTTTGGGCTTGGTCGCGCAGAACTTCATTGTTGGTGAGGGCCTCTTCCAAACTTTCCTTGGCAGTGTTGCACGCTTCTTGGACTTCGCCTACTTTCTTCCGCTCGCCTGCCAACTCAAACTCCAGTGATACCGCCTTGTGGCGCACCACTTCCAGTTCAGATTTGGTGACTGCGAGCTCGGAGGTGACCCTAGCTTGGCTTACACTGGTGCACTCGGCCAAGTACGCCTACACCACTAACAAAACCTCCATCTTCTTCGCTCTCTTCGAATACACCAGCCCCTTCGCACAGGCACTACGTGCTGCTTTTCTCCAGCCCGTCGTCTCTGCCCTTAGGTTCTGTAATTGCGCCCACACTCATTCCAGTTGGACTTTCAACAGCTCTGCCTCTATCTTCACCCCCATGCCCTGTCCAGCAGGGTTGCTGTTTCCATTTGCGCCGAGTGCAGCCCTCTCATGAGGTCAACCTCTGTAAGTTGGGCCATACTCCACACAGCCGTATCTTCCACGATCCGCAACAGTCGGTCTGCTACGACCCTGGCTTTGCCCCCGTCCCCCGCCAAGCAGCCGGCCACTGCATGAATATGATGTATGGCGGTCTTCAGCGTAGCGCTAGTCTCTCCGCCACCCGCCCGCTTTCCTCCCGGCTCCTGACTTGGTGGCACCTCTTGTAACGACGCATCCTTGGAGGGCAGCTCAACCAACTGATCATTTTCTCCCAACTCCTTTGGACCACCCGATTCGTCTACCACTTGGCCTCTCAATAATGTGATCACACCTTCCTCCAGCCCCATCTCAGCCCTAGCCTCTTCTCCCTGAATTGGGGACAACTCCACTACTTCCTCTTTCACCTTCTTCCCCAATAATCCTCCCTCTCCTCCTTCGGTAGCCACCTTCTTTTTTTTTTCCTTCAACACCGCTTCTACTTCATTTTCGCTTCTTTTCTTCAACGGATCGACTAGCGCCCACAAAGAGACAAAGTTGGTCAGGTCCTTCTCTCCCTATGGCTTGGGGCGTGGTCTGACCGACCTTTTCATAACCACTTTCGGCACTGGGCCTAATTTTTTCTCTTCATATTTCTCCGCCTTTGCAAAAACTTGTTTGTCCTCCTCCTCGTGAGTTTTCCTCCTCGCCTTCATCTCCTCCAGTGTCGGATCTTCTTTAACTGGTCTCAGCCCCAGATTTAGAGCAAACAGGGCTGAGGGCTTGACGAGGTCCTCCCATTTCAGTCCCTCCCTCCAGTCCTTCACCCGTTTCACCCTATTCTCCGCTTCGGCGTCTAACTTCAACTCCCAAGACTTGGTGGGGACTTTCCAAATTGTACACGCCCCTCTTCCGCCACTCGCTGACACAAAAAACCACTTTGGTTGCCAACCCTTCACCGACGACGGAAGTCTCGCCACTAATCCCCTTCTAGCCACAGCCTGCAAAGTCATCCACATTTCCTGTTGCCTTGACACCTTGTAGCAGGAGAAAAACTCATCCACCGTCATCATATTCCCCCCGGTCGCCCGTGGCCACGCGATGGCATAGGGAACTGTATCTTCCACGCGTTCGGCATCAGTTGCCTTGGGGCCACCTCCAGGCAATTCAACACATCCACCACTAGCTGTGGAAGGGCAACTTTAGGCCCCCACACAACGCCTCCTCATATAATGCAAACTCCATTGGTTGCGCATCCGACGCCCTCTCCTTTGTCGTCGTCAGCCTTAACTCTATGTCGGCCGGAATCTGATATCCGCTGCGCAACTCATCCAGATCCTCCGCTGTCAGAGTGGACTTGTCCGCCTTTGTATGCAGTGGTATGGTGCCACTTGACTAATCGACTGTATTGCCAAGATCATTGTCGACCCCAGGGGCCGCGCCGGCTGTTCCGCCCCCCTCTCCACCCCTCTTCCTACCCTATATTGCCCCGCCAACTCTACTCCATCATCCTCCCTCAGTGCATCCACTCCCATGGCTGGCGCTTTGTGTTATGCCATCTCCTTCACGTTTCTCACTATTACTTCGGTTGCGGGAGCCAGAAACTTTACAATGTGCCAGTGTCACGACCGAAACCCGCCCCTATAAGTTTGGCATCATAACCGGCCAATAATCTGAGATTACCAAAGGCATTCATGTACAATCATTAATAATTGGGGCTAGCGGAAGCAACATACAAAAATACCAATAGTCCAATGAGCTGTGCATCTATATGAACAAATATTTACATACAAAAACATTAATTTACCCACATTCAGTACATAACTTATAACTTAACATCTTATACATAACATATGCACATAATTAAAGTTTATTTCACGATCAAAAGCTTGACAACGGCCTTCTAGGCCTCGCCTCAACTCTGAGGCACTCAAAACCATGCGGTAGGCTTCGAAACGGTGGCTCGACTAAAGACTCCTTCTAGACTTGTCCTCCAGAACGCTCACCTATACATATATATATAAATTGTGAGCTAAAGCCCAGTGAATAACAGATGTGTAAAGAGATTAAGAATGATGTCCTTACAGTCTTTGAAACAATCGATTAGCATTAGAACATTTTCAATTAATATCATTTCTCAATCAATCATTCAATTCGATCAATTCGATCCATCATATTCATATAGGTCATACATGGTACATCCAATAACAACAATACACTAGGTTTTAAAAGTCCGAACAATCAATTGATGGTCATCATACAATAATAATAGTTCCAAGATTTGGAACTGACAGAAATCTCTGTAACAATAACGATGTCAATAACAATAACAATCACAATACGCTATGGATGCCATGAATACAATTCAAAATAGGATCATCATTCAATCGATAAAAAGTATCATTTCAGAAAGCAATATGATTTATCAATCTGAAAATAAATACGATTGAACATATATTTACAACATTTTTACTCACAGTGGGTTTTTGGATACACGTACTATTGGTTTGGCGTCCGACATAAACAATTAAAGTCAAGCACAACACAATTACAATCACACTCTTACAATTCTATTCAATTCGATTGTTCGATCTCTGTTCATTTTCTCTCATTTGATTCTAATTTTTCATTCGATTATTCGTATTTATTTTTCTTCCATTCCTTTTAAATATGGATGACTAGTATTAGGATTAAATTAGATTATTAACCTCTAATTAAAATATGTTTAGCTATGTATTAACCAAACTAATTAAATATAAAAAAAATCTAATCATATACTAACCCTTATTAAGTTCACTAATTACACAATCAAACTTAAATTAGGCTCATACACATTAAATTACAATTATTCCGTCATGTTTAAATTACTGAATCAGAAACTCATAAATATGTACATTTTGCAATTTCGCCTCCATTTTCAAGCAAATCAAAGCTCAAATAATTAATCTTCACATTTATTTCCATAATCTTAAGCCTAACTCAATTTCAATTGAATTTAATTAATTCACAATTAAGGCTTAATTTGACTACATCTAATTTTACGAACTTAAATCAGATTTTTAATTGAATTCTTACAAGGCTCTAGCTATCAAATTAAACTCATTCTTCCATTTTTGAAACTCAATTTCATGAAACATCCATTTTCTTGAATCCAAGCTCTAATTCATGTTTAATCTCTTCTCAAACTCCACGAATCATGTTTGAAAATAAGTTTAGAAAACGATTGTTTTGTTCATGGATTCTTGAAAACATGACATGCATATAAGGATCATGCAAACTAATAGGTGTTTGAACTAAAATCATGCCATGCATGCTGACTCGCAATGAGGCACAATAGCTGGCTTGACAAAACAAGGGTTCGGGTCGACACCACTAGCTATGTTCTGGTGCTCGATCACCTACATGTTTCAAGGCTTTTTGGGTGGCTCAAATTCACCCCTTTGATATTGGTCAAGTGAAATGAATGTTTTATGACTTTTGTTAATACTGTTTTTGATAATTAGATTTAATTGCCTACATTGTGTTTTGTCTTGTATATATGTGCTTTATGGACATAAGTGTTCGTGTATATAACTATATATATGAAAGTTTATTTCCATTCAGGTCCTCACAACTCATTGGATGATGTATATTATTATTGATTGGCTTCCGCCAGCTCCTTTATATTGTATTATTGTCATTGTTGTTAGACAGGCCTCTGGTAATCACGGATTACTGGCCGGTTATGACGCTAAACCTATAGAGGCGGGTTTGGGTCGTGACAGCCAGACAGGTGAATCTCTTACAATGAAGTCACTTAAATCTGGAATGCACTGGTTTTTTGCAATCAAGTAAGTAAAACGCACAAGTTCAAAAGCCCAAGGCTTACCTATATCCCAAGGATCGCGGTTAAAATTTGCTAGTTTCAAATTTCGCACCACAATTAAACCCCCGCCTTTTCAACAACCCACTTTCCCAAACCCTTCCTCTCCTATGCCTTATTCATCTCCCTCCTCAGCGGTCCTTGTTGTCCCACGTGTATGACCACGATCCTCTTCTCGACCCACTAATTCTCTTTCCTCTTCTTCGTCTATTCCACTTCACATCAATACGTGATTTTACCCCCCCGAGCCCCGCGCATCGTCACTTTTTCTCAGCCATCCCACCCACCTTCACGGTCGGCCCTCCTCCCTCTTGGCCATCCCAATTGGCCACCTTCGCGATCTACGCTTCTCCCGATTGGCCACCTTTGCCATCGGCCCTCCTTCCAATTAGCCATTTAGCTCAGTCACCTTCACGGTCGATCCTCTTCCGGTCGCGTATCCAACTCGGCCACCTTTGCGATCGGCCCTCCTCCCGCTCGGCCACCTTTATGGTCGGCCCTTCTCCCATTCGGCATTCACAGTCGGCCCTTCTCCTATTCGCTCGCGGTTGGCCCTCCTTACTATCGATAACCTTGCCGCTTGATCGTTTCCCACCCACCGCCCCTCCCCCTCCCCTCCACATTTATTATTTCCTTCATTGGACTAAAGCTACACTCGAGAATGGGGGACTACTCATACCAATGGCACCCAAGAGAGCCCAACCCAAGAGGGCTGGGCCCAGTCAAAGCCCAATAACATCAATATTAGGCCAGGACCAATAACATTCAAACACTTGCCAAACACGGGGCTAGACGCATAAGCAGACAAAGATTCTTCAAAATTATTGCACCATACATCAGCCATTAAATGAGGCTCTCACAGCATTAAATACGACAACCTCCTTACGTCGGAATATACAGACTCACCATGAACAATGCATGCTAGAACATTGACTTTCGACTAATACGACAGGCTGGAATAGACAAGAAAATGATGAGCAAAGGATATAAGGAAGTTTTTGAGACACATCAAAAGTTAAGTTTTTCATTTCCCCTACTCTCTCTCTCTCTCTCTACACAGTCAATCTCTCCTATTCTAACTTGATTGTCAGAGGGTCTACCGGGAAATTACCTCCCCCAATTAACCTTTTTGCAGGGGTGCTCCACGGACTTCAGGACCAGTAGACTTGTTAGAAGCATAGACCAGCTCGACCCATCTCCCGTTAGGAAAACTGCGTCATCAAAAACTACTACAAACAATGAAAGCACTCTCGCTGTTTTAGGTATCAACCTTATGTTGTAACCCAAACGTGAATTGACGATCGTCAGAGGCACCGGTGTTTTCAGGATGGCCTGTGGTGTTGCTCTAATATAAACACCTATTTTTTCAACCCTGCCATGGATAATACCATTGTCAAGTATACTGTTTTAGTTCAACATTATTAATGTAGAAAAATGATATACAAACTCTCTTTTTAAGCATATTTTCTAAACCAAGTAATATATAAATGATATAATTAGTTGATAATTAGATAATTTATGAGAGAGTATTGTATTTAGGCCTCGTTTAGGAACAAACTTTTTTAGTAACTTTTTGGCTTTTTAGTTAAACTATGATGAAAAAAAATTAGTATGTTTGGAATGACTTTTTGATTTTTACAGGAATATATGCAAAAAGTAAAAAGAAAATGAAAATGAAATTTTTGACTTTTTTATATAGGTTGTTGGCTTTTTAATTTTTTTAGTGACTTTTTAACTTTGAGACCAAAAAGTGATGTTGCCAAACGAGGCCTTAATATTCTAATTGATTGACACATCACTAAATTTAAAAATTAAATCTAATTTGTAGTCTTAAATAACAATGTTCATTAATTTAACTTCTCTTCTTCTGTCTTGTTTGTTTCCTTTCTATTTCATGTTATTCTTCTTTTGTTTGCTTCGTCAGGGGTAAATTGTTGTGACACTTAGGTTTCCTTGTACCATTTCTTTTAGAAATAAAAAAACAAATTTATTTTTAAAATTCTTATATGTTATAATATATAAATATAAATTAAAATAAAATAACAAACTAGTAATATTATATTAAAAAATAGAATTTTCTACACCCACATCTATTTAGGGATGCAACTCGAACGAGTTCAGTCAGGTTGGGAGGTTGTCCAATCCCAACCTAAGTTATGTTAAGACCTGCTCAGACTCGAATTGTAATCTGAGGTTACCTGCTCAAACTCAACCCGAGTTAAGCCCGAATTGTTTGAGTTGCTCGATGAATTTCACTTTTTTTTTTACAGCTACATTATTAAATTATTAAAATTTACTCTATTTACATTTCTTTTAGAAAATCATTAATAATATCAAAATAAATAATTTATATAATATAAGAGAGATGTCGTTATAGTAGTCTTTATAATTTATGAGTGAGAATAAAAAAAAAGTAAGGTTTCGTATTATTTGTATATATGATGTATATTCAATATGATTTAATAATCAAAATAATTTTAATATAATGTAATGGCTAATAATTTATATATTTAATATTTTTATATAATTTGAGTTTGAGGTTACTCGGCCTAGTTGACGTCTTTGTTCAAGTCCACCAAAATTTAATTCGAATTTCTAAATTTTTACTCGAATTTGAAAATATTTTATTCAAACTCTAAAAAAATTGAGGCTGAGTTTGGATTGTTCTGGTTGAACGTGCCCAAAGTAACACCCTTCCGTCTGTTGTGTCAGCAAACCAAAGTTGTACGAGCAAGAAATAATGTTCTCGTATAATCCTGTTAATCAAGTCTGCGCTCCTCCAAACGTCGTCACTTTACTCCCTGAAAATACAAACGTGAGCTAGCCGGAGGGTGTGTGCCAGATACCTCTCCGATGCCTAAGTCAGCAAAATAGACAAATAGACAAAAGCTCTATGTATTCGGGAATCAAAGTTGTGTTACCTCTTCCATAGGTTTTGTTATGAGCTTTTATAAGTTCCGTGTGGCAGAATCCTAGTAGGACTCTTATTCCTCCATGTAGAGTCCTCCTAGGATTCATACTCTTGAAAGATAATGCTTATCCTTTAACACTCCCCTCACTGCTTAAACCAAGTGAGATGGTTTTACTTTGGTGGAATGACAATATAACCGAAGTAACAATACCTCTTTGTCATACCCAAACCAGTACCTTCACACGTAACTCATAGCTCGGCTCTTCTTTCACTTGTACCTCGGTTTTGGCGTGTTGAGACCGAGCTAACTTCAACAAGCTTTGACCGAGCTAGCAAGAGCAAGGTCCACCATGAGAAGCCCAAATACCTTTGTTCTGAATACCATGACCGAGCTAACTATTACCATACCGACCGCGGTAACTGTACCTATAGCTGGACCAAGCTAACTGCAAGGTCCTTTCTCTCGGCCCTTCTTACCGCGGCCCAAAAAATGGCCCACCAACGCACCTTAGCCTAGCTCGGCCCTAGTGCATATAAAAACTCCCTCTCAATTGCCCCTTAATTCCATCTGCGTAGCATGATTGGGATTACTTTTCTACCTATCGGGCTAAAAAAGTGGCCTTCAACCGAGCTAAATTCACAACGGGCTACTAATCTGTTCGGTCAAAACGTCTTTTCAGTCGTTGTACAACTGAATTGCTTTCTCCTCCATGGACACATGGCTAGCTCTCATTGGACCAACGTAGTTGTCACCACCGTCTTCGTATTCCGAAAAATTTGAACAGTCCCGCATTTTTCCTTCACTTTATACAAAAACCTTATGTTTTGAACCAACCATATCCACTATTCATCTTATCTCCTTCTTTCGTTTGAGCCTCCATTTTTGTAACCTCAGTACCTGCGAAGCTTGCGTTCTCATCACCATCTTCGTGGTTCTAGATCTGCATCATTCCGTCTTCAATCCGTAAGTAGCTCAATCCTCTATCTCTTTCCATTCATTTCACATTGTACTATAATACATAGGATTATATATATGTTTTGAAAAAACACTTTCTTGTAGTTTCTATGGGAAATAACCACTTTGTTTCTAAATCCATGTGATAAACCCACTGAATTCACGACTAGTCCAAGAAATGACGCTTTTGATCCAAAATAGAATTCCAACCGAGCTAGGAACCTATTTGTACTTAAGGTGTGCACCTAGCCGAACTAGGTTAAGCTCCAATAGGTCTTACCTTCTGTTTCACTTAGCCGAACTAAGGAACTGTATTAGGTGTGCGCACTACCGAACTAGAAAGCCTTAACCAATGACCAGGCTATCACTTGGGACCAAACCAGCTCTCTAATTTAGTCAAAACTAAACCAAGAATGCCACACCCTAAGCTTCAATTGGGCTAGGAACCTCTCGTTCCGCTTAACCGAGCTGAAGTCCTTCATCTCAACCGAGCTAAGAACAGACTGTATAGTACGTAGCCGAGCTAGGACTCTATTTATCTTGCCTTTGTTTCTTTTAGCACGGTCCAACGATCTATGCTTAATACTTTTCCTTTTTACTTTGCAGACTGACTAGGTTGGCCAGGCACACCTTTACACTCTCAACCGAGATACTGAGAGTCATCTCAACACCGAGCTAAATTATACATAATTTAAGGCCACATGGGAAAGTATAGAATTTTAGTAAACTCTCCAGGGGCTATCGCCGAATTTCGCAAGGACTACAACATCCGTGATGATGTCCACCTTAGTTTAGCCGAACTAGACATCATTCCCTGGGGAAAATCGGGCTTTGTCCATTTCAACGTCATATCCATTATAGAGGCCGGACTTAGATTCCCCGTCCAACCACTCCTTTGTGAATTCCTCAGGCAAACATGACTTTGCCCTACCCAGTTTTCCACCAATTCTTACCAAATAATAAATGGCATCACCGAGCTAAATCGCCAGCTTGGCCTCAACCTCGGTTTAGCCGAGCTATTTCACCAGTACTCTCTAGGCCAGAACGAAGATGGCTGGGTTTATTATTTAAGAATAAGTCACCGCCGAGAGAAAATAATAAAAAACACCCTAGACAAAGATGTAAATGATGACAATTTTTTCTTGGTTTCGGGCAACTTCGAAGACCAAGAAGCCCAAATACTAGGAGACCGGATCAACTGGAATAAGGGAGTAGCCAGTATATATACCTCGGCTTAGTTTTGTGCTTTCTTTACTTCATTGGTCTCATTTTCAACCGTACTAACCATTGACTCTTTCCTTTATGCAGATTTGAACCATCTCAAGTCCTAGTATAGTTACCCCAATCTTGACACACTACGCGCCGCACTCAGATATCCCAATCGAGGTTGGGCCGAGGTACTCAACTTTGAGCCGACGTATAGATACAGTGTCAGGCAGAAAACCAGGGTGACAGACTTCCTTTTAGAGCCATCACTAGAACCGGATCCAACCCTTCCACAAATCAACCTCATTCCATTAACATAAGAGCAAGAAATGGCCAAGAAGAGGGCAGTCAGAGCACTTATTACTGAAACAGCTACTCAGGCCGAGGTCCCACAAGTCGGCCAAACAAATGAGGCAGTGGTTGCCCTTCCAATGTGTCATCCAGGCCGAGTAAGCGTGCTCGCACTTCTTCCACCGAGCCACGCCTCGTCGATGAAGAAGACACCACCATACTTCCTCAATCCACCTAGCTAAACCCAGAACCAGTACATTCAAACCAGGCTAGCCCTTCAGAATGGGTGCCCAAGGTCACATACAAGAACCGAGCTATCACTGACTCTGACTCAGTGGTCGCAGAAAAAGACCACTCGCTGGCTTTCAACCTTGCCAAGAGTGTTTACCTTCCACCCGATATGGAACACCACGACCATCTCACTAAGCTGAAGGCCATTCGCTCGGAAACAAAATCAATGGTGTTGGTAAGTTCTCCCTTTTCTTGTCATAATTTGCACATCTGTTTGCTCGGTTGTGCTCAAAATTGTTTCTCTCCTTTTGCAGGCCTTACGGAAGAACCATGTCGCTCACAAGCACGTGTTGGAACTGCGCAAAACAATAAGGCAGGCCGTGGCAAAGTCCAATGCTAAATCTGTCGAGCTAGAAGAGTCCAAGAAGCAAATAGCCGAGCTACATACCGAGATGGCCCGCCTGACCGGTCTTGTCAGCTCGGCTGAAGCAGATAAGCAAAAGGCTGTGACCGTGCTAAAAGACTAATATCTGTGCGAGCTGGCCAAGCTCGAGAGAAAGAAGGACGCTGAGATCGCCTGGTTGGAGAAGAGCGTGAAAGACGCCAAAGACCGGGGTTACAAGGAAGGGGAGGCCACTTACATCCAACAATGCGAAGC
The DNA here is from genome assembly GCF_004153795.1 of Camellia sinensis. Lineage (NCBI taxonomy): Eukaryota > Viridiplantae > Streptophyta > Magnoliopsida > Ericales > Theaceae > Camellia > Camellia sinensis. Next base: position 1,262,367 of record NW_021024815.1, on the reverse strand, counting down.
TACCAAAGATAAATTCTTCAAATGTGGATGGAAGGCGGCAGTGGCCAAGCTCGGTCATGGCCAAGAGACCGAGGTCTTCCAAAACCCTCTTCCACATTACATACCGAGCTACATGGTGGAATATGCTACTTCCATTCAGCAAAAATTTCTTCAAGAAGGGGAGGACGAGGATCCTGCTCCTGAAGACAACGCCCAGCCTGGTGGCCAGTCTACTTCTCCCACTCCAGTGGTCTCCATCCCACCTTCACCTGTTGCGACTGTCGTGGTGCCTTCGACCGAGCTCAACCAAGGTGTGCTTGCCACAACCGAGCTACCTCTGGGTGAAGACCGGGTTGTTTTGGATGCTGACTTGGACGACCTCTTCTCCTGATTTTTCTTTTCCTTGTTTAACAAAAGATTTTGTAACCGGGCTGAGGCCCCATCTTTTGTACTTCTGATTTGGATTTTGAGTGAAAATCTTTTTTCTTTATGTTCGGTCTGTTCCATACCTGCACTTATTTTGTATTCAGTATAACATTTTCTTGCCGAGATGTCTATCTCAGTCTTAACCTTGTAATCTATTTAGTCATACCTGCCATCTTTTGCAGCCTAGGTTTTTATCTCGGCTGAAGAGTACTAGAAGTTGGTTATTCCAGCCAACCACTCTTCAGCCTAGATCCTTATCTTGGTTGAAGAGTACTAAAAGTTGGTTATTCCAGCACACCACTCCTCAGCCTATATCCTTATCTCGACTGAAGAGTACTAAAAGCTGGTTATTCCAGCCAACCACTCTTTAGCCTAGATCCTTATTTCGGCTAAAGAGTACTAAAAGTTGGTTATTCCAGCCAACTATTTTTTAGCCTAGATCCTTATCTCGGCTGAAAAGTACTAAAAGTTGGTTATTTCAGCCAACCATTCTTTAGCCTAGATCCCTATCTCGACTGAAGAGTACTAAGTATTGGTTTTTCCAGCCAACCATTTCAGCCTTGATCCTTATCTCAGCTTAAGAGAGCTCAAAATTGGTTATTCCTGCCAACTTAGAGTTAAGTGTTTGGTTATTTCTGCCAAACTTCCTACAGCCCAGATCCTTATCTCGGCTTAGGAGAAGTTAGTGTTGGTTTTTCCAGCCAACCTCTTCAGCCTAGATCCTGATCTTGGCTGAAGAGAGCTCAAAGTTGGTTCTTCCTGCCAACTTAGAGTAAAGTGTTTGGTTATTCTCGCCAAACTTCCTGTAGCCCAGATCCTTATCTCGGCTTAGGAGAAGTTAGTGTTGGTTTTTCCAGCTAACCTCTTCAGCCTAGATCCTGATCTTGGCTGAAGAGAGCTCAAAGTTGGTTATTCTTGCCAACTTAAAGTTAAGTGTTTGGTTATTCCGGCCAAACTTCCTGCAGCCCAAATCCTTATCTCGGCTTAGGAGAAGTAAGTGTTGGTTTTTCCAGCCAACCTCTTCAGCCTAGATCCTGATCTTGGTTGAAGAGAGCTCAAAGTTGGTTATTTCTGCCAACCTAGAGCCAAGTGTTGGTTATTCCAGCCAATACTGCTTTTATTGTCCCTAGCTCACTAAAACAACTTTTACAAAAGAAAACTATTATGCTGAAAAGGAAACTACCTAGATCCTGATCTTGGCTGAAGAGAGCTCAAAGTTGGTTCTTCCTGCCAACTTAGAGTAAAGTGTTTGGTTATTCTCGCCAAACTTCCTGTAGCCCAGATCCTTATCTCGGCTTAGGAGAAGTTAGTGTTGGTTTTTCCAGCCAACCTCTTCAGCCTAGATCCTGATCTTGGTTGAAGAGAGCTCAAAGTTGGTTATTTCTGCCAACCTAGAGCCAAGTGTTGGTTATTCCAGCCAACACTGCTTTTATTGTCCCTAGCTCACTAAAACAACTTTTACAGAAGAAAACTATTATGCTGAAAAGGAAACTACTTGCTTTATTGAAAAAAGAAAAATTACAAGTACTTTAAAGAAAAGCTAAAAATAAAATAGTTTGAGATTAGCAGTGTTCCATGGCCTAAGAATGGCCTTGCTGTCTCCATCTTCCAAGTGGTATGCCTATTTTCCTGCTAATCCAACCACCTTGTAAGGTCCTTCCTAATTAGGCCCTAACTTGCCATCCCCGGGTACCAAAGTGTTGCCCATTACTTTGCGCAGTACCCAATCTCCAATCTTGAATTGCCTCGGATGTACTGTCTTGTTATATTTTCTGGATAACTCCTGCTGGTATGAGGCAATGTGAACTAGTGCTCTTTCTCTTCTTTCTTCCGCAAGGTCGAGCTCCAATGCTATGGCTTCTCCATTTAAGTCTAGATCAAAATTTTTATTTCTAATTGTGGGGAGGCCGACTTCTAGTGGGATTACTGCTTCCATGCCATAGGCCAAGGAAAAAGGTGTTTCTCCCGTAGACCGTCGAGGTGTGGTACGGTAAGCCCATAAAACAAGAGGGAGCTCCTCCGCCCACTTGCCTTTTGCTTTCTCTAGCCTTTTTTTCAATCCATCTAAGACGACTTTGTTTGATGCTTCCGCTTGGCCATTTGCTTGGGGGTATGCCGGTGTAGAGTTGTAGAATTCTATCTTGTATTCTTCACAAAAGCCTCTAAAAATTTTGCCATCGAATTGAGTGCCGTTGTCAGATATTAGAGTTTTGGGTATGCCGAATCGAGTGATGATATTCTGCCAGACGAACTTCTTCACATCTTTCTCCTTTATTGATGCTAATGCTTCTGCCTCTACCCACTTTGTGAAGTAGTCTGTTGCTGCAAGAAAGAACTTTCTGTTGCCGGGTGCCGTTGGAAGTGGTCCTACTATGTCCAAGCCCCATATTGCGAAGGGCCATGGGCTAGTTAATGGTAGAAGCTCTCTGGCTAGTTGATGTATTTGGTGTGCGAACTTCTGGCATTTCTCTCATTTCTTGACATACTTCTCTGAATCTGCTTGCATGTAAGGCCACCAATATCCTTGTGAAATTGCTCTGTAGGCTAAAGATCTTCCTCCTTGGTGGCTTCCACATACGCCTTCATGTATCTCGAACAGGAATGCTTCGACCTTGCTGGGATGAACACATTTCAGGTAAGGTTCTGTGAAAGATTTTTTGTACAAGGCCATTGATGGGAGAGCCAAAATCGCTGTGACTTTGCTCTAATCTTGTTGGCTTCTTTCTTCTCTTCAGGTAAGACGCCATCTTTTAAGAATACGATAATGGGATCCATCAATGAAGGGCCTAATTCGGCGCAACATACCTCAGTTACTTCGGGTTCTTCAATGCTTGGTCTTGGTAGGAAGTCGATCAGTAATGGATGTGGGATGGATGTATCTGCCATCGAAGCAAAGCCTGCTAGTTCGTCTGCTCTACTGTTTTCTTCTTGACTGATCTGCTCTATCCTCACTACTTCGAATTTCATGATTTCCTTTCTGACTAACTCTTCATACTTCGCCATCCTATTATCTTCTGCTTCATAGTCGCCTGAAATTTGGTTTACTACCAGCTGGGAGTCACTGTAAACCATTAGCTCGGTGGCCTGCATGAAGAGTGCCGATTTTAGGCTTGCTAAGAGTGCTTCATACTCCGCCTCATTGTTTGATGCTAGGAAGCCAAGGTTCACTGCTTGTTCTACTATTCGGCCATCTGGTGAGATGAGGACTATACCAAGTCCTGCACCGTGCCTGTTGGATGCTCCATCCACGAAGAGTTTCCACATCTCTCCAACAAATAGCTTCCAGCAGGTGGAAGGGTCGGATGAAGTCTTGGGGTCATGCGTGTTGCTAATGTTTTCTTCTAAGTCGATGCCTGCTGTAGGTGTTACGTCTTTACTTTCAGACTGCCTCAAACCTTTGCTTTTTGATGAGTCCTCACTGGGAATGGCTTGGTTTGCCTCTTCCTCCCTTTCTTCAATCTGGTTTGCCTTGGGATGTGGCTGGGTATCTTGTCTTGGGGGTTACGCAGTTCCTGCGGCACTCTCCATCCCCTTTTCTGTTGTGCCAGTCAAGTCCACTGGGCAAATGTGATGACTTCCTAGTGTGAACTCTGCCACAAAGTCTGCCAAAGGTTGGCTTTTATTGCGGTTCTGGGTTGAAACTTGATATCGTACTGCCCCAATTCCACCGCCCATTTCAAGATTCGCCTAGAAAAGTTCGCCCTCTCAAATAAGGCTTTTAAGGGAAAAACAGTTAGGACGATTATGGTGTGGGTGTGGAAGTAATGCGACAGCTTCCTTGAGGCCATCATCAAGGCTAAGGCCAGTTTTTTCAATGGTAAGTACCTGGTTTCTGTTCCCAGCAAGGTCTTGCTAACATAAAAGATGGGTAGGTGTTGGATTTCTTCTGCTCAGACCAACACCGCACTGACTGCGTGCTGTGAAACTGCCAGGTACAAAAAGAGTTCTTCTCCAAGTATTGGGATTACTAGCAATAGTGGAGAAGACATGTATTCTTTCAGTTTTTCTAGGGCGCGATCACATTCTTCATCCCACTTAAACTTGGCCTTTAATGCTTGTAAAAATGGTCGACATCTGTCTGACGATCGACTTATGAACCGTTTGAGTGCAGCTACCAGGCTAGTGAGATGCTGCACTTCGTTTACTGTGTTAGGCCTTTCTAGATCCTAGATTGCTTTGATTTGAGAGGGGTCTGCTTCTATACCTCGGTTGGTCACCAGAAAGCCTAGGAATTTGCACGATCCTACGCCGAATGCACACTTGGATGCATTTAGGCGCAACTTGTTCTTCTTTAGAATCTGGAACATCTCATCTAGGTCCCTGAGATGGTCCTTCTCATCCTTGCTCTTGACCACCATGTCGTCTATGTAAGCCTCCATTGTTCTGCCTAACAATGGTTCAAACATCTTGGTGACCATCCGCTGGAATGTTGCCTCTGCGTTTTTTAGGCCAAAGGGCATGACCTTGTAACAGTATAATCCTCTAGGCGTTGTAAAGGATGTGACCTCCTGGTCTGGTTCATACATAGCGATCTGATGGTAACCTCTATACGCATCAAGGAAGCTAAGTCGATTGTGTCTTGCCGTTAGGTCTACCAGTTGGTCTATCCGTGGTAGGGGAAAGCTGTCCTTTGGGCATGCCTTGTTGACTATTTTGTAGTCCACACAGACACACCATTTTCCGTTCTTCTTTGGCACTACTACGGTATTGGAGATCCACTTGGGGTAGTGCACTTCTCTGATTGCTCCTGCTTCCAGCAAGTTTCTCACTTCTTCTGCCACTATTTCGGCATGGTAGAGTGCTGATCTACGAGTGCGTTGTATAATTGGTCTGGCAGTTGGGTAGACGTTCTGTTGGTGACAGATGAAGTTTGGGTCAATGCCAAGCATGTCATACGGTGTCCAGGAAAACACTTCGATGTTAGAGGTTAAGAATTCCATGACCTCTATCCTCTCGGTGCTGGACAAAGACGAGCCAAGAAAAAAGAACTTTTCTGGGTCTTTTTCATCTATCCTTACCTGTACCAAGTCTTTCACTGCCTTCTGTTCAGCTACCTTGCCAATATCTACAAACAGTTCATTACTCTCAGGTTCTTCCATCTTCTGTACATATCATTTTGCAGCGTGGCTACCGTTTACTATGACAAAGCACTGTTTTGACATAATCTGGTCTCCAAAGACCTCTTCAATTACTCCAGCTTTGTTGGGGAATCGCAATACTTGATGGTAGGTTGACGCTACCGATCATATAGCGTGCAACCATGTCCTTCCCAAGATTATGTTGTAAGTGGAAAGGACTTTCAATACCCAGAATTCCACCTGTTTTGTCATGCTTCATGCTCTGACTGGGAGGATTATCTTACCCACTGGCCACTCTGGCATTGAATTGAATCCGATGAGGAGAGATGTTGCAGGTGCCAAGTCTCTGTCCTCTAGTTTCAATTGTTTGAAGGTTTCGTAATACATTATCTCACATGAGCTTCCTTGGTCAATCAGAATCTGCTTGATGTCAAAATTCTTGACGCGTAGAGTGACAACCAATGCATCATTGTGAGGGCAGTATATCCTTGCTAAATCTTTGTCTGAAAAAGATATGACATTTGTTGCCTCTGTTCTCCCCTTTTTAATGGCAGGTTGTGCACTTAATACCTCCCTTAAGTGCTCAGCCTTTCTGATCATTCCCCTGAGCTCATATACCCGCTCAGGTTCAAATACTCCATGTATTACGTTAATTACGCTAATTACGCCTTGAGATGGGGTGTCAACCGACATTCCGTTTGGGTAGTTGGGGTTCTGAGGGGCTGGCTGTGTTCCTCCTTCTATGTACTGGTCCAGGTGGCCAGCTGCCACTAACTCCTCCAAATGCTGCCTCAATGGCGTGCAATTTTCAGTGCAGTGCCCCTTTTCATCATGGAAGGTGCACCGGGACCTTTCGTCGTAGTCTTTTTGGGCTTATCCCAATTTGGCTGGCCATCGGACAAAAGGTTCGTCGCGTATCTCACTGAGAATTCAGTAGATTGGTTTTTTAAACACCGTGGTAATGGCAGTGCGAACTCTCAACTTCCTTTTGTCTGGGTCCTCTCTGTTGGCCCGCCTGCCTCACCCATTCCCGCCTGCTTGGTTGTTCTACCGTGTTGACTTTTGTTGAAGTCTTTTTATCTGGTGTTGCTGTTGTGCCAGATTTCGCTTTAGCACGGGTGCCATCTTTCTCCACCCGAATATGCTGGTGCAGTCTTTCCATTAAGGCCTCCATCGTGAGGGGTGGCATCATAGTAATTGAGTCCTTCAACTTGTTGCCGACTAGCAGGCCCCGTTTGTATTGTGCAATGGCAAGGTTTGTAGGGCAATCCCAATCTGGTTGAATGTTTCCCAGTAACGACTATTGTAAGATCTCAACGTCTCCTTGTCACCCGTGTCAATGGAGAGTAGCTGATCGATCTCCACTGGTGTTTTGGTGTTCATTCTAAACCTTGTCATGAACGCCTCTGCCAATTGTGCCTAGGAGGCGATGCTGCCTTCTGGTAGCCTTTTAAACCAAGTTAGACCTAGGTCGCCTAGGCTGGATGGAAACAGGATGCACATTAAAGCCTCGTTTTGCCGGTATACTGCCATAATCTGGCGAAAGTGGCTCAAGTGCATGTAGGGGTCTGTCTTCCCCTCATAAGTGGTAAATTTGGGCTGGTGAAAACCCAAAGGTAGTGGTGCGTTCTCAATTGCCGGAACGAACGACGAGCTCTATAACCTTACTTTATCTGTTGGTTCATAAGCAAGGCGCGACATTGGCACTCCTACCTCGACGCTGCCATGCATCTGAGAGGCCAATCGCTGAAGGGCTGAAACTCTGCGCGGGTCGCTTGCCCTGACATCCTCCTTCCATCGTTCCCTTTCTTCAAGCATAGTTCGCAAGTCAGATGATTTGGTTAACTCCGTGTGCCTAGATGACGTCTGGTGCATGTGCGAGGGCCGATAGGTGTTTCCCTCAGTATACGACCTCTCAATTCTCTTTCTTTCAGACCTGGAGCGACGAGTCCTGGAAGTCCTTGATTGAGTGTCGCCTGTTCTCAGGCTCCTACTCTCTGCTTGCGATGGTGTGGTATGCCTACCACGATCTTCTGAGTGGCGAAGGGGCGTGTTACTTTTGCGCCCCTCTCCTATTGCCACCATTTTTCCTTTTATTTGGCGCTTCATTGACTCCATGTCCACTGCCATCCTTCATATAAACTCATCCTACTCCTTCACGCGATCTTCCAAAACTTGAGGGTCGATCCTCCGCCTTTGTCTTTCAGGACTTTGGGAGCGACAAGGGCTGTTAGCCCGCCTCCCCATTGCGTCCCTCGGGGGGTTCTGTCTTTGGGGTTCTAAATCCGGCATGGGAGGGATAGAAGGCAGGCCCTCGCGCCTCCCACCCCCCTCTAGGATTTTTTCGTCAATAGCGGATTGCGGCAAATCTTCATTGTGCGCCATTGCTTCCAATTAGAGAGGGAAAACTTGATCAAGAGGTTCTGTTCTTTCTAGAATTCTCATAGACGGCGCCAATTGTACGAATAAGAAATAATGTTCTCTTATAATCCTGTTGATCAAGTCTGCACTTCTCCAAACGTCGTCGCTTTACTCCTTGAAAATACAAACGTGAGCTAGCCGGCGGGTGTGTGCCGGATACCTCTCCGTTGCCTAAGTCAGCAAAATAGACAAATAGACAAAAGCTCTGTGTATTCGGGAATCAAAGTTGTGTTACCTCTTCCATAGGTTTTGTTATGAGCTTTTATAGGTTCCGTGTGGCACAATCCTAGTAGGACTCTTATTTCTCCATGTAGAGTTCTCATAGGATTCATATTCCTGAAAGATAATGCTTATCTTTCAACACCCCCTTCACTGCTTAAACCAAGTGAGATGGTTTTACTTCGGTAGAATGACAATATAACTGAACTAACAATACCTCTTTGTCATACCCAAACCAGTACCTTCACACGCAACTCATAGCTCGACTCTTCTTTCACTTGTACCTCGGTTTTGGCCTGTTGAGACTGAGCTAACTTCAACAAGCTTTGACCGAGCTAGCGAGAGCAAGGTCCACCATGAGAAGCCCAAATACCTTGGTTCTGAATACCATGACTGAGCTAACTATTACCATACCAACCGCGGTAACTGTACCTACAACTGGACCGAGCTAACTGCAAGGTCCTTTCTCTCGACCCTTTTTACCGCGGCCCAAAGAACGGTACACCAACACACCTTAACCTAGCTTGGCCCTAGTGCATATAAAACTCCCTCTCAAAAGCATATATTTATTTGAAGTCCAATTTTTCGGTTAGCCCACCTCTGTCTATCTACTATCAATTTCTATATATATAAATATATATATATTAATTTTGTTTAAAGTCTTCTACATATTATCAAGAGAAGTCAATGGAAAGGGAAAAAAAATAAGTCTAAAAAGACAATAAATTTTATAACAAATACGTGCGATAATGAATATATAGGATTCGTTTGGCAAGTTGTTATTTTAGTTTTTGGCTATTTTAGTTAGTTAAAATTTTTGTGTTTGGGAAGATGATTGGATTTTTTTATGGTTAGATGTGATGTTTGTGAGAGAAAAAGTGAAATGATTATGTGTTTGATGTGATATTTTGTCTTATTAACTATTTTAGCCTATTTTGTCTTTTTGTGAATTTTAGCCTAAATTAAGCTATTTTTTTTCTTCCCAAACAACCCCATAATTAAAGGCGTAGTTAACCAAATTCTAGATACATGATACATACATAAAAGCCTCTCCGTTGTGTCTTGATTGCACACAAACAACACAGACAGATATGGAAGAGCTCTCTGCCATTCTGATTCTATGTTCAATAATGATGAATTCACGGGATAGCCGAAGATCCAAAATCGGTTGAAAAATGGTTCGAAAACCAAACCCATTCGAAACAAAAGCTAACAAAGCTTCACTTCTACTTCCACGACATCGAAAGCGGAACAACATAACTTCCATTCAAGTAGCTCGAGCACCCAACAATAACATCATATCAACCAACTAGGCCTAGTCTAATTGGCTATCATGTCTTCTTTAGGACTTAGTACCAAGGAGGTCATGAGTTCAATTCCTCTTAGGGAGTTGAATTAAGGGAATGCAAGTATTTAAGTGTTTTGTCAAGAGTGGAGAGATTTTCTCTCATAGGTGTTAATCTAATAATTAACAACTAAAATTTGCAGATAAAAAAAAAAAAAAACAATAACAGCGCATCCACAGCTGCTTTCGGTGGAATCAACGTGTTCGATAAACGCAATGACAGTAGGCCCTAACATCATTTCTAAGCAGCTCCGCCGAGCTCAGGGTCTATTCGCTGCTTCTTCGCTCGGACCACAGAGTCTACTAATTACTATGAACCAGTTTTTCACAGAAGGAGAGTTTAATGGTAGCACCCTTGCGATCGTTGGTCGCGACCCAATATTAGATCAGTACCGTGAGATGTCTGTCGTAGGTGAGTTTTGACTCGCACGAGGAATCGCAACCGCCAAGACTTTTTCGTTCGATACTGCTGCGAATAATGCTGTGGTTGAATACCATGTTGTAGTTATTCATTATTGAGCTGTCTTCGTTTGAGTAACCAACCATGTTTGCGTTTTTCACTTTATGGTGCTGTGTTATTTTCACATATTTTTTTTCACAGAGAGACTATGATCGAATCAGTCTCACTTTTTATCAATCTTCAATATTGCGATTGAAATCCCTTCTCTTTTTCTTTTTTTGTTATTAATATCAATTTTCAATAATAAATGATTAATAGTTCTTGGGAAATTCTATGTTAACGATCTTTATATCAATGGTTATGATGTATTGTATAATTAGTAATGATATATTGTGATATTATCAGTTATCAGATTATTTTGGTTAGGATCCAACAGTTATTTAGTTATACAAGTTTTTTATAACTCTTTTTTTTCTTCTTTTTTTTTTTTTTTTTTTTTTCTAGTTAGGACTATTATAATATTAAACAGCAATGATAGAGACCCCCTTTGTAGAGGACCCCTAGAACCCCCTTTGTGATCCACACTATTCATGATGTGGACCCCACACATACATGAGTGGGTCCCACACATCATGAATGATGTAGATCAGTAAGGGGGTTGTGGGGGTCCTCCACAAAGGGGGTCTGACTCATTTTTCTAATTCTTATTCTATTACTTTAATGAGATAAATGGATATTTTTATTTAATTGTTTGTACTTTTCTTTTCTTTCTTAGAATTTCTTCCCATGTTGAAAGGTAAAATCAGAATAAAATATGCTATTATGGAATCTTGAACTAATTTGAAAAAAGTTATAAAAAGATGGGTATTATATATTACTGTATTTTGTATTACTGGGTACATGACAAAAAAATATGTAATTTGGTAATACAAAATGGTGATTAAAAAACAGGGATATTGTTGGCTCCATAAATAGTAATATTATTATTATTACTATTATTATTATTGCAGGACACGTAATACTTTCTTGATCAATATGTTAAGAGAAATTACAAAGTTAGTGGTCTTGCATGGTAGAACATAGAAGACAAAGTGGAAGAAGTTAAAATACATGTGAAGAATATGATGGACAAAATGATTTATAAGAAGACATGGAGGGATATGTGGCATTGTGTGTATGAAGATAGAAGAGTGGATAGTTTTAGGTGATTATTGGGTATACCCAGAACCACAACCAGATCTAGAAGTTATTGTTGGAAGTTTTTTTTCCTATAAATAGCCATTGATGGCTACATTGAGACCCAGAACTAGATCCAAAAGTAAATTATTTACTTTACATTTTTCTTTCCAGTCCTTTATTTTTCAGTACTGCATTTTAAATTCCTAGGAGCAATTCTAAGATAGTTTGTTGTTGTAACCCCTTTCGAAGCTGCAAAAGTGTGAAGGTACAATTGTAAACTCATTTTTACTTTATGAAATTTGATTTCTAAACACGGTTCTTTCATCTTTCTTTTACTTTGATTAGTCTTCTTAATTTTCTCCTAAAAATCAAGTCATCAGTAAAAATCATTTTCATTGAAGGTAAAAAGAATTTCGAAACCATCATCTGACTAATTATTTGGCATTTACTAATCTTTATAAGGACTTATTGATTCTTACTCGCTCATTCGAATTACATTTCTAACTTTCAAAAGTCAAAAAAACTAACAGATACATATCTGAATTGACTGTGGTCCGAGGCATGGTGTTTTCAGGCCGACCCGCGTTGTTGCTCTGCTGAACACCTATTTTTTCAACACTGCCTTGGGTAATGCCACTGTTGAGTGCACTGTTATAGTTTGTTAATGTAAATGTAAATTGTAAATAGTAAATCACCACTACCTACCACCATCACCTACCACCACCTACTCCTCACCTACCACTCACCTACTACACTCACCTACTACACTCACCTACTACACTCACCTACCACCACCTACTCCCTACACCTACATCTATATAAAGAACCTTTGTAATACAGAAAATATCAATGAATACACCATTTTTCAATACATCAATACATACAATTTATTCTCTTTCTATCAATTTATCTTACATAGTTCAACATTATTAAAGTTTTAATAAGTTCTATTTTTCTAGTAATGGTGGAGGAGATGAGTGTCCTCTTCAACTTCTGCCCCTTTCTTTTGTTTACTTTGTCAGGTGTTGATATATGAATTCAGATTGTAGGTATTACTTTCTTACTGTTTGGGTATAAATTTAAAATTAGTTTGTTGTAGGTCATAAATAAAATAAATTTTGTTTGTGTTTAAATTCTGAATAGAATTGTAGATTTTTCTTCCTTCAATAAGTGACCCAATTGATTTGTTGGTGGTTTCGCGCTTTAATCTCATGGGATTTTTTTGTTACTTGTGCTTCTTAATGTTTAATAAACTTGTCTAAGAAACATGTAGGGCTTCATTAATCTGCACAAAAGCAAGACAAACTTTCCACTAAAAGTGAAGAGAAACTTTGACTAGTTGTTGTTGTTATTATTATTATTATTATTATTTTCACTGGTTTAATTAATTGGAGGTTGAGAATCTCAATTTTGAGAGAACTTGGGTTTGTAGCATCACCATGTGTCTCATTTCTATTATTTGAATCGTTTATTTTTTAAGATCTTTTATATATATTATTTATTTAAAAATAAAAAATAAAAACTCAATTTCGCAATCGTTACCTTTTTATTTTATCTTATTTTTCTCAAAAAAATAAATAATATATTTTTTAAAACATATTTATCATCTACTTTTTAAGAGTTTGTAAAACTACTCCTAATATATTTTAATGTCTCAATCATTTTTCATATGAATTAGCACTCGTATAATCTACAAGCTTCTTTTGTTTTTTTTTATTTTTTTAGTATATAATTAAATAAAATCTTATTTTAATATTTAATCTAAAACCTCCAAAAAAAAATTGAGTCGCTCCTTGTTTAATAGTTTCAACCATATGGGGAAAAGGTGACCAAGCTTCGTTTTTTATTACCTTGATTTGCAATATGGCAAAAGGCCCAATGCAGCATGGGTGGCCCAACCTAACTTGATGGATGGATCACCCAACTTCTTCAGCCTATGTAATATGATGGATGATTCATTTCAGCACTAAATTCGATATGCGTGTGTTGATTTCTGACCACACTGCCAAACAGGTACTCAAATGGAGAACAGTGGCAGAATAGATTGCGCCCAAACAACCTGTCACAGAAAGATAAGACTCCGACAGTGATTCGTCTACTCGGGAGCACTCTGACGATCAAGTCAGTACTCAATTATCTTTCAAAGATAGCAAACAGTGCTTAACTCACTAGCCAGGATACAAAAAACGTACCTTAGACCCATGAAGGTGCCTTACTTTTATAGCCAGCACTGGCTTGATCCATGTAGAAGCCTAACTTCAATGGACTCTGACTCAATGCTTATCCCGGACTCTCAAATAGATAGAGATAAACTCCCTAAGAGCTTTATCTTTATCCAAACTGAGGTCCTTCCCCATTCTAGGACTCTTATCCCTCATCCGTTCATCTCGGATTCCGATATCTCTGTAGATAACCTCGACCTAGTCGAGATTACCTCAATGCCATGACTAGGACACGTGGCACCTCAGCTGGCACTTCGGTGCCACCTTGGCCACGTGTTGTCATTTACAAAAATATACCCCCACAACTGCCTCCTAGGTTCTATTACCTCGGCATCCTGAGGTGATGGAACCTACGTCGTTTGTCCATATAGCACTTCGGCTAGGACTCACTCCATCCTTCATGACCAAAATCATCAAACATTGGCTCTCATGCCCATGACTCTGCAGTTTTACTTTATCAATGCCTAAGAACCAAGAACCAAATTTTTTCAAGTTCTTTAATCGAGATCGTCCCTCTAGCCGAGGTTCTTGCCTTATTAAATCAAGAACTTCAAGAATTCTATCTGCGCATGAGCTGTCACGCACGGTTTCTTAACTATTTTCGTCACGCGTCTTTTCCTCATTGATCCGTACCTAACACGCGCCATCAGGTTGCGTCGCTTCTGCGCACACCGTCTGACGGACACGTCGTCCAAGGCACATTCATTGTGATTTTGTCGTCTTTTCGTGTTTTAACAAAAACACTCTCTCTTTTCGTCTCTTCACTTTTGCATCCTTGTTTTCCCTTTGAGTTTAAGTTTTCTCTCTCTCTAAACAAGAAACCACCATTGTTTCTTTCTCAAAGCCTTCTACAACAGCTTCCGTTCTCTCTCTGGCAAGGCATTCATCGTTTTGCTCCATACACCACCATCGTCTAACTTCGGTATACCTCACACCGATGTTATTCTCTTTGGTAAGTCACAGTTTCCCCTCCTTTCAATTTTCAACTTACTTCAAACTTTGTTTACGCTTGTATGCTAGCATTGTGAATCTACTCATGTTCTTAAATCTTCATATGTGTTTCAAATTTCATTTTGCTTGTGATTTTGCCTTTGTCCAATCCGTTTCTGGGTATATTTATACACATTTTGCTCACACACTTGCTATCTTGCCACTGTTCTTGACTTTGCACAAGAACCCTTGCCCCAATACCTGTTTAGGGTTTAGCCGAGGTCTTTAAACCGATACAAACCACTCTTCTCTAAAATCTTGCACCTTTCCCCTTTAACCGACGTCATGGATATGTTTAGGTGGAAGGTGGACACCCCAGAAAAGCTTGAGCACTTTAGGAGAGAGTTCTCCATCCCTGTCGATGTCAATCTTAGGTTGGCAGTGGAAGAGGACTCCATTATGCCAAATGACAACTTCATGCCCTTCCTTGTAGTCGTTTTTATAGAGTGCGGACTTAGGCTCCCTCTCGACATCCTTTTTCGCCAAGTCCTTCATTATTACAAAATTAACCCAATGCAGCTAGCCATTAACTCTTGCAGAGTCATTAATGGCATAATTGCCCTAGTTAGCCGAGAAAACACTAGGATAACACTAGCCGGCATTCAATACTGTTATACCATGTGTGGCCTAAAGTAAGAAAAAGGCTACATCTATTACCTTAAGCCGAGATCCACTGAATACAAACTCATTGCCGACCTCCCAGACTCCAACAAAGGTGCTGGAGACGATTATCTCATCATCTCGGGTAACTGGGAGTTCCCACCAAATGATGACCTCCACCTCTACCCCTTGAGCCGATCAGTCTTTAAAGAGGGTAATGGGAAGAACCAAGTGTCACTTTACCTGTTTTCAAGTCCGTATTACTTTGTACCTTTTATATGTTTTAATGTCTATTTTTTTACTTGTAGCTCTTCCTCAACCACCAAAAGACTTCCGCAAAACCTTCTACCTCAGCAAAGATTTCAAGAAGCTGTTAGGCTTGCCTGTTAATCAGTGCAAGGCCCCTCTGCTGGTCAACTACATCCCAACCTACAAATCTACCTTGCCCGACGTTCCTAAGAAAAGCAAGTCTCTACCTTCAGCAACGACTTCTTCTACCATTTCATCACCACGGCTTGACCAAGCCTCAACCTCTGACCTAACAGAGCAGCCATCAACATCTGTTCCCCAACTAATTCCTCCAGCGCAGCGTCGACGCCGTCGCCGAGTTCCTACTAACACTCCTACTGGTAGAACTCGTAGCCGAAAATGCCAAAGTGTTGAGGCGTGGGCTTCCGATCCAACCAACCCACCCATTGCACTTCTGACAATTCATTTCGGCACCAAAGTCACAGTCGCCGCCACTGCCGATGAGATGGGTTGCAGACCTGCAGTTGTTGAAGACCTGCTTACTAACATCCATGGTGTCGTCACAGTCCAATCCTTATCTTCTCCTTCTCAACCAACCCCAAAGCCAAAACGAATGAAGAAGGCCAAGGCTAAGGCCACAGTGACTCAGATCGATTCTGAGGACACTGTGCCCATCTCAATGCTAGTTGAGGTCGAGAAAAACGCCCCTTTTACCGAAACACGTCCCGCCAAGGACCCAGCATCCGAGGCCCTACCAGCCAAAAAGCCGAGGTCCGACCACCAAAAGGGCAACAGCTACTCCCGAGGCATGGTCTGGGCGCCCGAGATCATTCTCGACAATAGACCTCTTACCACCGGTGACAGTGCTGTGAATCTTGAGGTTGGCGCGGCCTTGTCAATGACAATTCTTCTGCTCGAAGACATGAACCGTATGGCCGAGTTACATGAGTATGAAGATTTCGCTTTTATGATGCAGCATTCGGTCTTGGTAAACCTTTTTCCTACTCTTTTGGTAGTCTTTCCATACTTAGTGAGATTCCACTAATCTGTGTTACTTCTTGCAGGCCATCCAGCATGCTCACTCCTATGCCACGAAGACTGAAATGATGAGGAAGGATTTGGCGAAAAAGACAAAAGAAGCAGCCAAACTCCTATCTTTCCTTAACAAAGCCGAGGCCAACAATCGCGCTCTTATGGACCAGACTAAGGACGCCAAAACTGCTCAAAGTCTAGCTGAGAAAAAGGCCAAATCGGCAAAAGATGAAGCCGAGGCAGCAAGAGCCGATTTCAAAGTTGCCAATGCCAAAGTGGCTGATGCGGAGGCCAAGCTTCAGGAGGCTCTTGCCAATAAAGAGACCGAGGTAAAGGTGGCCGACGAAAAGGCCTTTGAAGAGGGACAGGCCGCCATTCGTGACCAATACAAGCAACAAGTCAACTTGGATTGTAACCAAGGTTACTACCTCGGTTGGACGGCGACCCTCAACAAATTGGCTGTTTCTATGGACTCCGACCTTCGAGACACTAACCAGCTCGAGGTACCCTTCCCACCAGAGCCCGAGGATGATGTCGAGGACGATGAAGCCAACGAAGTGGAGGAGGAGATTGCCACTGATGCCAAGTCTCTCACCCTCAATGAGCAAATTGATCTAACTCAAGATGAGGAGGATGACTTGGCTTCCAAGGGCGTCTCCCCCAAACCAACCATATCTGAAGCCGAGGTCTAGTGCATTGAAAAGAGTCTGGATAATACTTTACAAGAAATAGATGTTGAAATAAAAGCCGACAAGACTGCAACACTACCATCCGATCAAGCCAATCCTAGCACTTAGGATATTTCATTTTTTCCTTTCCTTTGTTTGTACTTTGTTTTTTCTGAACAATGCTTTAGTTTTCATATTTGGCCGATATTCTGCTTTTGTAATCTGAACAAGTAACCTTCTGTGAATGCAAGTAGTCTGATTTCTTCTAAGTGTTTGAATGTCTTCTTTTCTTTTATGTGTGTTCTATAACTTTCATACTTAGAATAATTTGGCATGCCTTCAATTTATTTCTTTAGTTGTATAGTCTCCTCGGAGTAAAATACCTCGGGCATAACTTCCAGTTTGTTCATCTCGGCCTTGGCTTAACACTTGAAAACATTTTAAAAATATTTTCACAAGTGTTGTTTTAAACTTGCCACTTCACTCTTACTTATTGTCTTCTAACAGGACTTTAGTCTTCCATACTTCCTAAGTTTGGCAACCTGGTAATCTCGGCGAGTGCGTATGTACTTCTTTCAAATTTACCTCAGAATAATTTTAACTTGTAAATTTTTCTATAAAATTTCAACAAGTCCCAAGCACTTTAAACTTTATTCATCATTCTCCAGCTCTCTACCCCCTAATGTGAACTTAAGTTTCACTTAAGTTCTCATTAAGTATGTGGCTATGATCTTGTTGCCGAAGTTAGATTCAAACAAAGACTAACCGAGGTTCTAAACCTTGGTTCCTCTGTTAATCTTGCTCAAATGCACTTAGTTCCAATCTGAGTTTGATTCTACCGATATGGAAGATCTAGGTTAATCCAACTTAGTTCAACTCTATTATATGCAAGTATAATTTTAACTCTGCCATATAATGAGTCTAAGTTATTCGTCATGTTTCATTCAAAAACATCGCCAACTTAGTTCAATTCTATTATGTGCAAGTATAATTCAACTCTGCCATATAATAAGTTTAAGTTATTCGTCATGTTTTACTTAGAAACATCGCCAACTTAGTTCAACTCTATTATATGCAAGTATAATTTAACTCTGTCATATAATAAGTCTAAGATATTCGTCATGTTTCACTTAGAAACATCGACAACTTAGTTCAACTCTATTATATGCAAGTATAATTCAACTCTGCCATATAATAAGTCTAAGTTATTCGTCATGTTTCACTTAGAAACATCGCCAAAGGACTGGTCAGTCGTATTACACAAGTTTGAAATTAAAATCGAGCTAAAATTTTATTATTACTTCGGCTCATAACAAAAAACTTTAAAAAACAAAGAATCTAATGATAGAAAAACTTCAAGTTACAAGTATTCTAGGGTCTTGGCAACGCTTTGTCGTTGCTGTCCTCAAGCCGATAAGCATCATTACCGGCAACCAAGATAATTCTATAAGGTCCCTTCCAATTTGGGCCAAGCTTGCCCTCTCTAGAATCTTTCTTTCTGCCGACCATTTTCCTTAGCACAAGGTCCCCAACTTCGAATTCTCTTGGGTTAACATTATTGTTGTAAGCCCTAGTAAGTTATTACTGATATGCCCCCAGCCGAATTGCTACTATTTCCCTTCTTTCTTCCAACAGGTCCAGATCTTGGGCCAAGAATGCCTCATTGGTCCCATTCTCTACTCCCTGGGTTCTGATTCCTGGGATGCCGACTTCTAGTGGGATAACTGCTTCAGTGCCATAGGCCATGGCAAATGGTGATTCCCCAGTTGATCTTCTCGGCGTAGACCGATATGCCTAGAGTACATTAGGCATCTCTTTCGCCCACTTTCCCTTTGCTACTTCCAGCATCTTCTTGATCCCATCCAAGACAGTTTTGTTGGATGATTCTGCTTGACCATTGCTTTGAGGGAAGCTTGGAATGGAGTAGTAGTTCTTGATTTTGTACTTGGCACAGAAGCTTTTGATTAGCTTACTATCAAACCCATTGTCTGCTATTATTGCCCTTGGGATCCCAAACCTGGTGATGATGTTCTTCCATATGAAGTTCTTTACATTAATGTCCCGAATCTTTGCAAGTGGTTCAGTTTCTACCCATTTGGTAAAGTAATCTATTGCTACCAGTAGGAACTTCCTTTGTCCAGTCGCTTAAGGCAGTTGTCTAACAAGATCCATGCCCCACTGGGCAAATGGCCAAGGGTTGGATACTGGGTTTAAATCTGCTGCTGGTTGATGTATCAAAGGTGCAAACCTCTGACACTTCTCACACTTTCTAACATAAGCTTCAGCATTTTTCTGCATATAGGGCCACCAGTACCTCTGAGTAATGGCCCTATGAGCAAGTGACCTGCTCCTTGCGTGGCTTCCACATACTCATTCATGTATTTCATACAGGAAGTCTTCAACTTGTGAAGGATACACATATCTCAAAAGTGGACCAGTAAAAGACCTTATGTAGGGATATCCTTCTACTGTCAGACTGAACCTCGCCGACTTCAGTTTGGTCTTATGTGCTTCTTTGTGATCATCTGGCAACTTCCCATCTCTAAGGAACACTACTATTGCATCCATCCAACTTGGTCCCATCTCCACACACAGTGCTTCATACTCTGTGTTTAGTGGTTCTATACTTGGGCCTGACAAATAGTCAACCATTATTGTCCTTGCCTCCCCTGATTTCATTGCACTGGCCAGGTTAGCCAAGGCATCGGCATGGCTATTGTCATCTCAGCTAACTTGTTATAGTCGGCAATCCCGAAAAAAGGCTACCAATCTAACATCCTCTTTTACATAGGCCATCATTCTTTCATCTCGGGCTGCATATTCGCCTGTGACCTGGTTGACAACAAGCTGGGAGTCACAGAAGACCACTACTTCGTCGGCTTCCATTGCTGCTGCCAGCTTTAATCCTGCGATCAGTGCTTCATATTCTACTTCGTTGTTTGAGGCCTTAATCCTAAATGAATAGATTATTCTAGCATCCACCCATTTGGCGATACTAGCACTACTCCTGCCCTCGCTCCTTCACGGTTTGAACTCCCATTAACAAACAGGCAGAAGGAGTCACCGATGTAAATGTCGCAGGGTTTGGGTTTTCTTCTTTCTTTTGCTCTGCTGTGGGGATTTTTATCCCCAGTTGGGTTTCTTCTTGTTCACCTGAACACCCTAAACCTCGGCTCTCCGAACACCGATGTCGTATGGCGCCAGGTGTGAACTCGGCCACGAAGTCGGGTAGAACTTGGCCTTTGATTGTTGTTCTGGGTCTGAACTCTAAATCATATTGGCCCAATACCACTGCCTACTTGGCCACCCTGCTTGTCAGATCTCCTTGTTGTAGTAGGGACTTCAAGGGGTGTTCAGTCAATACCATAATCTTGTGGGCTTGGAAATAGTGGTTCAACTTCTTGGTGACCATTAACAAGGCCAGTGTCAATTTCTCCAGGGTAAATACCTAGTCTTTGCGCCTGCTAGGGTTTTACTCACATAGTAAACTGCCCTATGTTCTTTTTTCTCTTCTCTGATTACCACTGCACTTACTGCATTATCTGAAACCGCCAAGTATAAGAACAACTCCTCTCCAGATACTGGGTTTGAGAGAACTGAAGTTGTGGTCAGGTATTTCTTCAAGTCGGCTAAGGCGACTTCGCACTCTTTTGTCCACAAGAAATCTGTGGCCTTCTTTACTAAACTAAAAAAAGGTTTGAATTTGTTAGAACTTCTGTTTATAAACCTATTAAGGGCTGCAGCCCTTCCAGTCAACATCTGCACTGCCGATGTTGGGCTCTTCAAGTCTAGGATGGCCTTGATTTGATCTGGGTTTGCCTTAATGCCCCTTTTGGTAACCAAGTATCTTAAGAACTTACCAGACCCAACTCCAAATGCGCATTTCGAAGCATTGAGTCGGAGCCGATACGTTCTAAGGATGTCGAAAGCTGCCTTCAAGTCGGCCAGATGATCCTCAGGTTCTTTGGACTTCACGACCATGTCATCAATGTATACCTTGACTGTTTTTCCAATTAGATGTTTGAACATCTTTGTTACCAACCTCTGATAGGTTGCTCATTTATTTTTCAACCCGAAGGGCATTACTTTGTAGCAATACAGCCCTTTTGGGGGGGTGATAAATGCAGTCTTCTCCTCATCAGGGGGGTACATTACTATCTAATGGTATCCTCTGTATGCGTCTAGGAAGCTCATCCTTCCATGCCCTGAAGTGGCACCTACCAATTGATCGATTTTGGAGAGCGAGAAACTGTCTTTGGGACAAGCCTTATTCAAGCTACTGAAGTCCACGCAGACCCTCCACTTTCTATTTTTCTTCTTCACAACAATTGTGTTTAACAACCAAGATGGATAGTTTACTTCTCGAATGGCTCTGGCCTCCAGCAATTTATCAACCTCCTCTTCTACTGCCTCAACATGCATCAAGGTCGGCCTTCTAGCTCGTTGGATGATAGGTTTAGCCGACCTGTCTACAGTCAATTTATGGCAAGTGACCTCGGGGTCAATGCCAGGCATCTCGTATGGCGTCCAGGTAAACACCTCAATGTTTGCTCGTAAGAAGGCTTCTAACTCCCTTTTCTCCTCATCGGCCAATCCTAAGCCAAGTAGATAGAAATGCTCTTCGTTCCCTTACTAGACTAGAATATTCTTCAGGGCTTCCTTACTCTTCTCGGCTGGTTCTTTGCTGACGTCCTCTAGGACCTCTATTCCCTCGTCCTCAATCTCCACTGTTTTTGCTTCTCTTATATTGCAGGGGGATTTCATTACTGCCATGGAGCAATTCTTTGCTTGCACCTGATCCCCTCTGACCTCTTCAATTCCATGCTTTGTTGGGAACCGCAACAGCTGGTGCAGTACTGAGGGAACAGCCCCCATTGCATGCAGCCATGGCCTTCCCAGGATAACATTGTATGGGGAGGGGGTGTCAATTATTGTGAACTCTGTGTTTACCTTCTTAGTGCCTGTCTGCACCTCCAAACTTATTGTTTCCAGGGGCCACGTCGGCGTTCCATTGAACCCAACCATTGGACCATTGGACTGCTCCAGATCATCTTGGTAAAGGCCAAGCTCCTTGTAACATCTGACATACATGATGTCACAAGAGCTGCCCTGGTCAATTAGAATGTGCTTTACATGGCACTTTCCGACCTTGAGGGATATTACCAGGGCATCGTTGTATGGATGATGCACCATGTCTAGGTCGTTTTCAGTAAAGGACACCATTGGTCTTTGGCACTCATCTACCCTAGGTCTTTTCTGCAGGACCTGATGCACATGTTGTAAGTGTTTCACCTTCTGAGTTTCCCCACGTATCTCGTTCTCATTGACCTTCAAGTGAATCACATTGATCACTTGAAGTCTGCTTGCTTGTGATTGTGGTGCTGGTGGAGATGGTGCTGCTGGTTCCTGAGGCAGCCTTGCTTGTTCTTCCCTTGTCCTGGCCTCATCTACTAGGTCCCTTAAATGACCTTGTCCTACCAGATCTTCCAGATGTGCCTTTAGGGCTCTGCATCCCTAAGTTAGATGCCCATCCTCATTGTGGTAGGTACAGAACTTCCCCAGACTTCTTCCCATAAATTCGCCTGGAATTTTCTCTAGTGCTCTATAGTAGGGTTGATTCTTGATTCTTTCCAGGACTTTGTAAACTGGGATTTGGAACATTGTGGTGACTGCCTATGCAGCCCTTAGTCTCGTTTCTTGTCTGTTAAAGTTTGTATTACCTCAGCCTCGCTTCGGCGAGCCGTTCCTCTTCTCTTGCTTTAACGCCTTTGTCCCTAGCATGTCTTCCTCCGCTCTCGCATACTTCTTGATCCTGGCCATGAGTTCCTCCATACTTTTTGGTAATGTCTTTGCTAGTGATTTTTGAAGCACACAATCATCGCTCAAGCCGTTCTTAAAAGACACGATTGCCACCTCTTGGTTGCACCCTGGTATTCGGTTAAACACCTCATAATACCTTTTGGCATAAGCCCTGAGGCTTTCATCCTCGCCAATTCTCAGAGCCATCAAGGAGTCCACCCTCAACGGTTGTAGTTTGTTTGTCACAAACCCGGTCACGAATATCTCGACCAGGCCTTCCTAACTCTTCGCAATTCCTTTCGGTAACTTGTGAAACCAATCTAATGCGATTTCCCCAAAGGACGAGGGAAACACCTTACATAGCAGAGGCTCGTTCCCGGTGTACAGTGCCATTGAGTACAGGTACAAGCCGACATGAAAGTTAGGATCAGATTTACCGTCGTATATCTGGAATCTCGGCATTATGGAATCTTTTTGAGGCCTCAAATTTGTCCAATTCTATCGAAAACGGCGTTCTTGGCTTAACCAGAGAGGTTACTTCGGTATCTTATCGCTTCATCTGAACGTAATCCCTCAAATCCTCCTTAGTCCGTCCAGGAGTTCAGCTGTTAATAGATTTCAGCCATTTTGGTGCGTTACTCCCGGTGTCGTTATGAGTCCTCTTAGACCTCCCTTCATTAGTCGTGTCGAAACAAAGCTCCTTCTCTTGAGCATGCCGATGTTCTTCGGTGTAGGCTTCTTTGGCACGATGTGTCTTCCGAGACTCTCCTTTCATCAACTCTCCTCGCCCGACCTTCCGTGAAGGCTGGTGAGAATATTCCTTTGTTCAGTCATGCTGAGAGACTGTAGGGACTGTTTTCTGCCCCCCTTTCTGGGCATCGTTCTTGGCCGCTGGAACTAGCGTGTCTTGTAACGGAAACGGTGGCTGCATGACGTTATTCTGCATCATGAAACTGATGATCGATTGTAGGTCTACCAATTTGATTTCCATTTCCTTCATCTCGTCATCCCTCTACAGGCATCTGTCTTTCCATACTTAGAAGTCGTTCTCGTTATAATACTCGCCTCGATCTGCCTTATTTGGTACGTCTCCCTCATGCCCGACGTCATTCTCTCCGGGATTCTTATCCTGAGGTTCTTCGTTGTAGTTATCCTCCTTTACGTTAGGGTTAATGTGTTTACCACTTCCAGTAGGGATGTCGTCTCCAATCTTCTCTTTCTGTTCGTCGTTGGCCATCTATTCTCCTTTATTTCCCACATATGGTGCCAAATTGTGTGTATTGATTTCTGACCACACTGCCAAACAGGTACTCAACTGGAGAACGCTGGTAGAATAGATTGCGCCCGAACAACCTGTCCCAGAAAGATAAGACTCTGGCGGTGGTTCATCCACCCGGGGATACTTCGACGATCAAGTCAGTACTCAGTTATCTCTGAAAGATAGCAAACAGTGCTTAACTCACTAGCTAGGATACAAAAAACGTATCTTAGACCCATGAGGGTACCTTACTTTTATAGCCAGCACTGACCTGATCCCTGTAGAAGCCTAACTTCAATGGACTTTGGCTCAATACTTATTCTGGACTCTCAAATAAATAGAGATAAACTCTCTAAGAGTTTTATCTTTATCCAAATGGAGGTTCTCCCCCATTCTAGGACTCTTATCCTTTATCCGTTCATCTCAAATTCCGGTTTCTCCGCAAATAACCTCGGCCTAACCAAGATTACCTCAGCACCATGACCAGGACACGTGGCACCTCAGCTGGCTCTTCAGTGCCACATTAGCCACGTGTTGTCATTTACAAAAATATGCCCCACAAAGTAGTGACTCTAAATTTTTAATATGAATCACTTAGAAAATAGTAATATATTAATTGACCTTCTCTTCTTTTGAAAATAAAAATTAAGGACATATTTGGACATGAATTGTTATTCTGTTGCCATATCAATTGGTTTAATTAAAAAATTTGTAAATTGTTTTAGTAAGAGTAGCATTTTCAAGCCAAGCTTCAATTCTATTATGGCATGTTTGATTGGAAGGATTAAAGCATAGGATTGGGATTATTAATCCGTGGGCCTAATCATCCTATGTTTGTTTTGACATTTTAGTTTAGGATTATTAATCCAAGGATAATTAATCCAACAAATTTGTAGGATTATTAGTAATGGGGTAGGGATGGGATAACTAATACCACACTAATTTAATAGGATTATTAATACCTCACTATTAGTGTTGTGAATCAAACATGGCCTTACAGTACAATGGAGGACCCACTGAAAAGGAGGCAAATGAATGAGTAAAATTTGAATATAACATTGATATTTTATACAGTACAATGGAGGACCCACTGAAAAGGAGGCAAATGAATGAGTAAAATTTGAATATAACATTGATATTTTATCATTATGTACATGTAATAACATTAACAAATTATAATATTTTTATTTTGAATGGATAACTAATTATAACCTAACAATATGGGCAATAAATAATAATAATTATCATTATTATGGTAGTGGCTTTTCCAATCTAATGAGAAATGGACATTAGCTTTACCTACAAAAAGAATGGAAAAATGCTATATGTAGCCGATAAAAAATAGTTATATACACTCCTGTTTTATTTTATTTGTTTATTTATTTTTTATTTTAGTCCGTCTTAAAATATTTGTTCATTTTCTATTTTGAGATATTAAATTTTGTTAGATTTCTAAAATTGTTCCTTATAAAATCATTACAAATACATTTTAAAATTTAAAAAGAAAGGTAATGGTGGAAAAAACATTTCAAAATTTGAATTAAAATATAATAATTACATGTCTCATTGGCCTTGTTTGGAAAGTTGGTTATTTTAATCAACTATTTGACTATTTTACCTTGGCTAAAGTAGTATTTGGAAAGTTGGTTCGCTTTTTTTTTTTTTTTTTTTTTTTTTTTTTTTTTGGTTGATTTGATGGTTGTGAAAAAAAAAATGATTATGAATTGAATGTGATATTTTGTCTTATTAATTATTTTACCCTATTTTAATGGGTTATTTTAACCCAATCCTCTTCCCAAACAAAACCATTAAGAAGTTGGAATTTCTATAGTGGACAAATAAATTGGGAAGAAGGGAGTATAATTTTTTATTATTTTTATTTATGTATAAAGGTCCTATATATAAGGAAAATCTTATTCATATAAAAAAAAATTTCACAAGAATCATTTTCCATCCACATTGAATTACATTATTTTGTATAAAAATTATGTATAAATTTTATATTTATATATAATTGCTCTTAGTAATAATGAAATATTTATATATATATAGTGTTTTATTATGAAATTCTGAGTCCTACCACTACAAGAATTTAAGGTTTTAAAAACAAATTTTTATGGACAAAAATAATTTGTCTGCAAAAATTATACTTTTAAGGACAAAATGAAAGAATTTAAAAATATATACATTTAATCATATTATTACATTTTCTAGACAAATTTATTTGGTTGTAAAAAGGATCATTCACTTTTACCTACAACTTTAGTTGGTCCCTAATAAACCCAAATCATATTTTATTTTATTTTATATATTAATTTTTTGAACTTAATGGTTGGGACTATCAAAAACAAAAACGACAAAAGAAAAAAAAAGCATACAGGTTTCACTCACTCTCTCCCTCTCCCTCTCTCTCAAATCCCCAATTTCTTTTTCTCTCGCAAATGCAATGGTTCTTCTCTACGGATCGCGTTGATTGCTTTTGATCTCGGCAACAATTTCATCCCCGAGAAGTCTCATAGCATCTCTCTCCACTGTGATTTCAGCATTCAGGTTCGATTGATTAATTGATTTCAGTCTCCTAGATTTGATTTTTGATCTATTGTTCGTATTTATTCTTCGAAAATGCTTATTTATCGGTATAATGTTTGCGTTGATGATGTCACGCCTCAAGCTCCGTGACAACGCCACACATTCATTTAAGTGAACATGCAAGGCTAAGAGTCCAACACATAACCAACAATGTAAAATACTCCAATTAAATCCTGAATTATCATAATGCTAAAATACATAAAAATTGATTATTCTTATCATATAAAATTATCCACCAAGTCCACTAATAAAATCCATTAACAAAATAATAATCCAAGTACTTAAATCATAGTCCTACTCTCGGCACTCCCACATGTAAAAATCTCGCGCAGCTCTACTCTTCAGAATCTGAAAAAAAAAAAAAAAGGTAAGTTAGATAACCCAGTAAATAACCAACCATCACTGTTAGCTGAATCAAGTATACAATAAATAAATAAATCAATCAATAACCATTAAATATAATTTTTTTACAATTCAATAAATGAACAATTATTTGTAAGATGGTTTCATAGCTAAAAATAAACAATGTACAATACATTTTAAATGAAAAGCCAACAAGATAATTCAAAGTAATTCGTTGTTCAAATCGATGGTTTGATATTCAGATGGTTCAATGGTTTGATTCACAAAACCCAAGTCTTAATGACTACGGTCACTTAGCCCATGACAAGGCCCAGAACCACACATAAGCCGGTGGTAAAGCCCCAAAAGAAACTAGTTTATGTGCCAATAAATAACCTCCATTAGCTAGGGTCCAAATCATAGTCAGACTAGAGTGATGTTCAAAATTCAAACAATACACAACTTTCAAATAAAATATTCGATATTTTCGGAATAAACATTTGGTACAATTTTCAGAATAGTTTCACAAAATATTCAAATAACTTCCATAATAATATTCGTTGTTATTTTATACTTGGCCCATATTTTATTTTAAGAGAACACGAAGGCTATAAATAAATATTTATAATTTGAAACGATTCAATAGGAATAAAAATGAACCAACAGTGATAGAAGATTACTTACCTCAAACAGCTAAAATAATATTTCTCAAGCTAATCTCAAATTACCAAGATCCACCTCAATCTCACAAACCTAATAAAATATTACACCGCATAAACAATTATTATGTGCACCCATCTTTCTCTTCGTGTAACAACAATAGAATAAATTAACCCAATCGCTTATTAGGAACTCCCACAATTTAGCATCAAAACAAAGCCATCACGGCTTCATAAATTCTCAACCCATATTATTCTATTATTGTTTATATACATGTAAAAAAATTGTAATTGCTTGTAGTCAATCTTGTATCCCACAAACACACCACCATTAAACCTAACCTATCACATATTAATCTCAAAATATGAACCACCCAAACGGAATGCAAAATACACTCTAAAATTGAGCAAAATTGAGAACCCCAACATAGACTACATCAATATAATTATTTAATCATATATGCCCATAAAATCATCTATTGATATATTAACACTAAAATCATAGATAGGAATACAATAAAATAAATCTTACCTAAGTGATGAATAAAGCAAAACCACCACTCTAATGAATCCTCCCTCTTCCTTGGTTTTGGTTTCTTTTCTTTAATTTTAAACTTTTCCAAACCCTTGCTTGCTGTCTTCACCTTTAACTCTTCCAAACCCTTTCCGCAGCACGAGCCTCTCTTTGTTTTTTTGTTTTTTTTTTTTTTTTTTTTTAACTAAAAGCCACGGCAGTTGGCTTACTTAATCTAATATTCTTTTCTTTTTCCAAAATTACAAAATTACCCACCTATGTTATAGAAATAATAATGCCATGTCATAATTAATTCCTTGATATTACTAAGTGACCCATATAAATTAATTTAATTACCAATCTATCCAAAAATAATAATATACAAAACTTGGGTTTTACAGATGATTTCACTTCATTGTGCTGATTTATGATATGTTGGTTCGAATACACGATCGCTGAAATGTAGTATTAATTTTGGTGTTGAGATTTGATGATTCTATTAATTTTGGTGCTGATTTGATGATTTATGATGTGCTGGTTCGAATACTACTGGTTGTTGGTTTGGTCAATTTTGGTGCTGAGATTTGAAATGTAGTATTAATTTTGGTGCTGAGATTTGATGAATCTGTTAATTTCGGCAAACTTGAGAGATGCCTCTAGGTGAAATAGTTCTTGATATTTCCTTATATGTTGGAACAATCTTCTATGCAAAATAAATAAGTTGAAACTAAATCAAACAAATAAAATAAATTACTTACATAATTTATTTATCGAACCGAATAAATATTTAATAGATCAAGTCGAGTGTGAGACACTCTGTCTCTGTCCTTAAGACAGATTCGCCCCCCTATGGTGCTTACAGATAAATGGCGTCTATCTCCCAGGATACAATGATCTTCATAGATTGTAGTAGCACTCTAAACAATCTGTACGGCGAACGAAACCTGTATTCAATACTCTCAAATATTTCTCTAAAAACTAGAATGAAGAAAATGCAAAGAGAGAGAAAAATCAAGAAAACAAAATGAATTTCTGGATGTGAAAATTTGTTGGAAATGATCACTATTTATAGGCAAACTGGTGACCTTTAGATTTGTCTGAACAAGTATGATCTTGAACTGAACAGATACAATTTCGAATTGAATAGATGCAGTTCAAATTTTGAATAGACAACTGCTAACAGTTTCAAATCTGTTTGAACAAATAACTGCTGGCAGTTTTTCAAACTGTTTAGAACAGTTTGAACCTATTGAACCTGCTAGAAAATGGACTGAAAAATAGTACTGTTTGGACAAAAAAAATTTAAATTAATTTCATTTAGAAATTCAAATAATTTTCTCGAAAGAATTTGAAAAAATTCAAATAAATTTTGTCTAAAAAATTAACGTTAGGACCGACCCGGTCCACACTCGCACCCAACACGGCTCGGTAGACCGGTCGGATGGACGGCGGTGGCAGTGGTAGTGCGCGCGTGGGTAGTGGTTTGAGCCAATGGTCACTTTGTCATAACTCCTTCCTTCTACAAACTTGGGGTGCCCCTTGGAGCCTAACCCAAGTGTTGCCACCTAGAACTTATATACACACATAAGTTCTCTTAAGTTTCCAATGTGGGATAACCATTTCAATGGAAACCCACATTTTACTTCTCTAATAGTCCATTCCACAAACCCGAAAATGATGTCAGGTTCCCATTCACTTGTAAATGATTTTGACGAACTGTTTGCACCGTGTGACTTGCCAAGCAGCAAGGAATACGTCACCTCTTTAGACCAACCTCAAAAGACGTGTGGGAACAACTCAAATTTTGGCTCAAAGTTGGCCCAAAATAAGCCTATAAAACCATAAATTCCAACAATCTCCCACATGAATGGAATTTGACGAAGAGAAAATGCAACAACATGATCTAATTACAGAGAGTACAAAAATTGAGAATATTCTGCAAAGGATATGTAGCTTTTGGCTTTGAACCTTCCTTTGTAAGACACTATCGGATTTATTAGCTAACTAATGAACATGATGTCTTGAACTATTCATCGATTTGTGTAAACTAAGACAATAGAACTCACATAGTTTATTACCAGACACAATTAGTCCTCACTGTTGTGTTTATTTTGGCCTTGAACAACCTGGTCTTTCATGAGTGCTCTAGAGAATTGTAGCCCTTCAAAAATCTCACAGAATCAGCCCAGTTCACACTCATATAGGTGGTTCTTATTAAAAGTATCCTACCATACTCCACTACGTATTCTTAAATATAAGAATCATTAAAAGTTTTACTTAACCTAAAACGTTGCAGACATCACTATTTCATCATAGAAATGGATAGGAGTTTGACTCCCCAGTGATTCTTATGAGTCATACACAACTCGGTTGTCCCTTTGAACCTAAATCTTAGGATCTCCAGTCAACTAGGTTGGGTTGCCGTTGTGGTAACTCTTATTTAATAGGCTTAAGTTATATTTCCCTCGATGAATTCTCAACTAACTCTCTTGCTAACTCTTTGGTTAGTAGATCCGCTAAATTTTTTTTAGACTTCACATATTTAGTGGAAATAATTCTATTAGAGAGTAGTTATCTCACGGTGTTATGTCGACGATGAATGTGTCGTGACTTACCGTTATACATAAGACTCTGTGCTCTACCTATTGTTAAGTGACTATCACAATGTATGCATCTAGCAGGCACCGGTTTTGGCCACATTGGAATATCTTCAAGGAAGTGGCAAAGACATTTTGCTTCTTTCCCATCTTTATCTGAAGCTATGAATTCTGATTCCATAGTGGACCTAGCAATGTAAGTCTGTTTGGAAGATTTCCAAGATACAGCCGCCCCACCAAGAGTGAAGACATACTCACTGGTGGATTTTGAGTCTCTAGTATCCGATATCCAATTTGTATCACAGTATCCTTCAAGTACTGCTGGATATCTAGTATAATTAAGCCCAATGTTACGAGTAAATCAGAGATATCTTAGAACCCTTATAATTGCTTTCTAGTGTTCTACTCTTGGATTACTCGTATATCTACTTAATTTTACTTACTGCATAAGTTATATCTGGGCGAGTACAGTTCATCAAGTATATTAAGATTCCAATAATTTGGGTATACTCTAATTGAGAAATAGTTTCCTGTATATTTTTAGAAAGAAACAAATTAACATCCATAGGTGTTCTAGCAAGATGATCATCATCTTTGCTAAATTTGTTAAGTATTTTCTCAATGTAATGAGATTGTGACAGAGCATAACCTTCTGATGTTTTGGTAATTTTCATACCAAGTATTACATCAGCAATCCCCATATCCTTCATGTCGAAAGTTTATTCAACATTTTCTTGATAGTTTTAATCAGGTCATTATTACTACTTGTGATGAGCATATCATCTACAAAAAGACATACTATTACATAATATTTGTCTATATTTTTAATATAAACACATTTGTCACATTCATTAATTTTAAAACCACTTGACATCAGCGCCTTATCAAATTTCTCATGTCATTGCTTTGGTGCTTGTTTTAAACCATATAATGATTTAACCAATTTACATACTTTCTTTTCTTTTTCTGGAACAGAAAATCCTTCTAGTTGTTTCATGTAAATTTCTTCATCTAACTCACCATTTAATAAAGTTGTTTTAACATCCAATTGATGAATTTCTAGATTGTACAAAGATGTAATGGCAATTAGCATTCTAATGGATGTTATTCTAGTAACTGGTGAGTACGTGTCAAAGTAGTCAAGACCATTTTGTCTATATCATTTGACCACAAGTCTTGCCTTGTATTTGCCAATTGATCCATCTGTTTTCATTTTTCTTTTGAAAATCCACTTGTACCCAAGAGGTTTACAACCTGGTGGTAAGTCTACTAATTCCCAATTGTGATTTTGCAAGATGGATTCAACTTCGCTCATTACAGCCTCTTTCCATTAAGGAGCTTTAGGACTAGACATAGCTTCTTTGAAAGCTAAAGGCTTATTTTCCAACAAAAATGTTAGGAAATCTAGACCAAAAGATTTTGAGGTTCTAGCATATTTACTATGCCTAAGTTCCTCTTCCTCATTTTGATCTATCTCTTGCTCTTGTTCTTGATCTTTTTATTGATCATGACTAGTAATAACATCATAAGATCTTTTATTAGTACTAGTCTCTTATCCAGTTTTATTTGGAAATATATTTTCAAAGAATGATGCATTTTGAGATTCAATAATAGTATTTACATGCATTTCGAAATATTCTGACTTATGAATCAAAAACTGATATGCACTTCTATTCTTGGCATAACTAATGAATATGCAATCAATAGTTTTAGGACCTATCTTAGTCTTTTTAGGACTAGGAATAACCACTTTAGCCACACCCCCACACTTTTAAGTATGTGTAAGATGGTAATCTCCTATGCCACATCTCATAAGGTGTTTGATTCACTTTATTTCGGGTTACTTTATTAAGAATATAATTAGCAGAAAGTATTACTTTCCCAAACAAGTTTTGAGGAAAACCAGAACTTATTAAAATGGCATTCATCATTTTTTTTAAAGTCTTATTTTTCCTTGCAACAATTCCATTTTGCTAAGGTGAGTAAGGAGCGGTGGTTTGATAAATTATTCCATGTTCTTTATAAAACTTATCAAAAGGTGATTCATATTCACCACTTCTATCACTTCTAAGCTTTTTAATTTTCTTACCAAGTTGATTTTCAACTTCATTCTTATATTGAATGAAAGTTTCCACAGCTTCATTCTTGGTTCGAATTAAATAAACATAACTATATCTAGTATAGTCATCTATGAAAGTAATAAAATATTTTTTTCCCACCTCTAGTTTGAATTGATTTAAAATCACAAATGTCACTATAACTTAATTCAAGTGGCTTCATACTTCGTTCAATTGAATGAAAAGGAGTTTTAGTTAATTTTGCCTCAACACAAATTTCACATTTACGATTTAAATCAATGTCAAATTTAGGTAAACATTCTATATTAATTAATCTACGCAAAGATCCGTAATTAACATGTCCTAGTCTACCATGCCACAAATTTAAAGACACAAGCAAGTAAGAAGAAGATATGTTTTTATTAATAACATAGGGTACAACAGTCATTGCATTCATTTTGAAAAGGCCATCAGACATGTAACATTTTCCTACATACATCCCATTTTTGGTAAGTACAAATTTGTCACTTTCAAAAACTAACCTAAACCCATTTTTACTCAATAGAGATCTGGAGAATAGATTCTTGCCAATGTCTGGTACATATAGCACATTGTTGAGAGTGAGTTCATTTCCAGATGTCACCTTCAGAATAATCATTCCTTGTCCTTCAACTTTAGAAGTCGAGAAGTTGCCCATAAAAAGTTGTTTACCGTTGTCCATCACAGAATAATATATGAACATCTTTTTGTCGACACAAATGTGGCGAGTAGCACCAGTGTCCACCCACCACTTTTTAGGATTTTCGACAAGATTTGCCTCGGAAACAACTGCAGAAAGATTTATGTCATCTACACCATTGGAAATTTTGTCCACTTTGGTCATATTGGCTTGAGTAGACTTATTACTTGATCTTCTTTTGCTTTTGCCCTTGCTACAGCAATCTATGGGCCAATGTCCCTCTTTGTCACAGATGTAACATTTGCCATCAAACTTGTACTTCTTAGTTTCCCTTTCTTTAGAGCCTTATGCTGAACTTTCTCCAGAATACTTCTATTTTTTTGCTTTTGAAGCATGTTTGTAACACCCCAAGAAAATACACAAAAAAGTGCACCAACCACTGCTCCTTACGGTAAAACGAAATAAATCTCCAACACTGGCATAAATAAACATGACAGATTTACAAAATAGTTCCACATGTTGATGGGTCATTTTACATACCAAATATAAACACTAAACTCTACCAAATTCCTTAGAATAATGGTAAATTCAAGTATTAATCCACATAGAGAGAGAGAGAGAGAGAGAGAGAGAGAAAGAGATGTGTAAAAGTGAGATACACTCAGCCCAAGGAGAAGAAAAGAAAAAAAAATCAGACTCAACATTTTCCCACATGTGCGTGCCTTTCACCGCACGTGCGGCACGCCTTCTCCACATGTGCGGCCTCCATCCCCGTACGTGTGGCCCTCCTTCCTCGCACCTGCAATCTCTCATGCAATTATTTCAGTGTTACACCCTGGGCAACCCCTACTTTTCGCACTTACGATCTCACCTCCTGTACGTGCAACCTTTCTTCCGTACGTGCGGCCCAGGCCCCCGCACGTGTGGCTCTGCCTTACAGCTAGAAATCTTACTAGCTGAACAGAAATCTCCCGGATCTAACCTCATGCCTCCCAAACAAGTGAAACATTGTCACTAGAATAAAAAAGAACGAGAATTTTGAGAAAAGTTTTCAAAAATGAGAAATCCAAACGATTGACAAGGCCTCACGTCAAACCCGACACTCTAACAAGAGTAATGCCAACATAATTCAAAGAAGAACGAGACGGTTACTTACCCGGTCATCAGAATGTCCCACCACATTTGCCTTAGACTCCATCAGATGCTTACTAGCCAGTTTCTTTGAATTGTGGTTTTCTTCTTCAATCCTCAAACGCATAATCAATTCTTCCAAAGTCATTTCCTTGCACTTTGTGTTTGAGGTGGTTTTTGAATTCCTTCTAGCCTTGTGGTAATTTTTCAATTAAGGCAGCAACTTGGAAGGATTTACTGAGAGACATGCCTTCTACATGAATGTCATACATAATGAGTTGGAGATCTTGAACTTGGCTGATCACAGTCTTAAAATCAACCATCACAAAATCCAGGAATGTGCCAACCATAAATTTCTTTGAGCTAGTATATTTTGTTTTGTACTTTTTCTCCAAAGACGACCAAAATTCCTTTGCCGTTTTGATAGGACTGTATATATTGTATAATGTGTTGTCAAGTCCATTTAAGATGTAATTCTGGCAAAGAAAATTAGCATGTTTCCAGGCATCGACCGCAGCAACTACTTGCTGGTCGGTTTCATCCTCTTTCGGAGTAAGAGCATCATCACAGAGAAACTGTGCCAAGTTGAGAGTAGTAAGATAGAACAACATTTTTTGCTGCCATCTTTTAAAATTAGTTCCTAAGAACTTCTCTGATTTTCACCGTGATTGACTGGTACTGTCACAACAGGAAGAGGGGTTGGTGTAATTGCAGCCACCATACCAACACTTGTTTGAGCATTAGTTTCAGTAGTCATGAATTCTAAATTATAAAACAAAATAATAATTAGAATTTTATGCTACACAAAAAATTTAAACCATAAACACATAATTTTAATTCTGTAAAAATAAAAGAAACAAGAATTGTAACCTTTATTTCCAATTAATTTGAAAATAAAATTTTATTTAAACAAATTAATTCCACACAGAAAATTAAATTTCTGTAACGCTTCAATAATTAAAATACTGAAACAGAATTTTAATTAATGAAAACTCAGAACTTATTTATGAAAACCAAAAATTAATTTTTGACCAACTTCACAAATAAATATTTTGAATTGTTAATGACTACCAGTATATTACTACTAGTTTTCCAAGAAAATAAAGAGTATATTACTACTATATTTTTTCCTACCAAAATATTATTTTGTAAAACCACAGAAAATAATTTCTGTAAGAAGAAGAAAGAAAGAAAAAGAAATAAACGAAAAATTCTATATAAACAGAATAATTTGAATTTGTCTAAGATTGTTGGAACAATCTTCTGTGTAAAATAAATAAGTTGGAACCAAATCAAAAAAAATAAAATAAATTACTTGCAGATTTATTTATCGAACCGAATAAATATTTAAAAGATCAAGTCGAGTGTGAGACACTCTATTCTTAAGACAAATTTTCCCGCTACGGTGCTTACGGATAAATGACGTCTATCTCCCAGGATACAATGATCTTTACAGGTTGTAGTAGTACTCCAAACAATTTGTACGGCTAATCAAACACGTGTTTTATACTCTCAAATATTTCTCTAAAAACTAAAATAAAGAATAATGCAAAGAGAGAGCAAAACCGGGAAGACAAAATGAATTTTCTGGATGTGAAATTTGCTGGAAATGATCACTATTTATAGGCAAACTAGTGACCTTCAGATCTGTTCGAACAAGTATGATCTTGAATTGAACAAATACAATTTCGAATTGAATAGGCACAATTCAAATTTTGAACAGATAACTGGTGGTAGTTTCAAATCTATTTGAACAGGTAACTGTTGACAGTTTTTCAAACTGTTTAGAACAGTTTGAACCTGTTGAACCTGTTGGAAAATGGACTGAAAAAGGGTACTGTTTGGACAAAAAAATTTAAATTAATTTCGTTTAGAAATTCAAATAATTTTCCCGCAAGAATTTGAAAAAAATCAAATAAATTTTGTCTAAAAAATTAATGTTAGGACTCATCCGACCCACACCTGCACCTAGCACGGCTCAGCTCGGCCAGCCGGTCGAATAAACGGCGGCGACAGCTCACACGCGTGTGGGGGTTTGAGCCAAAGGTCACTTTGTCCATAACTCCTCCCTTCTACAAACTTTGGATGCCCTTTGAGACCCAACCCAAGTGCTGCCACCTAGAACTTTTATATACACATAAGTTCTTTTAAGTTTCCAATATGTGATAACCATTTCAATGGAAACCCACATTTTACTTCTTTAATAGTCCATTCCATGAACCCAAAAACGATGTCAAGTTCCCATTCACTCGTAAATGGTTTTGACAAACCGTTTGCACCGTGTGACTTGCCAAGTGGCAAAGAACACGTCACCTCTTTGGACCCACTCTAAAAGACGTGTGAGACCCACTCCAATTTGGGCTCAAAGTTGGCCCAAAATAAGCCTAAAAAACCATAAATTTCAACAATTTCTGCTACTAATTGAGTCAATGTGTTCAACATTTGGCAGGCAACATTCTTCTGGCCATCTCTGATTACATTGTTGCATCTATATGTGTTGGAACAATCTTCTGTGTAAATAAAATAACTAGAAATAAATTCAAACAAAATAAATAAATAACATACCGGATTTATTTTTTCGAACCAAATAAAATTACAAGACCAAGTCGAGCGTATGACACTCTGTCCTTAAGACAGATTCGCCCCGCTGTGGTACTTACGGTTGAGTGGCGTCTATCTCCCAGGATACAATGATCTTCACAAATTTATAGAAACACTTCAAATAAATTTGTTCGGCGAACCAAACCTGTGATCTATACTCTCTGAATATTTTTTCCTAAAACTAAATATGAGGAATAATGCACTAAAAGAAATGGACAGCAAAGAGAAAAATTTTAGACTAAAAATCTCGGATGGAAATTGGATTACCAAGACTCAATTTCCAGATTATTTTGACTGATTTTTTCCCGACCCAAAACGCTGGAAATAAGACAGTATATATAAGCAAAATCCTAAGCCCCGAACAGGTTTCTCAAAAAAGTGAACAGTCCCACCAAATATTCAAATGTTTTTGAAAGTTTCCGTTTGGCAAAACCGGAGCACTTTTAAAACATTATGAAAAAATGACCTGTTAGAAGCACTTATCACCTGTTGGAACTTAATCTAAATAAACTATTTGAATATATATATATATATTAAACTATTGAATAGTTTAATAAATAAAGTAAGAGGTATAAATTTTAGGAAACCACTTAAGGAATCTAAAATTTAAATTTAGAATTAAATTAAATTCTAAAATTACACATTTTAAGAAACCACTTAGGAACTCAAAATTTGAATTTAGAATTAAATTAAATTCCCACAATAATTTATTGAAAAAATTCAAAAGAATTTTATCTAAAAAATTAATGTTAAACCCGAAAACGACGTCATCTTCCCATTCACTTATAAATGGTTTTGACGTTCGATCTTCACCACTTCACCTCTTCGGACCCATCCCAAAAGACGTTTGGAGTCCACCCAAATTGGGTTAAAAAATATGCCTATATAAAACCATTTTTTTCCAACAATATGTGAAAATTTGCTACCTTGAAAGTTCAACTTTCTTTTCTTTTCTTTTTTTTTTTTCCTTCTGATTTATGTTGCAAAACTGTATGTTGAACATATTGACTCTCAATTGGTAGCAGAAGTATCTGGTTTAATCAAATCCATGAAAACATTATTTCTCTTGTCAAATAATTTTGCTACAATTGATGATTTTAATTTCACTTTTTTTTTTTTTATAATTTATGACCCTACCACAGTTACCCTTAAAAACTTTTTAATAAAGTTTAAAAAAATAAAAAATAAAAAACATAATGCAAATGGATAAGGCAATCAGATGATCCACATCAACATAACAGGCGATGATTTTTATACTTAAGATGCCTAAATGTGAGCTCTTATACTTTATGATGATTTTTATCACATCTTTTTGTATATTTGCTTTAGTTAGCCACAGTCATTTTAATATTTTTTGTGAGTTTTTTTTTTTTTTTTTTTTTTTTTTTTTTTTTTTTTTTTTTTTTTTTTTTTTTTTTTTTTTTTTTTTTTTATGGATCTCAAAAAAAGGGATAAGGTAGTATTGAATTTTCTAAAGGTTAAGTAAAAATTGAGTCAGAAGTCAAAATTTATAGACTGAAACTTGCAATTTCTTACACAATATTGAAGGAACATATTGAAAAAACTGTAACGGAAAAGAATAAAGACGACAAAGACAACTATACATTTAGAGTCGTGACAAAAATTTATAGCAAGTTATGACTTCTAAAACCAAAATTTGAAGTTTTGTTTGAAGATTCTAAGTCTGCATCATCTTCATTGAACCAAGCTATTATTACAATGTGAATTTCCATGCAGAGTTTTGGCTTATGTGCCTAAAGTGGTGAATTGTTCAATGTTCAATGGGTTTTTTGTTTGTTCATCACCTTTTCAAAGCTTAATCTTATGGTGGTTTGCGAATCATTATTGCTATGTGGAAAAAAATAAGGAAAAGACAAGAATTTGTAAGACAATTTTCTATGTTGTTTTGTGGTCGCCGTGGAAAATTTAATTTTCAACAATTTTCACAAAAAAAAAAAAAAAAGAAAACATGATTTAGTTGATTTTATTGAGGTGAGAGAGAGTAACATTCTGGGTCAAAATAGCTAATTAATGATATCAATGTCTACTT
Source organism: Camellia sinensis (assembly GCF_004153795.1). Classification (NCBI taxonomy): domain Eukaryota; kingdom Viridiplantae; phylum Streptophyta; class Magnoliopsida; order Ericales; family Theaceae; genus Camellia; species Camellia sinensis. Next base: position 1,223,283 of record NW_021024815.1, on the reverse strand, counting down.
ACTATGTGAATGATTTTTTAAGATGCATGGAAGGAATCCAATCAAATATTTTGTAGATGCAAATAGATAAGGCAATCAGATCATCCAATCAAATGAAAACAAGGAAGTTATAATTCTATTCTTCATCTATAAAATAATGGGAATGAAAACAAGGGAAGTTATAATTCTAAAATGGTATCAAGGATCTTGAGTGGTCTTGTTGGCTGTGTCTTTGTCCCAGATAATCTGCTACTTCATATACTTCTTAATTTATAATATTATTGTTAATATGGAGCACACTGTTCTTTTTCTGCTTCTAATGCCATAAAGCTTGTCAAATATTTTGTTTGAAATGCTTCATTTGTAAATTTCACTCTTTTGTTGTCTATGTTTGCATGGTTTATTCTGGCCTACCTGTATTATGTTTAACCAAAATAAATATGTTCATCTTTTTCAGACAATCTTTACCAAAACAAGTATACAAATTACTTACAGTTAGTTGTCTATCTAAAGTGCAATTATTCACTTACCCAAAAAAAAAAGGTAATTAAAGATACTCAGATAGCTAAAAGCCACATGTCACATGTGTTGCCTTTTGACAGCATTTTATTCTTTGTCGTCTCGACTTTACATACGTATCTGGTTTCTTTGATTACGTCACACTTACTAGTGCTGATTTGATTGATAACATTGAATTGAAGTTTTTTTTGCTGAATGGTCTGTGGTTCATATACCACTTTGATAGGTGGTTACACACATTAAAAATAAACATTAAATTATATTAAATTTGTTTAGAATAATGGTAAATTTAGATATCGATCTACAGGGGCAAATGTGAAATTAAACTAATTCAATCTCTAAATTCCTAAATAAATTTTAATTAAAAAGATTGAGAGATTTTATAACTAAACAGGAATTAAATGAAATTGAGAAATTAAATTGACAATTAAAATTAGGGTTTGAGATATTAATTTTTTGGAAAAAATCTTAGGACAAAGAATTCACTACTAACTACATAAATGAGAATTAACATCGGCTATCAATTGCAATCCGATTTGAAATACCCAATATTTCACAACTAAAAGTTTGAAATATTGATCAAGAGGGTTGTCCCATTCAACGTATAGGCACGAATCATCCTGAGTAGCATGAGGCGTTTGCTCTAAACTATGGTAACAATACGACCAGTCTCTCGTAACATGACTCATCTCATACTTTGAATACAAACACAAAGAAAACTAATGTATGGAAAGCATTAAGACTTCACAGAGAGTAAAATACTTGAAGAGATAAAAAAAAAAAAAAAAAAAAAAAAAAAAAAAAAAAACAATGACTAAAAACTTCTAAATCATCCATACATTGATTCAAACCGATTCACGATCAAAGCTTATGAAAAATCCTATTACATGGCTAGTATAGCGATCCCAGTCTGAAACTGACCTTTGTTACATTCTGGACTCGGGTTTCGTGGTTTAATATTGTATCCATGTCTTGTTTTCCTCTTTTAACTTTTCGAATTTGAGTTTTGGAATATGTTTGGCGTGTTTGGAACAGGTTGGTTATTAGTTAGTCTAGATTGTTGTTGCCCAGATTTTTACTTCTTCACTCGAGTGAGGCTTCTTGCGCTCGAGCGAGCCTTATGAAATTTGCTTCTTCGCTCGAGCGAGATTTCTTGCGCTCGAGCGAGCTTTATGTGCTCTCAATATTTTGCTTAGACGCAGAATTTCTGGAGAGGTTGAGGTATTCGCTCGAGCAAGGCTTCTAGCGCTCGAGCGAGGATGTGCGTTTGTAAAATACCTGAAGGTATGTATTTTACCTTCGAGCGACATTTCTTGCGCTCAAACGAGGTCACTCGTTGTGTCTGGTCGCTCAAGTGACAACTCCTTCGCTCAAGCAAGGGTCACGTATATCAGTTCGCAGCAAAGCAATTTTACATCACTTTTGATTTCCTTTCGTCTAAAAACCCTAATCCAGCACCCTCTCTCTTTAAAACTCTCTCTCTCTCTCTCTACAAATACTCCAAGATCCAAGCATCTCTACCTTACTTCCTTTGAGAAAAAGGTGGAGCATCTTGTGGGCCTCCATTTCATCCGAACTAAACTTGGTTTTGTGCACTTTTGAGGTTCTTCTTTATCTCCTTTGAGCCTCTGCACTTGAGATAGGGATATTTTACACCTTAATATGGCTTTTAACCTAGATATGTGTTGTTGTGTATATCTGGGATTTGAGAGTGACTTTGAGTAACCTAGGGTTTGGGTTCAAAATTTAAAAGAGGGGTTTTCCATGTTGATCTATAAAATGACTATGGGGTCTTGTGTATGAAGTTTCTCTAGTGTTAAAATGGTGGAATCTAGCCATTAGGTTGAATTTGAGGAAAAGGGAAAGATTTGCCCTAATTTGAGTTAAATAAATTATTTTGTATAAATAATGAAATTGATATGAGAAATCCGAAATTGGGAGGGTGTATGAATGAATGGTGTAGTTGGATTTGTTAAATCACTCACCTATGAAAATTTGATAGATTATCTGTTTAAAAGATTGTATATCTGTTTTGGGCTATCGGTGGATGATAGCTATGATTGTTGTAGAAACTGCATGTGGATTAAGTGAATTGAAACCTATCATTTAATTTACGTCATTGAATATGACGGTATGATTGAGATATTGAATATGTGTCGTGGATAGTCATTGTATATGACGATATTTTTAATACATTGCATATGTATTTTTGTTTGAGATGAGATAGAGGATGTACTCCATTGTTTGGGAGGAGATAGGGAATGGACTCCATTTAAAACTAAGTTGGCCAGAGTGTCTAGATTGAAAGTCCCAAAATCTTATATATATATGGGTGCCGATTCCCTCGGACGAGAATCCGTAAAATAACAAGAAAATTAAAGCGTTTAAACAATGGTTGTTATAAAATTGTGAACCAATGAGTTGTAGTCTCATTTGGGGTTGTTTGAATAACAAGGAACTATACTCATGAATTGATTTTAAATGAATGAATGGCAATGAATTGAGATGTAAATATCAATGTTGAATGGTCATGGAAAGAATGTAAATTGGTTAAGTAAATTGAACATTTATCTGACACTTATATCTTAGTTAAACTTCATATATTGTGTTAGTTTATCTCCACTGGGCTTCGGCTCACCCTATTTGGAAAACCATTTTTAGGTACTGGTGACATGCCACCTCTAAGGACATAGCTTGGGAGGACTAGGGGCTGAAGGCTCTATTTTTGTTATACTTATGTTTAAATGTTTATTCAAGCTTGGGGCTTTACATGTATAGAGCTTATGACTCTTTCTTTTGTTGTAACCAAGTGATATCTTGGAAAGGTGTAAGCCCGTAGGACATTTATTTTGTTGTTATCAACTAGCGTTACATGCTGTAGTTTCAGAATGAACATTTATGAAAGTGTAATGTATGTAATACCTTTTGTAATATAAACTCTGATGAATGAAAGTATAACTTTTTCATTATGTTCATAGATCTTATGAATGGTTTATTTGTATAACGTTTTCATTATGTTCATAGATCTTGTGACAACTAGGGTTTCATCAAAACCCTAGAAAAGAAGACTAGCCACTCATGGAGGAGTGGGAAGAGGAAAAGGATGAGGAAGAAGCCCCCATGGAAGTTGTCCTTTAAGCTTGAGAAGAAATCACCTCCTTAAAACCCTTGTATCCCTTTCTTTCAAAATAATTTTCGAACCCTAGGTTAGCCTATTTTTTTTTCCTTTTATTCTCAGCAAAACACACCCAAAATTTTGTGCACTAGGCAGGCCCGCTCGATCACCCATGTGGACCGATCGCCCATGCTGTGAAGCTTGGACACATATGCGGTGGTCTGGCTGGCTCAGATTTTTCACTTCTCGCACGGAGGATCTACTTTCGCACCCTTTTTGATTGAATTTACGTATTTCCTGCCAAATCTGTACAAGTGCACGAAAGACATCATCTCCACCAAATAAACAAAATCGAAAGACTAAAAATGTAACTTAAGTGGCCTCAATGTGGTATCTTTCGGCCTACATCACACTTCCCACTAAAGGAAGCATTCCCAGAAACAAGTTTGGATCAAGATTCTGGCAAAATATTTAGAATTTGTTGCATATAATTCAATAACATATAATTAATCATTTACAAAAATAGCTACACAAATAGTGAGTTTGAAGGAGTGATGGGGTTTTTTTGATTTTTGGTAAGAATAGTGGTTAAATGATTAATTGTTAGTAATTGCTTTTTTATACCTAACACAGGGTTCGATTATAAAGCCGGATGAGTACACGTCATTATTGTATTAGTGATTTCATTAATGAGCATTTAATTGTCCTCAACTCAACTTCCACTAATGACCAGGTCTCTTTCTCTTTCTCTCTCGTGCTCAACAATAACCTTTGTTTCCCCCCTAGTTTTCTTACTCATTTTTCTTACCTTTTTTTGGATTTTCATAGTTCAGAACTTGGAGGTGATTTGCATTTAGCACTTGTGTTCAGAATTTTCTATTTTCAGACTATTAAGAGAAGGTTGAATTTTGCCTTCCTTATTTGAAAAATAAAAAATACGTAAAACCCTAAATTTACTTCTAATGACGTCTACAATTGCATATCGGTTGTTGAATTTTTATATATATATTTTTTTATTTTATTTTATTTTTAGTTTTTGGAATCAACCCAAGACCCAATCCCTTGCCACCTTAGGGGTAAATTTAGGGACGATGTTTTAGAGGTCTCTTGCATTACTCTTTGGAAAATATAAGTAGACAGAATTTTTTTCAAGAACGGATCACATGAGAGACAAACAATGGGATCCATTTGTGTGAGGCCCACATGTATCTCACTCTATGTCCCTTCTATAAAATAAAAATAAGAATAAAAAAAATTTGTTTTGTATGCAACACAATTGTTCTTGTGGGGAGATGGGTTTCGAGCAGCAAAAACATACTTTTTGAAATGGGGTAAGATTTTATATATTTTTCTCAATATCATTTTAACAAGAGTCTCGTGCACTAGGCCTTTTTTGTGTGGACTATACACATGAAGTCTATTTGCTAAATCAGAAACACACGGGGACAGAAGCTTACTCGAGAGTGTAGCAAGCGATTTAGAAAAACATTCTCCTTTTCGTCTATATATATATTTGCATAATTACACTTTTCATAGGAGTTATTCCTTTTGCTTATTGTTCTACAAGGAATTATTTTCACTGGGAGTAAGGTTTGTAATTGAACTTCAGGTTAGAGGAATGCTGAAATTAGGAGTTTAGTACATCTAACTTGGAGGTAGATTAAGTTTCTTCTCCAATTGGAGGTAGCTGATATGCAAGGTTATTACTTCAAAATGGAGTGTGTAAAGCACCTCCCTTTGGTTGCTGGTGCCATGATCGATTCGTAAGATATATCATTAATAGAAATGAACTTGCTTGTTATAATATTGGTTTAATTTACTAATGTTCTAGATTTGAAATCTGCCTTCACCTTTTTCGGTAGCTAGTAGCCAATGAATGTAATGATGTTAATGGGTGTGAATTATAATTGTTGTATATTGAATGAGTACAGGAACTTGGAGAGTAGATAATAGATATAGAAGGGATGTGTTCAAAAATGAAAAATGAAGTTTTTAATGTGGTTTAGCTTAGTACATAAGTGAATTGTCTGGTTATATTTCCTTTACTTTGTCTAATTGTCTTGCTAATGTTGTGGTCATTATGTGGCAAATTGAGTCTTCTTTTTTTTTTTGTCCAGTAATCTATATATTGGTATTAAGAATTAATAAAAGATTAAAGGGTTTTCGTAGCATTTCGTTTATGATCCTAAACTTTTCTTTTAACAATCCCATGGATTCCTCATGTGAGATAGAAAAGATTGCAAATGTTTTTATCATGCATCAATCATCCAATGTTATTAGTTATAATTCCCTGTATAAGCATGTTAGTTAAACAATGTTGAGATCAACTATGAACCATGCAAGGTAACCATTCTTCATATTGTTTTCACAACATTAATGTAAATTGTGTCTATCTTGGAGTAATTATTTTCAAATTTTTGTAGCAAGTTGATTTAGTTTAATCTTTGTTAACTCTTGAATATTGATAGTGAATTTGGGTGGCTTTGTGTACTAAGATTTATGTGTGATTGCTACAGAAACTACAATTGACACATTAAATTGCAATCTATTAAACTAATCTATCATTGGATAATTTTTAATTGGTAATCTATTTGAGAGTTTGGCCTATTCTATGCAGGTTCTGCAAGCTTGCGTCGATTTGAAGCTTAGGAGCTCTCTGCTAGATTTTGAATGCCATTTCAACGAAGCCCTTGAGAAGAAGATGCTATGAGTTGAGTTGTTTTGTTATGTAGGTAGATATAACTCCCATTACAATCTGCTCATTGAATAGTTCAATGCTACAAACAATGCTTATGGCACTAGCCTTATAAATTGGAAATGATACTTTTGAAATCTCTGTCTGTTTATGATATATAATCAAGATATTACATACTAATAAATCAGAGCATGGTGTTTGTTTTTTATTGAAATATCTTTTGATTAAGCCTCTTTGAATGTGATGAGCATTTTTTTTTTTTTCGTGTAGTTGAATTTTAATTTGGAAATGAATAGATAGTCTGGTGATATATTTAATATTTTTTGTTTGGTTGTTGGGAAATCAATAAAGGAATATAAGTTGATGTTCAAACTAATATTTTTAGAGTAATTGTTACAAAATCAAAAGGCAAAAAAAAAAAATCAAACTTTTAGAGACCAATTTTAGTTGTCTCAAAAAAATTATAACCTTTACACACCACTTTCATTTGTCCCAAAAACTAAAACTTTTAGAGACCACTTTCATTTGTCCAAAAAACTAAAACTTTTAGAGACCATTTTATGTTGTCTCAATTTTTTTTTTTTTCTCCATAACTACTTCTTTTGCTCTTGGCTGTTATTAGACTTTTTGTCTCAAAATTAAAACTTTTTACAACTACATATTTTTGTCTCTAAAAGTCTATTTATATTGACAAATGCAAAATTTTATCTCTAAAAGTCATTTTTTTGGGACAAACTTCGCAACAGAGAAGATTAGTTGGCTAAAGCTTTTCCCAGCAAATATTACACTTTTAGGAACGGAATTGAATCAGTGAGAGATGAATCGATAAACAGATGAGTCAGTAAGAGATTAGGGCATTCTGCTGGAAGAGATTAGGGACTAACTATTGAGGTTACATAAACTAATTGTTCATCGTTCAGTCTAGAGAGAGAGAGAGCGAGAGCGAGAGCGAACGAGAGACTGAACGATAAACAGATGAGTGCGTAAGTGATTAGGGTATTCACCAGCTCGCCTATATAAGAGAGAGGATATTTGAAGGCTTTTCTAAGCGCCTTCAAATATTGAAACCGCGCCGTTTTGATATTAAAAAATATGGCATTTAAAAAACGTCTTTAAATATTATAAAACGTGGCGTTTCATAAAACGCCGTTAAAAAAAACGTCGTCAAAACTCATATTTCCTATAGTGATGATACATAAAAGATAGGAAAATATATTAAAATTCATCGAGTTAAAAAATATTATTCTAAGAAAAGAAGTAAAACTCATTTCCATATCTTCTACCATTTTTCAAACATAACTTTGTTACATATTTGTTAGCCTCTAACAAAAAAAAATATATATATCACTTTGATTTTTTGTTTTAGGCCTTATTATATGTGGTTAAGACAGCCATGGCCAGGCTGGCTTAGTACATAACATTATTTGCAGAGAAATGTTAGGAATCATGAAATTTTTTTCAGGAAAATGATCATGAAAGATTTGTAACTCTTAGATTATCTCGATTAATGCGTGGTGCTTTATTTTAAGTGTAATCCAAAGGTCACAAATCTTTCATGATCATTTTCATGAAAGACTTTTCATGATACCTAGCATTACTGTTATTTGCAGCACCACTATTTATTTACGTAACCCGCCTATAAATAAGCTTCTATGCCTTGATCTTACAATAATGTTAGGTATCATGAAAATAATGTCATGAAAAGTCTTCATGAAGATTCTCCACCATTGATTAGATTACAGTGTTTGTAGTGTTTTATTGTATGTTATGCATTCACCATTGGATTAGTTTCATGAAGTTTTTCATGATATTTACTTCATGATACGTAGCATTACTCTTGATCTTATTATCAAAAAAACAAACACAAAACACGAACACCGACATTGCCACACAAACACAGAGAGAGAGAGAGAGAGAGAGAGAGTTATAATCATGGTGAAACTAGGCATATTTGTAGTGCTTTACTCAATAGCAATTGCTATGCAAGTGGTTTGTGGCATTGCAGAGAGTCTCAAAGAAGGGGAACAATGGTTCCGTGATAAGATCAGCACCAACAAAGCAGAGCAAAAGGTGACCAAACTTCACTTCTATTTCCAAGAGTTCAGGGGTAACACCACTGACGTGGTGGCTCAGGCCAACAGCAGCGCCACATCACCTACATTCTTTGGCGCAACCTTCATGATGGATGACCCATTGACAGTTGGTCCTTCACAAACATCCAAGGAAACTAGTACAATGGAAGCACTCTCATTGTTCTGGCCTCCAACCCAATAACTCAGACCAAACGCAAATTGCCGGTGATCGGAGGGACTGGTGTTTTCAGGATGGCCCATGGTGTTGCTCTGTTAAACACCATTTTTTTCGACACTGCCGTCGGTAATACCACTGTCGAGTACAATGTTATAGTTCAACATTATTAATTTAAGTTCTTGTATTTGTGGCATGCTCTCTTCTTCTATCTTGTTTGTTTCCTTTTTATTTCGTGTTATTTTCCTTTGTTTGTTTACTTTGTTTTGTTTTTTTTTTAATGTATATTTTGTTTTGTGTGTGTGTGCACGTGCGCACTTCCTCTGTGGTTGTTTTTTTTTTTTTTTTTTAGGGCAAAGACAGCATAGAAATCCCATTAATTTGCAAAATATTGTCTTACAGTAGTTGCAAGGTAATAAGCAGATTGGACAACATCTCTCTCTACCTTTTCTAATACAACATATTCAAAATGTTTACTAAGAACAAAATATCACTTAAAATAGATTAAAGCTGCCAGTCATTGTGTTGATCATAATTCTGTAGAAGCTGTACCAAGACCAGGCAATGTGTTTGCAGAAGAAGACTCTTTATACCCTGCTAGTATGCCCAACGCAGGACCTGGACCACTACAGCAGCTTCTGTTTGCTGGGGGGAAAGCATCGGTGGCCCCAAAATGGTTTCCTCATGGACCAACTGGTTACCTTCATCAAGACAGACCCAGGCCAACCCAGTCTTTTCGTTGACCGAGAGCCAAGACCCATCTACGACGATGCGTTTTCGCTAAAAATCTGCATTGAGTGATGCAACATTCTACAAAATAACTTGATTAGCAATTACCTTGTGGGTAATATTACAAGAGTGGGATAGATCATAAGGAACATTATGTAGTGGTGAAAGAAAGATGGATAATAATTCACGGGCTATTGCTAATGTGCGATCAATGGACATAGCTGCATAATGAAATTCAGCAGAATTACGTTGCAGCTAGATAGCCCATAACAGAGCAATGGAATGAGATAAAATCTTGAAATCACAAATCTGCTGCACCCAACTTTGAAACCATGAAAAAAAGAATAGTGGAGTTCCAACTCCAAAATCTAATCCCAATACAGACCCGCGCCAAACCCTTTGGGAGACTGGGCAATCAAAAAATAAATGTTCAATGGTTTTTTCATGCTGAAAGCACCGCGAACAGATTGGATCAATATTCCGCCCCCCGTTTCTTGAGTTCACGTTTGACTGGGAGAATGTTGTGAAGACATTTCCACACAAATAAAATCCATGTGGGAGGAATCTTTAATTGCCACAATAGTTTCCATACTATCCAATCCAGATCAGGCCTACAATAGTCGGGGAATTGTTGGATTAAAGCCTGCTTGTAACTCGATTTGACCGAATAATGTCCACATTTAGTCGGACCCCAAACAATTTTATCCTCAATGCCTTCATGTGGAATGTGGATGGATAAAATATGAGATATAATATGGTCAAGAAAAGACAAGTTCAATAAATCCACTCGCCAAGATCGAAGTGATGGGTCAATGAAGTGCTCAACTCGCATTTCAGGGCAAACATCACTCAATCCTCTTCCCCTACAATGGAGACTAACGAAATCTATTGTTCCTCAAACGGATTAATGCGTTGTCCATTGCCCACTACCCACTGAAGCCCGGAAATTAAAAACGTATGTCCCCATAATATGCTCCGCCATCCCTATGATGATGGCGAAGATTGCTTAGTTTCAAGAAACAAACGTCGTTGGCAATACTTACCTAGCAAAACTCGTGAAATCAATAAATTGGGCGAGGACAAAACCCACCATGCCTGTTTCTAATAATGCTTGATTGAAGCAAGTAAGGTTTCTAAAACCTAGACCACCCCAGCCTTTAGGAAGGCATAAATATGTCCACTTTTTCCAAGATAATCCTTTACCCCTAGGTGAAGCCCAAAGAAACTGACGAATAATAGTTGTAAGCTTATGCTGGAAAGAGTCAGGCATACGGAAAACAGACATTAAGTACACAGGAATGGATTGAAGGACATGTTTCACCAAAATTCCCCTACCTGCAAAGTTCAAAAATTCACATTTCCCTCCTTGTTACTTAGAATTTACTTTACTCAAAATGGAAGTAAATATCTCCGACTTAGTACGCCCCGAGAACCCCAAGTAAGAGCCCAAATATATCCCGGGTTTGGATACAACCTTCACACCAAACAGGGAGACAAGCCAGTCCGGAGCTGAATATAAAAAATTAGTGTTGAGAAAAAGCTCCGATTTATGAAAATTTATGCGTAGCCCTGAGTAGTAGCATAATGCATTTAAGAACCAATGGAGGCACCAAATTTCCTCTGGCTTATAGTTTAGGAAAATAAAACAATCGTCAGCAAAAAGTAAGTGTGAAATGGAGGGGGACTGCCGGCTAATGGCAATACCTCGACAGACATTAATAGACGCCAAATGAACAAAACCTTCTGACAATACTTGCATGACCAACAAAAATAAATACAGCGAAAGGGGGTCTCCTTGCCTAAGACCCACATAGGGTTCAAAAAATTCCGATGGGACTCCATTAATCAAGACAACAAATTGGACAGTAGAAACACATTGAGAAATCAATTGAATCCACTTAGGTGAGAACCCCATTTTAGCCATTACCGTCTCAAGGAAAATCCAACTAACTCTGTCATAAGCTCTATTCATATCCAACTTCAACCCAAAACTGGATCAACGCCCCTGCTTTTTCTTCTTTATATATTCAAGAATTTCGTGGGCCAACAAAATATTATCTAAAATAAGTCGACCCTTCAAGGAAGCACATTGATTATTAGCAACTAAATTAGGCAACACCAAACTAAGTCTATTAGCTAGAATTTTAGCGCCTATTTTATAAAGCACATTACACAAACTGATAGGCCGATAATCATTCACAGTAAGTGGGCTCTCATCTTAGGAATAAGGCAGATGAAGGTTTTGTTGAGCGGTTTAAATAAAGACCCCGTATTAACAAACCCCAAAACAGCTTCAGAAATCGATTGTCCCACAACCGACCAATATTTTTGGTAAAAACCCGCTATAAACCCATCCGGTCCCGGTGCCTTAAACTTCCTCATTTGAAACACAGCTTCTTGTATTTCCTCAGTGGAAAATGGTTGTTCCAAAAGATTGTAATGATTTAAAGTCAAATGACAATTAATGACACTAAGTAAATTAAAATGGGATGGAAATGAACCTGATTCCAATGATTCAGCGTAAGAGTCCTTCGAAGGTGAAAAAAGTTGCTGAAAATGCTCCACAAATGCTCTTTGAATGTCCTGCGGATGAGTGAGAACATGTCCATCCTTGTCTTGAATGAACGAGATGCGGTTTTTGCTCCGTCTCCAGGATGCCATTCTATGAAAAAATTTGGTATTACGGTCCCCCAAATGCAGCCAATGTTGTTTAGATCTCTGAGCCCAATATAATTCTTGTTTCTATAGCAAAATGTCAAGCTGAAAACGCAAGTCCAACTCAGAAGAATGTAATCCCGATGATTGTAGCGAGCCCTGAACCTGCTGTAAATGAGCTTGAATATCTTCAATTTGACCCTTCAAGCTCCTGAATGACAACGCATTCCATTTTTTCAGATGTTTGAAAAGTATAGCTTGGCATTATAAACATGAATCTGCTCCTTGAATGGGCATCTTCCAAAATTTTTGAATAATATCCTGAGTTGATGGATCCGTCAACCAAACCGCCTTAAATCTGCCCCACTTCTTACCTTAGAGTTCCATCCGGCTAGTGTCAAGAAGTAAAGGGCTAAGATCTGACCTTTGTATAGGCAATGTGACTAAAGAAAAATGAGTGAAAGCTGCTACCCAACTGGAGGAAGCCAATACCCTATCCAGACGCTCATAAACCACATCTGACTCTTTCCTATTGTTACACCAAGAATACCACACCCCTTGAGATGGAAGATCAACTAACCTGTTGTGAAAAATTAATTCATTACAAGCCAAAGCTCCAGGAATAGTGCATCTGTGGGAACTTAATTTTTCTACCCACCCACGAATGTGGTTAAGATCCCCCATAATAATAAATGGATTTTGAAAGTGTTGAATCTTATCTTCTATAAGACTCAACACATGTCCCCTACTGAGAGTGAAAGGAGACCCGTACATAAAAATAATAAACCAATTTCCTTACGCATTGTCTTGAACCTGTAAAGTAATAAAATTTGTGTCCCGCTCACATATCTCGACCAGATTGCCATCATGCCAACCGACCCATAATCCACCAGATCTCCCCATACTATCAACTCCGCAATTATACTTGAATCCCAAAGAATATCCAATTTGGTTAACCCGCTGAGTGCACTTGGTCTCCATCAAGAAACAAATATCTGGCCTGTACTTCTGGGTCAAATTTCTAGCTGCTTGAACTATCAGGGGATGACACAGACCCCTGCAGTTCCAGCCGAAAAGTTTCATGGCGTGCGAGGAGGTTGTTGTGGGACAACCTCCTGCGAAACCCTCCAATTTGATACAAGAATAGGATCCAATGCTAATGCCATAAACCGACTAGTTTGTTACTGAACATGAGCTAAATCCAACTGAATGCTTAGCTGTGGTATCTCGTAACATGGTTCACGGATTTCTGGCGAGCTGTCCCTGGTGTCGTAACCCGATTCCGAGGTGATGAAAGTTTGTGCAGGTAGACCCATGGTGTCAGGTCGTCCATGCTGATTTCCTCTATTCTGACGTGTAAATTGACCCCGACGAGAGCTATATGCTTGACCTGATCGAGAACCCATAACAACAGGGAGTTGTTTCGACCTATGACCACTACAAGAAAAAACACTTTCCGTGACCAACATTTTGATCGCGAAAAGTAGCATATTTGGTCGCTAAAACCTTTTCGCGACCAAAATATGTTGGTCGCGAGTTGGTCGCTCAAGCCTCATCACAGATAGTTTTCTGCGACCAAAAAAGCCTTTGGTCGCGGAAAGTCCAATTCATATTAACCAAAAGTAAACTTTTAGCGACCAAAGATAAGTTGGTCGCCAAAAGTCAGCGCCTTGACCCAAAAAAAATAATTCTTTTGTGGTGCCTGGGACTTGAACTCCTGACCAAAGAGCCACCATGCACCCAATCCACTCTGCCAATAACATGCTTCTTGTTCATATTCGGCAAACAATATATATAACCCATAAAAATTGAGTTATATATTATTTCATAAAACTTTTAATGCTTAAACAGAAAAATAGCATGTAATTATAGTAGTATCATTTTTTTTTTAAAATTTATCCCACCATAACTTTCCGTGACCAACTTTTTTTTTTTGGTCGCCAAAGGGTAATCTTCCGCGACCAAAAAGAACTTTGGTCGCCAATAGTATACTTTCCGCGACCAACTTTTTTTTTTGGTCGCCAAAAGGTGATTTTCTGCGACCAAAAAAGCCTTTGGTCACCAATAGTATACTTTCCGTGACCAAATTTTTTTTTTGGTCGCCAATACTATACTTTCCGCGACCAATTTTTTTTTTGGTCGCCAAAGGGTATGCTTTCTGTGACTAACTTTTTTTTTAGTCGCCAAAAGGTGATCTTCCGCGACCAAAAAAGCCTTTGATCGCCAATAAGTATACTTTTCGCTACTGTAGACGTCCCCGAACGCCCCGGGAGGGTGGAGCTCCCGTTCAGTTCATTTGGGGTCACTACAGCTCAGGACTCTCAAATTGTCACGGTTCTTAATCTGAACCAAAGAGTCCAAATCCGGCAAATCGTTTTGAGAAAACAGATTTTTAGAAAAGAAGTGCCAAACATGGACTGCTTTGCCAGATACAGAGTCGCCACCTAAATATTTTATTTTGGGAAAATTTAGGAAACCCTGACTCGTTTGCCTAAGGCCACGTGTCCGTCATCACCAAAGTTGCCTCGGCTCGGGAACTTGGAAGTTGGTGAACCTTCAACCTCTAAAAATCAGCTTCAAGGGGCTGGAATGGATGGTGGAGGTGGTAGGCTAGGAGTTGTAGTGTAAAATGGCCAAGAACAAGGATGTTTGGAGGCTTGAAGTGGAAAGATGGAGGTTTGTATGTATATATCTCAGCCCAAAGCCTCTAACCCTTGCAAATGGAGGTGGAGTGTGTGTTATATAGAGGGAGAAGGGTGCGGCTTCTTGGAAAAGCCAAGAGATGGGTTCAAAGCTTCTAAAGAAAGCTTAACCAAAAGGTCAAAGGGGCCAAACCATCTTCCTCCCTAAGCAAAGGGGTCAAAACCCCCTTTTAAGGACCAAAACAGGGACAAAACCCTCGGACAGTGGGTCAAGTGCAAAACAGCTGGCACAACTGTGTTGCACTTGAGAAGAGCAAAAAGCAGCCACTCCCCCTGGTCGGCCGACTAGGGGTCAAAAAGGCCAACAAAAAATTCTGACCGGCCACCCCAAAAAAGTGGCCTCCCAGATAAGTGCAACACAGCTGTGGTATGAAAAGCCAGAAAATGTGGCTCAAAAGTGAGAAAAACTAGCTTTTTCTCAGAAAAATCGGCTTTTGGAGAGAGAAAATGAGAAAATTGGTTTTTCAGGGGAAAAGGTGGCCGGCCACCATACTACCCCCTCCCTAACAGTGAAAATAGGGTCTCTACCAAAAATAGACCAAAACGGATGCAAAACGAAGGTTCGGGGGCCAAAACGCGCGGTTCGGGGCCCTGAAAATAGGCTGTTAGGCACCGGAAGTGGCGTATGACCACGAAGGTGGTCTCTCGGGCCACAGTGTCCCTCTAAAGGGAGGAAATAAGGTGTGTGCCAAAAACCGGAGCAAACAGAGGTAGTTAAACGGTCCCGAACCGAGGCACACAGTCGACAGCTCCGAAAACTGGAAACTAGGCTCCAAACGGAAAAAGTGGCCTACAACCACGAAACGTAGCTTACGGCCATTGAGAGATGGTCTACAAGACCTCTCCCTCCCTTAGGGAAGAGCAAACAAAGAAAACAGAGCCTGGTTCGCAAACCGAGGCAAAGCATGAAAGAGTTCGAAAGTCCGGAGGCTAGACTCGCAGCCGAGACTCTGAAACTTCTAAACGAGCACAATATGCAACATCACCAAGCGCTCAATTGGTGATGTCTGAATCTTAAGGTCGGTCAAAAATAGGGTGTCTACAGTTGCCCCTTTTTGACAGAACTCGAAAGTCACATGTGACGGGAGTGAATGTCAAAGCCCAGAGACAACCCATTTTTGACAAGGCCGAAGACTTAGACAAACAGGCAAGACAAACAGAGATGTGCTCGCAGGCATGCCCGCAGGCAGGGGCAAAATGCAACCGACAATGCAAGAAGCCGAAGGTAGCTCATGATCATGCAAATGCAACAAGCTGTAATGAGGCAAGTATTCGCAAATAGATGCAACAGTTTTAAGTAAGAATGCAAAGCAATAACTACATTTCATGCAGTTAGGAATGCAGAGAATTATTCAATTCTCGTCGCAAACAAAGTACAGACAAACAAATGGTTGCGCCCGCAGGCTGCCTACGTATCCCTTTGCAAGGAATCAAACCAGCGTAGTTTAGGGGCAGGATGCAAAATGATATGCAGAAAGATTTTGATAATTGGATTTATACGCTACGCGAAGCCGGTTTGAAAATTGGACTTATACGCTAAGCGAAGCCGGTTTGAAAATTCAGGATTTATGCGATGCACTGTAATGACTAAAATGCAATGTGATAGCTAGGAAAATGGAGGTACCTTATGGGGGCAATTGGCAATGACTTACCTCGGCAATGTCCTACCTCATGCTGATGTGGGAATCTTCCTCTTCTTCTCAGTTGAACTACAGGTACTACTTTTCTCCCTGACTATGGCCGCAACTTTCCCTGTTCTTCAACAGGGTGACAGACTAGGTTGATTCGGTATCCCGAATTGAGGCGCATACATATGCTATCTCAATCTATGGGGCTGCCATACAGATTTCAAGCCGAGGATATACCCCTGGGTATTTAAACCAGACTTTAGTCTCGGAAATCCCGAACCTTTGCATTTTGGGCAAGAGCCATTCGAACTCTAGTTTCCACCGTCTCAGTTGGTCTCCTAGGAACTCACCGCAAACATAAGCAGGTGGCTATACCAGACCACGGGAAGTCGTTCGGGCACGACAAACACCAAAGGAATTACACCTTTAGAGGATTTAAGGTCTCCTAGACCGGAAAGTGCACAAGACAGTGCGAATAAATGCAAGTGCGATACGCAAAACAACGCGAATGATGATGCAGGATTTAAGGTCTCCTTAGACCGACGATAAAACAGATATGGTGCAATAGATGTAATAGATGATAGATGCGATGCAACAGAGAGTACAATAGATGAAGACAGTGCGATACAGGTAAGGTGCGCAAGATAGCGCGAGTATAAATTGCACCAAACAGTGCGATGCACAAAATAGCGCGGTAAAATGCATGCATAATGCAAATAATGGTCACAGTGCAAAATAGTGCGATGAGATGCATGCACAATGCAAGACTTAGCACACAGCTTACGACATAACATTCCATTCAGTTGGCACACAGTTCACACCATAACACTTTGTTCGTCTGGTCCACCGCTCACAACACAATATTCTGTTCATTCGACACGCAGCTCGACACACATCACTCTCTTGATCTGGGCACACAGCTCTTTCGGGCACACAGCTCATTCGGGCATACAGCTCATTTCAGGCACGCAGCTTATTTTGGGCACACAGCTCATTCTTCGGGCACACAGCTCTTTTTCGGGCACACAGCTCGTTCTTCGGGCACACAGCTCGTTTTCGGGCACACAGCTCTTTTTCTGGGCACACAGCTCGTTCTTCGGGCACACAGCTCGTTTTCGGGCACACAGCTCTTTTTCTGGGCACACAGCTCATTTCCCGAGCACACAGCTCGTTTTCGGGCACACAGCTTCTTTTCAGGCGCACAACTCATTTTTCGGGCACACGGCTCCTTCTTTGGGCACATAGCTCATTTCCCGAGCACACAGCTCGTTTTCGGGCACACAGCTCCTTTTCAGGCACACAGCTCATTTTTCGGGCACACAGCTCCTTCTTTGGGCACACAGCTCATTTCTTCGGTTTGCATTTTTGAACACACAGCTCAAGCACTTGAATTTCTAAACACGCAGCTCATACTTTTTGTCGTGAACACGCAGCCCACACTTTTTGAAATCTGAACACACAGCTCAAACTTTCGAATTTCTGAACACGCAGCCCAATTTGATTGTGAACACGCAGCACACCCTGATTGAAAGTTGAATACGCAGCCCAAACTCTTGAATTTCTGAACACGCAGCCCAATTTGATTGTGAACACGCAGCACACCCTGATTGAAAGTTGAACACGCAGCCCAAACTTTTGAAATCTGAATGCATAGCCCAAATTTTAAGGTGAACACACAGCACACACTGATTGAAAGTTGAACACGCAGCCCATACTTTTGAATTTCTGAACACGCAGCCCAATTTGATTGTGAACACATAGCACACCCTGATTGAAAGTTGAACACGCAGCCCAAACTTTTGAATTTCTGAACACGCAGCCCAATTTGATTGTGAACACACAGCACACACTGATTGATAGTTGAACATGCAGCCCATACTTTGAATTTCTGAACGCGTAGCCCAAATTTCGAGGTGAACACGCAGCACACACTGATTGAAAGTTGAACACACAGCCCAAACTTTTGTCGTGAACACGCAGCCCACATTTTCTTGAAACCTGAACACACAGCTCAAACTTGTTGTCGTGAACACACAGCCCACAGTTTCTTGAAATCTGAACACACAGCTCAAACTCTTGCGGTGAACACGCAGCCCACATTTTCTTGAAATCCGAACACATAGCTCAAACTTGTTGTCGTGAACACACAGCCCACAGTTTTTTGAAAGTTGAACACGCAGCCCAAACTTTGAGGTGAACACACCGCACACACTAGTTGAGAGTTGAACACGCAGTTCACTGTCTTTGAAGTCTGAACACGCAGCCCGAATGTTGAGGTGAACACACAGCACACACTAGTTGAGAGTTGAACACGCAACCCAAACTGTTGAATTTCTGAACACGCAGCCCATTTTTTTGAGGTGAACACACAGCACACACTAGTTGAGAGTTGAACACGCAGCCCAAACTGTTGAATTTCTGAACACGCAGCCCATTTTTTGAGGTGAACACATAGCACACACTAGTTGAGAGTTGAACACGCAGCCCAAACTGTTGAATTTCTGAACACGCAGCCCATTTCTTGATTGTGAACACGCGGCGCACACTTGTTGAAAGTCGAACACGCAGCCTAAACTTTTGATGGTGAACACACAGCCCACAGTTTTTCGAAGTCGAACACGTAGCTCATTCATTTCATTTGCACGCAGCTTGTACATCACACTTTGAACACACAGCTCACACATTTCACTTGTGAACACGCAGCCCACACATTTTTCTTCTGAACACGCAGCCCATTCATTTCATTTGCACGCAGCTTATACTGAACACACAGTTCATACACTTCACTTCTGAACACACAGCTCATTCACTTCAGTTTGAACACGCAGCTCACATATTTCAATTCTGAACGCACAGCTCATTCATTTTCATTTGCACGCAGCTCATTCTTAATTCTGAACACGCAGCTCATAAATTTTCACTTCTGACCTCACAGCTCATTCACTCCATGTTGAACACGCAGCTCACGTACTGCAATTCTGAACGCACAGCTCATATACTTCAATTCTGAACACACAACTCATGTACTTTATGTTGAACACGCAGCTCACATACTTCAATTCTGAACACACAGCTCATTCACTTCAGTTTGAACACACAGCTCAAATATTTCAATTCTGAACGCGCAGCTCATTCATTTTCATTTGCACGCAGCTCATTCTTAATTCTGAACACGCAGCTCATAAATTTTCACTTTTGACCTCACAGCTCATTCACTTCATGTTGAACACGCAGCTCACGTACTGCAATTCTGAACGCACAGCTCATATACTTCAATTCTGAACACACAGCTCATGTACTTTATGTTGAACACGCAGCTCACATACTTCAATTCTGAACACACAGCTCATTCACTTCAGTTTGAACACGCAGCTCACATATTTCAATTCTGAACGCACAGCTTATTCATTTTCATTTGCACGCAGCTCATTCTTAATTCTGAACACGCAGCTCATAAATTTTCACTTCTGAACTCACAGCTCATTCACTTCATGTTGAATACGCAGCTCGCATACTTCAATTCTGAACACACAGCTCATATACTTCGCAGCCCAAACTTTAATTTCCTGAACACGCAGCCCAGATTGATAGGTTAACACGCAGCCCACAGTTTGATTGAAAGTTGAACACGCAGCCCAAACTTTAATTTCCTGAACACGCAGCCCAGATTGATAGGTGAACACGCAGCCCACAGTTTGATTGAAAGTTGAACACGCAGCCCAAACTTTAATTTCCTGAACACGCTGCCTAGATTGATAGGTGAACACGCAGCCCACAGTTTGATAGTTGAAAGTTGAACACGCAGCCCAAACTTTAATTTCCTGAACACGCAGCCCAGATTGATAGGTGAACACGCAGCCCACAGTTTGATAGTTGAAAGTTGAACACGTAGCCCAAATTGAGTAGTCTTTTAATTTCGAACACACAGCTCATTCTGAACCAACAGGATGCGATGAGAGAACTTGCAAAAGTTGAAACAAACTCAGATGTCCGACTTCTTCCTCTTTTCCTTTTGCTTTGAAAATTGGAACCTATATAGCTTCAGACGGGTTCTGGCTTTACTGTTCCCACACGGGTCGGGTTGAACCCTGCGTTTTTTTTTGAAAGAACAAAATCTCGTTTTGCACAAATGTGGAGAACGACACGGCACTCTGAACACAAGACAATTTTTTAAAATTAAGAAACGTGTTCTTAACTGGGCATTGAGCCTACGACTGAACACAGCGAAAAAGACTGAACAATGGAAAAGAAAAGGTAAACAACCTAAACGCATCGAGACACACTCGGAACGACTCAAAGCAAGAATCGAGACAAACAAAACAAAAGACACGACACACAGACGTGTTACAAAGACGAGAGACCTCTCAGTACGCGAGGAGCCAGTTTCTTCGGGTATTGTTTCCCACCCTTTCTCATTTGTGATTCTCACATCACTCGGCCCTCAGGCTCTGTTTTTGCTGAAAAAGCCCTTTTCCTCACTTTTTCTCTCAGCGCACATCTCTCAATTCTTTAATCTCTCATATTTTATCCCTCCCCTGGGTGGTTGATGGATGAACAGGAAGTTGCGGGCTCACGCCTAACATAATCAGCTTGCGGCTATTTCCTTCGGTGACATCTGTCGATGCGCCGGATGAGGGAATGGAGCATCTCGATCCATTCCAATTCGTGCTTCGCACTCAGCTTGATACCTTGCTGCTTGGAGGATGAGAGAGCTTTCAGCCCTTTGTTGTTAACTTCAGTTATCCCCTTTTCTGGCGGGTAGAGTGTCCTTTCTGGCAAGTAGAGTGCCCTTTTCTGGCAAGTATGTTGACAACGGGGAAAAGACAGAACACCAGACTTAACTTTTCCCTTAGTTCATTATTTTGACCATTTTTGGTTTTTGACGTTCTGTTAAAACAATTTTGACCAACATGAGAGTTAGATTAACATGCTTGTTCGATTTTCTAATTTAAAATCATGCAAGCTAGGTTATGAGCACTGAAAATTTTCCTTTTTTGGGTCCAAGAAATGGTCCAGTTTTGAAAAATGGAGTACTTTTCGAGAAGATTAGTCAACCTTAGTAAAATTCTCAAAAACTATTTTTGCAAACGACCACTGCTCAACGAGCACGGAACCTACTCTTGAGATGCACAACTTCGGACCCATAGCAATGGAAAATTGCCCCTTGTCTGAAGGACACTGCATGGCAACGGAAAGTTGCCCCCTGTTTGAAATGACACTGCGGCGTTTTGAATGGCAACGGAAAGTTGCCCCTTGTTTGGATAGCACAGCAGCGCATTGTAGTCAGTCCTCAGAGCGACGAACACAACCAGACTCTCAGATACAGAGAAGACAAAGATGACCAAAACCAGCGCATGGACAAAATCGATTTGGAAGTGTTTATGGCTGGACTTCAGAATGAAGTTGCGTACGTATCCCAAACATGGGAATCAAGCCTTACGTAGTTCGGGGTTAAGGCACACTCGGTATTTTCACTCTCCTTTTACGCTCTAACTTTTGCCAAGGTCGCCCTTTACGGGTTTTCAACCTTGCGAGCTATGTTCTTCTTTTCTTTTCATTTCTTTTCTACTTTGTTCATTCTTTTTCAGAATTTTTCATTTCTTTTTCTTCATTTCTTTTCTTTTTCTCT
>NW_021024815.1:1161588-1199835 GCF_004153795.1 Camellia sinensis | reverse complement strand
TAATTGTTGTTGTTGTCCTTTATTTTCTCTTTTGGAATTATAGGATGTGTTGGGTAGGTTTGTTTCAGGTTGGTTGGGTTTAGAAACCAAGAGTTGCTGTCCAGGTTTTTGGTTCTTCGCTCGAGCGAGGAGTTGTTCGCTCGAGCGAGAGGTAGTGTTTGATTTGGACCTTTAGCTGTGCATTCTTGGCTCGAGCGAGCTTTTCTTCTCTCGAGCGAGTTAGTTCATCCTTCGCTCGAGCTATAGTTCCTTCGCTCGAGCGTGTGTCTGGGTTCAGACCTGAGGGTTTGAGTTCTTCGCTCGACCGAGCTTTCTTTCGCTCGAGCGAGCTTTTGGGTTGTTGGCTCGAGCAAGGTTTCCTTGGCTCGAGCGTGGTTTCTCTGTGTCTGATCGCTCGAGCGACCAAGTCTTTGCTCGAGCGAGCCTGTCCAGTTTATATACACAGCAGCGGGATTTGATCAGTCTTTTTCATCTTATTTTGACTCCAAACCCCAGGTTCGACCTCTCTCTCTCCCTACTCACCTTCTCTCTTAGGTTTGATCTGTTTAGAGAGTGTTTCAACCCTAGTTGCTTTATTAAAAAGATAGAGGGAGTCGAGGGCTTCCATTTAATCTGAGCATTTGGTAATTTGGAGCACTTTTGTATTGGGGCATTCATCTCCATCTTCTCCATTCGGGTTACTCTCTTCGAGGTAGGGATTTCCTACTCCATTTTATAGGTTTTGCTCTAAGTTTTGGTATTTTGATGTGTTGGGTTACTTTGGTAATTTTCGGGAAAACCCTAGTTGTTGTAATAAATTAATTTATATAATCAATTCAGGGAAAATTGGGGAATTTAGTTGAATTCATGGAATTAATGAATTTATTGGTTAAATGGTGTAGTTGATTAGTTTAATCACTCACCTATGAAAATGTTGGAATTATGTTAGTTGATATATTTATTTCCTGTTTAGAAATAACTATTTTGGGCTATCGGTGGAGGATAGTCGTGATTGTTGTAGACATTGCATGTGGATTAGAGAAAACTGAAACTAATCACATTGGTTAAGTCATTGATTTATACTGTTGAATTAATACAGAAAATACATGTATTGATTGTGTGTTGTATATGACGAGTGTTTAATACATTGTATATGCATTTTTGTTTGGGAGGAGATAGGGGATGGACTCCATTAGCATCACTATTATGTGTGCTTATTGATTTATGGAAGTGTTTTTACATGTTGTTGATACAGCACTAAAATGTGTATCAAATGAGAAGTATGGAAATGTTTTGATATGAGCCTTAGTCTCATTTGTTTTGTTGATATTGGAAATAATGTTAATGTGATATGTAGTTCACCGTTATAGTTTGGCCAGGTTTTGAGCCATATTGATAAAAATGGAAAGTTGAATAAATAATGGAAAGTGAAACTGATATTGTGTTTCAACCATCTATGAAGTAATTGTTTATTTTGGTTAACCATCTATTGAATGCTATAGCTTTATTCATTGCTTATATGTGGTTTAGTATATTTCTACTGGGCTGTGGCTCACCCTTTATGGGAACATCATTTTCAGGTTCAGGTGATAAACTACCTCCAAGGACTTAGCTTGGGAGGGTTTGGCTTCTGGATTGAAGAAGACTACCTTTAGTTAATAGTTTTTATTTATTAGTACATGTAAACATTCAAGCCTAGGGCTTTTCTTGTATTGAGATTAGAACTCATATTTTTTAGTCCAAGTGTTGGCTTGGAAAGATGTAAGCCTGTAGGGCATTTTGGTCGATGTTACATGTAATGACTTATTTAGTAATACTCTGATGAATGAATTAATAAATTGTCTTCTTTAAATAATGCATGTCAATGATATATAATGGGTTAATTTTGAGGGCGTTACATTTGACATCATATAAGGTCGAGATCAATTAGATAAGAGTTTTCATGTTTTTAGTTTTAACCTAGGTGGCGAGTATCTAATTGGGTTTCTTTTAGAAAGCTTTGTGAAGCGAAAGGGGTGCTTAGAAAATTGATTATTTCCAGTACGCGGCAACACAATGGTTTAGTAGAGATAAGGAATTAAGTATTGTTTATGTTAAGTGGATGATGGCACAATATGTTTTCCAATTGAGAATTGCACTTTAGTCTATTGTCTATGTCCCTAACTAAGTGTCCTCTATATCAAGTTTTATACTCCGTTTGAGTAATGGATTAGTGGAGAGCCATTTGTGGACGATCTATAACCATCAAGCAGCTTATCTTTATTTTACTTCTCATAAGGTTGCGGAGTTAAGACCTAGAGTTCTGTGGCGTATTATTGTGTGCTATCTTGTAAACGCTTAGGGTCATGTGGCACATTATTGTATGTTGTTATCATGTAAACCCTCTGGGTCATGTGCTTATAATAGGCTCTAACTTTTGCCAAGGCGCCCGTCGCGGGTTTTTGACCTTGCGAGCTTTGTTCTTCTTTCTTTCTCTTTTCAATTATTTTCTTCTTTTTTTTTTGATATTCTTTTCTTTTCTTTTCTTTTCTTTTTTCTCTTTCTTTTGTTCTTTTCTTTGCATCTTTATTTTTTTTTGTTCTTTTCTCTTTTTTGTTCTTTTTGTTCTTTTCATGCTCTAACTTTTGCCTGGGTCGCCCTTCCGGGTTTTCGCCCCAGCGAGCCTCTTAAGGGTAAAAGTGTAGCTTGGTCCATGCCAAATGGTTATAGGGTTTCGAAGCCATCCGTATCCAGGAGAGTGGCTGTTGATTTGCAAGAGGACTCATCTTCAGCTCTTCGAGCATGTCTGATATCTTTGCCCCTAGTTCAAGGGGTACTTCTGTTCTAGCTTTGCAAGCTTCTTCTGATCTTCTGATCTTTTTGATCTGACTTTCCTGGCCTATTGTTTGAGGGCTACTTCAAATCCGGCCACACAGGCCTCACATCGTAGTTGATCGTTGAACCTTCTGAATTCAAGTTCAAGGTTTGGAAACGAAGGGGTTGAGTCTCGAGGCTGAGAGCGATCCTAGGCTGCACAATCTCAAGAGCGATTCCACACAGGTCTTCGCAGGACCGCGCAAAACATTTTGTTTTTGAAAGTTTTTAAGAAAGCGACAAATCGCTCGCGCTGAAGATAGTGTGGAACCAGTCTGGATCAAGCCAGGGTCCTTCTCAGTACTCACGCTACCAAGCATGATTTCATTCATTAAGGGCTTAGCACGTCTCTCTTTCTCTCAAATGATCAAAGTCTTAAAAATCCCGAGGAATTCCTTTCTCTTCGTTTTCACCTCAGTGTTCAAAAAGTTTTGAAAAACTTAGGTCGATGCAATGAATTCAAGGCACAGAAAAGACACAGCTTCTTATCAAATACTGCCATCTCATTTAGAATTTCTGGTACAACTGGCACACGGCAGAAGCAAGCACAAAAGCATAAAAAACCACTGCTGTTTCATTCAAATCTTCTGGTGTTACTGGCTCCCCGGCAGAAACAGACTCAAAAGGAAGCGAAAAGACAGACACAAAACAAAATAGTGATATCCGAGGTAACGCCCCCTGGAATCACCCGACTCCTATACAACAGGATTGACTTGATACAACAAGACAGACCCGAAACAAAAGAGACTGACTCAAAACAAAACAACAAAACTGACCCAATACCCAAGTTTAGAAAGCACAAAAACTGGTATTTGCGGATTGCTCAGAACAGTGCGTGCCATTCCCACGTCTAGAGTAAATCGAGTGCCACCCGCAGCTGGTTCAATCTCTAATCAGATCACATTATCCCCCCACAAATTCACTGATCAAGTACCGATAGACTTTGCAGGACCTGGTGCGGGGATGACCCCGTTGTCGAACAGATCTTGTACATCATGGCGCAGACGAAAGCAGTCGTCGGTAGTATGGCCTGTTTGCTGATGGTACGCGCAGTACTAGGTAGCATCATGTGTAGCCGGAAGAGGGTTCGGGAGAGGCCGAGGCTCAAGGGGTTTGAGATGGCCTTGCCCAATAAGGATTTGGAGAGCTTGGGACAAAGGCATATAGAGGGCATGGAAGACCCTCCGACCTCGGGGTTGGTACTTCAAGGTTTGTGGATTTTTGCTGGACGCACCAGCAGGGGGATTAGCAGGTGCTGGCCTGGTTTGCTGATCTTTTCCGAGTGCAAGATTATAGCCGAAAGGAACGTTTCTGATACAACGACCCTTCTCTGGGCTTGCCCCTTGATTCAAACTGCCCCCAACTTGAGTGGTGAAAATGTCATCCACAGTTTTTGCAACGACTTCGAACACTTGCTCTTTGTTCAGTCCCTCGGCTTTCAAAGCCTCAACAGCCAACAGAAGATGTTCATGAGGATCCATGTCCACCCCTACCTCGTTCCTTCCACTCGCCTCCACTTTGCCAAGGATTGGCATTCCTCAAATATAGCCCGTTCCGAAATTGGGGAGCCTTTTGACATGAACTCCCTGGCATGTGATGTGGTTGATGACAGAGCCGATGTCCCAGAGGCCAAACCTATCACAGTTCTCTGAAGATCTTCGATCATTCTCTTCAGCTCAGAAGTCGTGGGCTCACGGGTTTGAGATGATTGGGGTTCAAGTGCATCCATCGTGCTTAAGCCCATACTTTCCGGGATAAACATCTCGGGTTTGAGTATATGGGTCGGGGTGTATATACTGGGGTTGTAGGTGGGTGGCAGTGTTTGGCTGAGGTTGAAATGTGGATGAGGTACTTGGTCCTTGGGGTTTTGAGGTGGAACTATTGTCCGGTTGTCAATGAGATTCTGGATCTCATGACGAAGGCGGTAGCAACCATCGGTGCCATGGCCGCGCTGTTGATGATATACACAGTATTTGCTGGGGTTATGTCTGGCAGGGAGTGGATTTGGCGAAGGTTGAGGATTAAGGGGTTTGAGGTGCCCTCTTTCCATCAGAACTTTGAATGCCCTGGTTAGGCTCATATGGAGGGGGGTGAAAAATCTACCCTGAGCTCGGGCTGAGCTGGCTATTTGTAGGCTGGCCTTGGCAAAAGGGTCGGCTATGGCGATTGTGTTGACTTTAGCAGGTTTGGAAATAGTGCTACCACCAGCATTGGTACTCTCGGTTGGGAGCCTTATGACAACCTCGGTAGACCAATCCTCAATATCGTGAATGGAGTTAAGGCCCTGTGCCCTTTTGAATTGCTTCTCAAGGTTCACAATTTTCACTGCAGTCGGATTGAATTCATTAACATCAGAAAGAGGAAGCCTCTCAGTAGGCTGCACCGGGGATGTGGAAACTCGAGCTTGAGTCAACCTTTCTCGGGGATCTGGACCTTGCAAATCTTCAGCTGGTAGAAGTGGGTCAAAGCTCAGCTGGGGTCCCGAAGCTGGATACGAAACAGATACCCCAGATAGGCGTTGTGTTTCAGCACTGGTCTTGTCCTGCATTGCAGTTCCCTGATTTAGCGCTACTATCACGACCACAAATTCTTCCGAACCCTGTGCCATCACGGGTCTGCTGATGATGTGACTGGTGACTGTCGGATCAGATGAACAAAATGAACCCTAACTGGCCCTCCTTTGCCTTACCTCAGCGAAGAAATACTGATTTGCCCTTGAACTGAATTTCCGACCTGACAAAGTCTATCAACACGGATCCAATGTACCCGGGGGATATCGGAGCCTTCTGAAGCTATAGTTCCAAGACTACCTAGCAAAAGGGAAAACAAGACAGCATCTCAGCCTGAACTGATACATGCATTCTTGTAGAGACGCACTCTAAAGCACATAACAGATAAGTGAGAGCCAAAACACCCCTATGTTGGGGTAGGGTTTCCCTGTCCTATTTTGTCAGGAGCTAGGGTTTCACTACGCACGCAGCGGTTTCAAACAACCTATAAACGGGTAAGCAACCTGTCCTAGTTTGGAATGGTCACTATGGATCCGAATATGTACTAGGTTGAATGGTCAAAGAGGGTGCCCCGGTAAAACCGGGGTTTGTGTTCCCATACTGGCAGAGCCCACAACCGGTCAGCCTTATGGTCATGCCTTGACAAGACAAGCCTCCGGCAAACCGTTCAGGAATAGCAGATGGCAAACACGGTGTCCTAGGCGCACCAATGCAAATGCAATGCAAAGAAACACACAAGTGTAGTCAAAACCAGATATCATACGTTCGAGTCAAGTTCTCTAAATCTCCAGCGGAGTAGCCAGAAACTGTAGACGTCCCCGAACGCCTCAGGAGGGTGGAGCTCCCGTTCGGTTCATTTAGGGTCACTACAGCTCAGGACTCTCAAATTGTCACGGTTCTTAATCTGAACCAAAGAGTCCAGATCCGGAAAGTCGTTTTGAGAAAACAGATTTTTAGAAAAGAAGTGCCAAACATGGACTGCTTTGCCAGATACAGAGTCGCCACCTAAATATTTTATTTTGGGGAAATTTAGGAAACCCTGACTCGTTTGCCTAAGGCCACGTGTCCGCCATCACCAAAGTTGCCTCGGCTCGGGAACTTGGGTACGATTGGGGAAGGTCACTCCGTGAGCACCCCCGCTCGCCCGATCAAAGATCGGCCTCTACTAACCATGATATCAAGTTTTGAAAACATTGTGTGTTCTTATTCTGGTTATTAGCCTAGATTACTATGTGATGCGCACAGCATACAAGTATAGACTGGGTCGCCTGAATTGGAACAAAACATTTCCTGTTTGTTTTTGAAACATGGTTTGCTACTCGCAAGTAGGCTTAAAATGCATATTTTGCCACCCTCAGGTGGGCTTAAGAAAAGATGTTTTGCCACTATCTAGTGAGCTTAAAACTCACAGTTGATGATTTGTTCCAATTCAAATAACCCAACCTTCACCCACAGGCATTCAGGCAGTTATATCACATAAGCAATTAGCCTCATGGTAAGCATGCTATTCATGGCAGTCACTCACACGCATGCAAGGATGCTAAAGAATAAAACTCACCGAGTACTCCAAGCCAAAAAAGAAGCTAATTAGAAATCTATGCATGATCCTAATTATACAGAAATGTCTAATGCAACACATGCAAAAATGCAACTATGGCAAGCTCGGCTATTCTAAACATGGCATATGAAATGCTACAGCTAACACGTATTCAACTTGGAATTGAAAATACGATGCAATTAGTATGATGTGCCGAGCCCGGTGCATGCAATACAGATGAATGATGCAAACATGCTGTCATACTGTATGCTAATTTAAACATGCTCTAATCTAACCATCATAAGTAGGTAAATAAAAGGGAAGAAAGACGTGGGGTTGGAAGACATACATCACACGCACGCACACCTATTACAATTACGTCCTCGCGCAGAGGGTCCGAATAAATATACAGTCCCAAATAAATAATTACAGTCCCAAATAGATACAAAAATCTTAATTAATTTACAAATTAATCTAGGAAAGCTATAAACTGGCATGCAAGCTAGGGACTGCCTTGACTCTGATGAATGATGCATGTCTGGGCTGCCTTGCACGGAAATCCACAGCGATGCCTCGATTAGCCTCTGTTTCACAATAATTTCTTGGAAAGCGCGCCAAGCTCCGGAAGGCTGCTAATTATTGATTTGTTGCAACAGAGAGCAGGAAAGGGGCATAGCAATGTATTTTCACAGATGTATGCATGCCTCGATCCTCGTGCCACCAATCACGCATCTCGATGCATGATGGCCGAGGGGTCGAATTGTGCAACTCAATATGGAATGAATGCACATGAAAAACACAATGAAACCAAGACTCCATCATGGATAATCCGGAGTGTCGGTGACTGGGAATTGAGACATATTTCGTCACTCGGAGTACGAAACGTACCTCGTTTCCGGTGCCCGGGCTAACTCCTACCCCAAGCACAATGCAATATGCATGAGATGCATGAATGCAACTAATATACAACCTAGCATGCACAATGCTATGAAATGGCATACACGATGCACGAGGTAACATGGCATACACAATGCGCTAACATACAATCTAGCATACGCAATGCTATGAAATGAGATGGTATACACAATGCAATATGGGCTTACACCAACACAAGTGGGCCTCAGCCACACTCACATAGGAGGCCATTAGATGAAAATGAGACAACTTGAGATGCGTGCACGCATGCACGCAAACCGAAGACCGACCCTCAGGCACCAAATGCCACTCTAATAAGACATGGCAAGGCATGAAAAATGGCATTCAAACATGCAAGTTTCAGCAGCAAAACATGACCCAAAACAGCCCCGAATCATAGGAATATAGCACCTGATGCATGAAATGGTCCCGAAATGCAAGATTAAGCTCATGAAATGACTTGTAGCTACATCAAGCATGCATTATTTGATCATGACATGCAAAGACGGATTCAAGGAAGCCCCAAAACAAGCATGTTTACAGTTCTAAGCGAGGCCAAACAGCAAATAAAAATAGGGCAAAACTAGCATGCAAAAATAGCCCTAAATGTGAGATAAAGAAGCAACTCACAGCTTCTGACCCCAAACAGATTAGGGCCCTTTAACAATGTTGAAGAGGGGTCCAAAATATGATGTTTTACAGTTTATGGCAAACCACAAAAACCAACGCAGGTATGGCTAAGCTCTCATGCAAGAAAAGGGCCAAAAGATGGACAAAGAAGCAAGTAGTGGTTGCTGGCCTTAAACACAAAGGGGCCCTTCAACAATGTTGAAGAGGGGCCAAAAATAATGCACTTTACAGCTGATGGCCGGACCCAAAACAGTCTGCAAGAATGCTCAAAATGCTATGCAAAATAAGGCCAAAAATAGGGATATAACACAAAGTATATAAAAGATGCCTCAAAACATGAAAGACCCTTAATGAAACATGAAGATGAGGTCAAAATAAGACTGTTTTCAGTTCTGAAAAGAGACCAAAAACAGAAGCATCCGAGGCTAACAAATCATGCAAAAAAATGGCCAAAAGAAAGATATAATGGCAAGTAGTAAATGATGGCCACAAACAACAATGATCCCTTCAACAATGTTGAAGAATGGCTCAAAATAAGCAACTATTCAGTTTATGACATGCCTCAAAACAGATTATACATAAGCCTAAAATACTACGCAAGAAATAGGCATACAAGAGGGATAATGAAGCAAGTGCAAGATGGGGACCTCAAATGACAAAAGTCCCTTAATGAAACATGAAATAGAGCTCAAAAAAACACTACTTTCAGTTATGGCCGGAGCTCAGATATACAAGAAAGAGAGGCTAAGAAATGTTGCAAAAAATGAGCTAGAAAGAGGGAAATGGTAACTCACCCTTGTAGACCAATCTTTAGCAACTTCTTGGACCAAATTTGCTGCCTCCTAGCCTCTGAGAAGACCTCCAAGCTGCTGGAAATGGAAGTGGTGCTGTGGTGCTAGGTGATGGTGTGTAAAAATGGTTAAGAACTTAAGGGGTTTTGGGGTTTAGAGTAGAGAGAGAGAAATTTAATGAGAGAGCTCAAAACTAAAATTTTTTAACCCTCCAACACAGCTGGGAGCTGCTGGTTTTATAAGCAAAAGAGTTGAAAAAGAGGGGGGAAAAAGAGGGGGGGAAACAATTCAAGTTTCCCCCAAAAAAAGGCCAAAAAGTGGGATATAAAGGCAAGTGGTAGCTTCTGGACCCAAATGGCCGAGATCCCTTCAACAAAGTTGGAGAGGGGCTCAAAACAAGACACTTTGTAGTTTATGACCAAGTCCGAAACAGCTCACAAGTAAGCCTAAAATACCGTGCAAAAATAGGCCTAAAAGAGCGTTAAAGAAGCAAGTGATAGGAGGAGATCTCAAACAGCAAAAGGTCCTTAATCAAACATGAAAAGGACCTCAAAATATGACTATCTCAAGTTCGGGTCGGAGCCCAAAAATGTAGAATGAAGGTTCGGGAGCCAAAACACGCAGTTCGGGGCCCCGAAAGTGGGCTGTTAGGCACCGGAAGTTGTGTCCGACCACAAAGTTGGTCTCTCGGACCACAGTGTCCCTCAAAGGAGAGAAAATAAGATGTATGCCAAAAACCGGGGCAAACGGAGGTGGTTAGGTTGTCCCGAACCGAGGCATACGGCCAACGGCTCCGAAAAACTGAAAACCGAGCTCCAAACGGGCAAAATGGCCTACGACCATGAAGCGTAGCCTACGGCCACCGAGAGATGATCTACGAGACCTCTCCCTCCATTCGGTAAGAGAAAACAAAAAAAACAGAGCCTGGTTCGCAAACCGAGGCAAAGCGCAAAAGAGCCCAGAAGTCCGGAGGCAAGGCTCGCGAGGTGGTTAGGTTGTCCCGAACCGAGGCATACGGCCAACGGCTCCGAAAAACTGAAAACCGGGCTCCAAACGGGCAAAATGGCCTACGACCATGAAGCGTAGCCTACGGCCACCGAGAGATGATCTACGAGACCTCTCCCTCCCTTCGGTAAGAGAAAGCAAAAAAAACAGAGCCTGGTTCGCAAACCGAGGCAAAGCGCAAAAGAGCCCAGAAGTCCGGAGGCAAGGCTCGCAGCCAAGACTCTGAAACTTCTGAGCAAGCACAATATGCAATATCACCGAGTGCTCAACTGGTGACGTCTGAGTCTCAAGGTCGGTCAAAAATGGGGTGTCTACAGCTACCAACTTTTTTTTTAGTCGCCAAAAGGTGATTTTCCGCGACCAAAAAATTGTGGTCGCCAAAAGTTAAATTTTGGTCGCAGAAACTAGACTATTTGCAACCAAAAAAAATAGGTGGTCGCCAAAAGTATTTTTTCTTGTAGTGGACGTAATTTTCGACGGCGACGTAGTGATGAAAACCTGGGCCACCCATCCCTTGTTGGGCACGGGACTGCATGGCCGTATGTGACAGTCTGTAGAGTTGGCCGAACTCGCTTCAGTCGACTATACTGTCTTTGTAAAAAATATCCCAACCGGTGAGGATAGCACGTTGAGTCTGAAACTATACCCGCCTTGTGCATGGTCAACTCGATCTCTCGGTTCCCTAATGGACCACTTATCTCATCTATCGCAGCCATTGACTCTGTGTCATATAAGAATTCGAAGCCTGAGTCCACTTCACGCATTCTTTTCCTCATTGGAGGCCCACTCTGAATTGATAAAGGTTCAGCTATTAGGGTTGAACTCTGGGGTCCATTGTCCATCATGGAGCTGGTTTGGCCTACTTCGAAAGTGACTGAGCCCACATTCGTCCACCTTCGTGGCCTTGATATCGTGAAGGCCCGAGTATTAATTAGGCCTCACCTATAGGGATATTCAACCTTGGGCTAGGCCCATTAATTTGAAGAGCTCTAAGGACATCCTCATTTGAATCAACTAAGGAATCCCGGTCAAGGCCATTAATGGAGCTAGCACCATGATAAGTTTGTTGTGCTTGACGCGGAGAAGCTGTCAACTCGCCGACCCCTTTAATCACCAACTACCCCGATCTGATCCCCATTGATGAGAGTTGACCCTCCCATTGATTCCACATTACTTCTAGCTCACCTACCGAATCCACCGGAACTTGACCCAAACCCGAAAGTACATCGGAACTGTATGCATCTCCGATGAAGATACTGGCAGGAGAACTCCATCCCTCCTACGAGCTGGCAACAGTGTCTCACTACCCTCAAGCATCCCCTGGTGTAATCCAGCGTCCCAATCCGTTCCTACATATCGGCAAAGTTAGCATCCAGATTAACATTACGTACATTGTTAGATGGGCTTACTTCTTCTGGTATCTCCACATGGGAATTTGTCGTGTTTTGAAAGATACGAGTAGTGTGACGGTCCGACCTGTGGGCATTAGCACGAATACTAGCATAATACATTGGATGCGTCTCTTGAATCATCACTGGGGAATGAAGTCTCCTGCCCATTTCCTGGAGATTGGCATCGATTTGCCGTTGAGCCTCTTCAAATGACAAAGCACAAGTTGTAATCATGTGGCTTACTTAACCACAATTCCGACAAACCTTACGCACCCGTTCATAGCTATAACTTATCCAATGTTGTTGGCCGTCACGAAACTTGAGAAAAAATCCACTGATCAATGGCCTATCAAGGGAAACCCACACTCGGAGACGAAGAAACCGAATATTGCGAGGCATTAGAGAGTCGATATCTACTTTAACCACTTCTCTAACAGCTCATCCTAAACTGAACCCAGCTTCTTAAGTATAACATTCCAACGGTAACCCATACAACTAAACCCGGATCATCATTTTATCAAAGATCAATTGATCGAGAACCAAATCCGGCTTCCAATAATCGACAATTAGTAGTGCCCCTTGGAGAGCATATGGACCATTTTCAGCAATACGGTGCGTGTCCCCTATGCGTTCGAACAAAAAAACTTAGTGATTTTTACTACGGCCATAAACATGCACCGACCCTTCCGATGTTAAACACCATTTTTTTGGATTCTGCCGTCGGTAATACCACTGTCGAGTACAATGTTATAATAGTTCAACATTATTAATTTAAGTTCTTGTATTTGTGGCATGCCCACTTCTTCTGTCTTGTTTGCTTCCTTTCTATTTCATTTTTTTTTTTTTTTTTTTTGTTTTGCTTCCTCATGAGTGGTTGTCATGACACATGGGATTCGTTGTATCATTTTACTTCTGCTTGTTTCATTGCATTGCAATAAATATTACCTAGTGTTGTTTGATATGGCTTATGAAACTGTTTTTATTAAAAAAAAATTAAAAAAGAGAAAATTTACGTGCAGGTTTTAATTTTCACTAATTTTTAACTTTCAACGATAATTTAAAAAATTTATCATAGAAAAATATCATCAATTGTAAGTTTTAACGATAATTTATAAAAATCAAGACAAAAAAAGTCATTCATTGTCAATTTTTAGTAACATATAAAAAATCGTCACAAAAAATTATTTTTAGTTATGATTTTACTATGACTTATTTTTAATAAGATTTGATAAGAATTAAATCCGATTATTAAGACCCACAGATAATTTTTACTCTTAAAAAAACCGTTTGACCTCTATAACAAAATAAGTTAATAGGACTTTTTAGTGCATCAAAAAAGTCAAAAAACTTTCGTGCACCTATCTTTTTAATAGGACTTTTCAGTCCTTCCCTTTTAAAATTGTTATTGGCTCATCGATTTGGAAGGGATTGGAAAATAAAAATAAAAAAGATAAATAAAATTTAAATAAAATATAATTACGTTTCACTTATTTGACGGACCTTTTTCTTTTTCTTTTTTCTTTCTTTCTAAATCCCCTTTCCAAATTTATGAGCCAAAGAAATCCTAAAAAAATTAGGGCCTTAACCAAACACCTTAATGGCTTAAAGAAGGCCGACACTGCAAAACGGGTGGTCCATATTAATTACTAGGTCCTGAACTCTAGTCCGAGCTCGTGGGTTATACCAAGGGTTTTTGTGGGGCTGGTCTCGATCAAGAAAATGGGCTTTTATGGGTTATCACCGCTAGTTGACTAAAATCAAGCAAAATCATCGCAGAAATTTGATTGGGAAAAATTAAAGACCTGTTTGGACATGAATTCTTAAGGGAGGGGGAAATTGAAAATATAAAAAATCCAAAAGAATTGAATTGCTCTATTGTGCTTTGAATGTCAATTGCTCCTAAATTCCTAATTAAGAAATATATGCAAATTAAGCACATGAATTCTTATGAAGAAGAAAAAAAGCGAAGTAAAATTTAAAACAAACAAAATCCAAAAGAATTGAATTCCTCTCTTTGAATGTCAATTGCTCCTAAAATAGATGCATTTAGATCCATCCAATTATTCAAAAAATATGCAAACTTAAAGTGAATTGTATTTTATTAATTTTAAGCAAGGACAAGGAGTAACAAGATTACATAATTAGTTTATGTTCTTGATCTAGTCCTCAGAGGATGCTATTTTATTTTGGCCTGGACTCTCAAGACATTTTTTTGTTTTCAAATCAGATACCAACAGTTGAAGAAAGTGATGTAAATATGTCTGTTAGTTTTGGTGATCAAAATCTTGACATCGCGAGTGAACCGAAAATCCAAGTTTATGGAAAATTATAATCAAACTGATTAATGAAGGTAGACAAAATGATTGAAACCGGTTGATTTCGGTCAGTAATATTGGTCTTAAGGATAACCGTTTTCTCCCACCTATCCTGCACGGGTTTCCCCTCCCTATTAAGGAAGTGGTACAGGGACAGATTTTATATTTACTATTAAATATATTTATATGCATATTAATATATATGTTGGCCACATATTTTGTATAAAGTTAATCATAGTTCAACACGTGGTAAGTTGAGGATAATACGGGAAGACAATTCAAACTTTCGATCGTGATCGTACACGTGGCAATTAGTATTGGTTTTCATAAGATCTGTATAGCACTGGATCAACAAAGAGATACAAAGTGATGTGGCTTCAACGATTACTCACATTTAAATTCAAAATCAGAAGGGCAGCCTAACTGCAGGTATTGGCATAGTGGAGCTAACTATAAGGCAACATGATCAGCGATCATGGAGGAGCGGTTCGACGGTTAGAAATGCAGTTCGATGGTTATCCTTGAGAAGTAGAAATAGCAGAGAAGGCTCCAGAAAAAGCCCCCGGACTCAGATCCAAAAACCAGTTTAGCTTCTTTATTTTTCTTCCAATTTTTACAATTCTTATCCTTTATATTTCTGTACTTCAGATTCCTGTACTGCATTTCGTTTATAGGAGTAGTTTCAAGTAGATTGTTGCCATAAACCTCTACGAGGCTGAATTGGATCATTGTAAGTCTTTCATTCTTACTTAATGAAATGGTGCAATTGTTCTTCATTTAATCATTGTTAGTTAATTATTCTAAGCAAAGCCACCAATAAGAGTCCTCTTCATTGAAGCTGAAAAAATTAAAACACAATCATCTGATAATTGGTTGGCAATTAATATTCTGTAAGGACTGATTGATCCTTGCTAGCGTGCTCACAATTACAAAAATAACCTTCGAAAGCCAAAAAAGCCAACATATATTTTTGGCACGCCTAGTGAGACTAATTGAAATGGCTAGGTAGGGACAAGAAGAAAATGAACGTTTGGAAGAAGGTGTGGAATGAGAGGTAGAAATGCCTAATGCAGAGGATAATGTGATAACACATCCTGTGAAAACGCCTATTTTATCAGAACCTATGGTCGAACAAACCAGCACTTCAGAACAAGTACCACGTGTTCATAATATTGGACGAGGCCAAGGAATTGGACCATCCACTGTTCCATCTAGTTAGCCAATAAATCCATGGGGTGGCCTAGTAGACGCTATGGGACAGCAGTTAATGAACACAATGGAAAGATGGGCAACATCCTTTTTGGATCGAATGAACACTCATCAACCAACCAACGCAAGACATATAGAGGAAAATGTAAATGTCCCTTAGCAAAGATTGACTAGAGATAAACAGCCTATGCAGAGTAATGGACATACTAGTGGTCAAACTAGTAACCAGAATCATGAAAGACCACCACCTCAGTCTTGGTACGAGCCTCTTTCGAGGCCTATGGCAAACCAAAATGCCTCATTACTTAACAGTGAAGCCATGCAAATTG
Source organism: Camellia sinensis (assembly GCF_004153795.1). Taxonomy (NCBI): domain Eukaryota; kingdom Viridiplantae; phylum Streptophyta; class Magnoliopsida; order Ericales; family Theaceae; genus Camellia; species Camellia sinensis. Next base: position 1,184,371 of record NW_021024815.1, on the reverse strand, counting down.
GTGGATCTGGCCCAACATAAGATAATGGCATAACGATGTTCCCAAATCCCATATTCGAAGCCATGCCTGGCACGAGGGGGTTCATTAATCCTTTGTTTGAATTTATACCGGGGGGTTGGAAGGATTTCCTACAATTGGAAGAGACACAACACATATTCTAGCAGCTTTCGCAGGTCCTTTTGCAGGACAGGCTCAAAGGGGTCACCCATACTCCCAGCAGCAGCCAACCCCACAGGGACAACCAGTCCCAAACATACCACCCTATGGACCAAGAGGACCACAAGCACAAGGTTGTCCACCAAATCCTGTGTTTGTTCCTCCAGTAGCGGTTCAACAAGCACAAAATATGGTCCCTATGGACCAAATTGTTGATATTGTTAGAGAGATGTGTGGACCATCAGGGGGTTCAAACTCCTGTGTACAAAAAGCCATATCCATAATGGGTAGATAGGGTACATGAATACCCGAAGGGGTTTAGGATACCTGACTTCGCTCTTTTTTATGGGATTGGAAACCAGTCAACGGTTGAGCACATTGCCAGGTTCGCTGCTCAATGTGGTGAATTTACCAACAATGACTATATGAAGTTAAGATTGTTCCCAAGTTCTCTAACTGGGGCAGCCTTTGTATGGTATATTAACCGTACACCTGGCTCTATCCAAACTTAGTAACAAATGGAAGAGGTATTTCATTCTCAACTCTTCCAAATAGAGCCAGAAGTTTCCATGGTAGACTTGGCAAGATTGAGTCAACGGCCTGATGAGAAGGCTACTCAGTTTATTGCCAAATTTAAAAGAGCACGAAATAAATCTAGGATCATCTTACCAAAGCCTGAATTTGTGAGATTGGCTCAAACTGGTTTAGAGTTTAGGCTTCGAAAGAAGTTTGACTCAACTGAGTTTAGAGACTTAGTGGAATTAACCTATAAGGTGTCTAGGTATGAAACATTACTAGAAGAAGAACAAGATCGAAGTAATGGATTATACAAGACGTATTATAGATATCCTAATTATGAAATTGATGCAGCAGAGATTGTGGGGAAAGAACCTGTGATCTGTGAGGCATTAATTCATAAAGACACAACAATTGATCAGCAGTTTAAAAAGAATGACATTCATAGGAAATACTCTTTTGACTTAACAAAGGCAGATGACATTTTTGATCGTTTGCTTGCTGCAAATTTCCTGAAGTTACCAAAAGGAGTCAAAATTCCGTCTCCAGATGAACTTAAAGGAAAAGTGTATTGTAAATGGCATAATTCTTGGTCTCACTCAACTAAAAACTGTATTATTTTTTGAGACATGATCCAAGAGCAGATTCGAAAGGGGAGTTTAAAATTCCCAACTAAAGCAGAAAAGGCCATGGGGATTGATACTAATCCATTTCCTGAAATTGGAGAGGTGGCAGCCAATGTTATTATGCCATACTTCCAGAACTTGTCCTTGAAAGAATTGGAAGAAGTCAATGTATAGATGCATGTTGCCAGCCAGACAACTATCAAGAAAGACACTGGAAATCTACCAGCTATTGGACAAGGTTTCTCAGACCAGAGGGTAGACTCTGATGAAGAAACACTGGATGACGATTCTTTAGAAGCAACTGTCATGTAAAGAATGTGTCCTAGATGCAGGCTGAGCTACAAGTGGTTGAAAAGGCTTCCAATTGATGGGAAACAATATTAAAAGGATGTGTAGAGGCATCCTAAACCAACCAGTGCTTATAACAAAAGGCCATATCCAATTAGTATTAGGCAGCAGCCATTAATGGCTGATCCAACAGCCGCTAGAATGCATTCTAAAGGCAAGAGGCCTTTACATGAGTCCAGACCACCTAATTATTACAGAATGGAAAGCAGTCATCCTGAAAGGAGACTGGAGAAGGGTTCAGTTATGGGATCAAAGCCAGAGATTGGCCTCCTAGACCAGCCTCACGCAGGACGAAAAGTGGCCACCTTCCTCAAAGGCCTGAGTTAGGCCCAAAACAGGGAGTCAGGGCCAAGCAGTGGCCTTCACAGCCAGCTTCGAAGATGGCTTCGAAGGAAAAAATAAACAATTTAACAGCTGGGTCAGTAGGTTCGTGGGTACCTGGAGTTCCAGATTGGTTTGTCATACAGAACAAACCTAGGGAGATGTCTACCCAAAGAAATGTTGTTGGAAACCAAGGTAGGATGGTCAAACCTCCTTTGGTGGCTCCAAACAATTAGGTATTGCTTCAGCACCCAAAAAAAAAGAACCAAATATGGTCCTAGTGATTTCTAGGTCCCAAAGAAGGAAGATCCAACGAAGGTACACTCAGTACCAGAAGGATCTGAAAGAAAGTGGAGAAAGCTCTTCATTGGTTCAGCTAAAGAGCCAAGCAGAAGGAGAAAAAGATTCAAAGTCAGACCATAATCTAAAATCGACTCTTCCAGACAAAAGGAGTTATAGTAGGGAGCGGTTGGCCAAAGTTCATTCCGAACTGAAGGCTAAGGAAAGATCCAGTTTGGTAGGATTAGAAAAAGCTTTGATGGAAAGTGATAGTGAGATAGAAGATGAAGTCGTCCCAAGCCAAAGGAAGGGAATGGTTAAGGAATAAATGTTTGAAGCCTTCATGAATGAACAGACGTTTTTGGTCGAAAAACCAACAGAAACAAACCATTCGAAGGAAGTTACTAATACAGAAGTGCTAGAATGCAGCATGGAGGACGTTTCTGAAGTAATTGAACAAGTTGACCAAGAGGGAAAGCAGGTACAACCAGTCGTCCAATTTGGCTCGTTTCCTCCGATGTCAGTGAATATGGTGCTTATATTACCACAAGAGTTTCAAGCTGAAAATGAAAACCAAGGTCAGGAGATTGACCCAATTCCAGTCTCCAGTGATGACTCACAAGTAAGTATGGTGCAAGACGAATCCAAAGTAGCCACACCAACAGAAACTGAAGGCGAGAGTGAGGAAGAGGTAAGTATTAACCTCTCATACCCTTTTGAGTATCCCACGACATCCATGGCACATCATGTCAAACCCTTGTATATCAAGGCCTTCTTTGATGGAATACAGATGAATCGGCTGCTGGTGAATAACGGGGCAGCAATAAACCTGCTTCCAAAATCTTCGTTGAAGAAACTAGGAAAGAAGAACCCTAGACTAATCCCAACCAGTACATCCATTGCTGGTTTCGCTGGAGACAAACAGATGGCCCAAGGTATTTTGCCCATTAACCTGAGTGTGGGAACCAAGGACTGTATGACAGCATTCTTCATTATCGACAACAATGCTAAATATAATGCTTTACTTGGAAGAGATTGGATTCACACCAACAAATGTGTACCTTCCTCTTTACATCAGAAAATCATGATGGCCTTATGCAATGGAGAGACAAAGGAGATCAATGCAGATCCTCAACTCTTCATAGCCTGTGCAGATTTTGCAGAGGCCAAATTGTATACTGAAGGAGTGACACCACTCAGTATACTGAGAAAACCTGATGGATCAGTCGAAGTGACGGCTGATGAAACCCAAGAAGCCATGTCTTTGGCTCTAATTAAGTTCTCAGTATTTGATATAAAATCAATAGTCCAGAAAGTGCAAGAGCAAGAGAAAGAAGCCATGATGATTGGTTGTAAGGAGGAACAGCAACAGGTCAGATTTTTGGCCTTAGATAAATATTGTGCTTTGGACATTGAAACAAAAGTCCAGGAGATATAGGAAGAAGCCTTGTGGACAGACTTTGTCTATGAGGAGGAGGGTAAAGATGTTGAATCAAAGAAACTGAGAGCAAAACAAAGCAAGGAGATTTCTTTGAAGTTAGAAGGAATCAAAGAAGGAGCATCAGTAAGTTCTCAGATACAAGACCCCTTGGAAGAAGTAAATTTAGGGGAAGGTTCTATACAACAACCCACATATATAAGTGCTTGGTTGAATGCTCTTGACAGGGACCAGTTGTTGGTTGTTTTGAAGAAATATAAAGATTATTTTTCATGGTCTTCTAATGAACTACCAGGATTGGATAGGTCATTAGTAGAACATAAGCCCCCTATAAGGCCTAATTTCAAGCCATACAAGCAAAAACCAAGACGAATGAGTCCAGAAGTGATTCAGAAAGCTAAGGAGGAAATTCTTAGACTCCTTAAGGTAGGCTTTATTAGGACAGCCAGGTATGTTGAATGGCTATCCAACATTGTGCCTGTAGTTAAGAAGAAATGAGGGTATGCATCGATTTCAGAAACTTGAATCTAGTAATTCCAAAAGATGAGTATCCTATGCCTATAGTAGATTTGTTGGTAGACAGTTCAGCAGGGCATCAAATTTTATCAATGATGGATGGGCACTCTGGTTATAACCAAATATGCATTGCAGAGGAGGATGTCCACAAGACAGCATTCAGATGTCCTGGGAATATTGGCATGTTCGAATGGTTAAAATGCCATTTGGCCTGAAGAATACTGGGGCTACATATCAGAGGGCTATGAATACTATCTTTCATGACCTCATTGGAGGGTATTTAGAGTGTTATATTGATGACATTCTAGTGAAATCCCAATCCGTTGAGGAACATTTGTTTCACTTAGAAGCAGCTTTTGAAAGAATGAGAAAGTTTAAATTGAAACTCAATCTTCTTACGTGTGCTTTTGGTGTATCATCTGAAAACTTTTTGGGCTATGTAGTACACAAGAAAGGAATACAAATTGACCAGAATAAAGCCAAAGCCATCATTGAAGCCAGACCTCCGTCAAGTAAGAAACAATTACAAAAGTTCCTTAGACAGGTTAATTTTCTTCGAAGATTCATTTCTAATACTGTAGGGAAAACTAAAGTATTTTCTTCTTTATTAAAGTTGAAAGATGAAGAGGAGTTTGTGTGGACAGCAGAGTATCAAACTTGGTCACCTAACTGGAAGGGACCATACCAAGTCCATAATACCACCAAAGGGTAAGAAGCCCTTGAAGTTGTACATAGCTGCAGCAGAAGATTCATTGGGAGTTTTCCTAGTCCAGGATAATGAAGAAGGCAAGGAGCAAGCTGTTTATTACCTAGGTTTTTAAATTCTTGTGAATGTAAATACTCAGCTGTAGAAAAGCTATGCCTTGCATTGTATTTTGCTGCAATGAAATTAAGATACTATCTTTTGCCTACAACTGTCTTGGTAATGCAACCACAGATTTGGTTAAATATATGTTATCTAGACCCATGTTGAGGGAAAGAATTGGCAAATGAATATTAGCTTTATTAGAATTTCATCTAGAATATGTTCCCCAAAAGGCAGTAAAAGGACAAGTTTTAGCTAATTTTTTGGCAGACCATCCATGTCAAACAGAAAGCCAAGAGATAATGGAACTTGGTATGACTAGTGCTGAACCATGGCAAATGTGGTTGGATAGATCAAAAGCCAATGGTTTAAGTGGAATTGGTGTAGTAATTAAGTCACCACAAGGAGTAGAAACCACGCATGGTTTCAGAATGGATGAAATTACTCGTTCCAATAATCAAGCTGAATATGAAGACTTAATAATGGGACTGGAAATACTTATTGGATTACAAGCTCATGTAGTTGACATATTTGGAGATTCTAAATTGGTAGTTAACCAGGTGAAAGGGATTTTAAAATGTCAAAGTATAAGCATGTTGTCATACTATGTTGTTGCATTACATCTGGTTTCTCAATTTCAAATAGCAAATGTAACTCATGTCCCAAGATTCTTGAATAATAAAGCTAATGATGTGGCTCAAAAAGTTTCAAATTTCAAGAGAAGGGATAATACTCAAAGGGACATAAGCCAAACAACATATCAGAAAGTAATACCACCCTTAAATAAAAGGAATGTGGTCCTGGAAGTCAATCATAATGATTTATAAAAACAAGATTAGAGGCATTCAATAATGCAGTATCTAGCTGGCCCATCTTTGAAAGCCAGCAGAAAAATTAAATTGCAGTCTATGCAATACATAATGTATGGTAATGCTCTCTACAAAAGGGGGGAGAGATGGGTTATTGTTGGAATGTTTAGGCCCAAAGAAAGCATTGGCAGCTATGGCTGAGGTTCATGAAAGCATCTGTGGTGCTCATCAGCTTGGTGTGAAGATGAGATGGTTGCTTCGAAGGCATTCCTACTATTGGCCAACTATCCTTGAAGACTGCATAGAATATGCAAGAGGTTACCAGGCATGCCAAAAACATGGCACAATAAGGCACGTGCCCATAACTGACCTGCATGCAGTTATGAAGCCTTGGCCATTTAGAGGATGGGCCATGGATATGATGGGGAACATACGCCCACCCTCTTCGAAGTATCATTGTTTCATCTTAATGGCCACTGATTACTTTACTAAGTGGGTTGAAGCTAAACCATACAAGGCTGTAGACCAGACTGAAGTCATTGGATTCATTAAGGATTTAATCCATAGATTTGGTATCTCACAAACTATAACTGTTGATAATAAGACTGTATTTGATGGGAAAATGATAAAGTCTTTTGTGGCAGAGTTTGGAATTAGCCTTGTTAATTTTACCCCCTATTATGCACAAGCCAATGGTCAAGCTGAATCATCCAATAAGTCTTTGAAAAAAGGAATACAGAAAATTATGGAAGATAATCCTAGGGATTGGCATAACTTATTGTTGGATGTATTATGGGCTTATAGGACTTCTCCAAGGTCAAGCACAGGAATCACTCCTTATGCCTTAGTATATGGGCATGATGCAGTGCTACCTGTGGAAATTAATGTTAAGTCCTTGAGGGTGAGATGCCAAGACTAGTTAGATCTTGAGCAATACCATCATAGTATGTGCTTGGAATTAGAAAGTATAGATGAAGCTAGGATTCTGGCATTAAATAGCATTCTTTTCCAAAAGAAAAAAGCAGCCAAAAACTATAATAAGAAAGCCAAGCAAATTGGTTTTGATGAAGGTGATTTGGTATGGAAGACAATACTCCCAATAGGGATTAAAAGCCACAAGTTTGGCAAATGGTCACCTAACTCGTAAGGACCGTATCAAGTTCATAGAGTCTTGCCTATGGGAGCATATCATTTAAAAAATTTGAATGGATATGTATATCCTAAGAAAATTAATGGCAGATATTTGAAGCCTTATTATCCAACCGTATGGGAAACACAAGGAATAGAATAAGTGCTAAATAAAAGAACATGAGAACACTCAAATGATAAATAACAATTTTTATTTCGTAAAGAGTTGAGTACATGTAGCCATACATTGGCCCAGAAGTCAGTACAATGTCTCAGTTGTTCTTTTACAATAGATGCTCTATTCTGAAGTGATGGGAACAACATCTCCTGCTTTCGATCAGCTAGTCCTTGATTGGTAATCTGCAATTTGGTGGTGGTTCGATCTAAGGCTTGGTTGACTGCTGATAGCTCCTCTTCAAGTTGAGTTTTCTTCTTCAATAGTTGAGCTCGAAATTGGGAGACAGGGGAATATTGTTCCTTCAATTCTGACACCTCAGTATGTACTTTGGAAACAAAGCTCCGATCCCTCACAAATTTCTCCTCTGCAGCCTTGGCAGCATGGCAAATGTTGATGTAAAAATCGATGGTGGCTGCCGCCTGAGACAAATGACCTGAGACAGTCATGCCAGATTGCTCAACAATCTTACAACACTAGAGGAAGCCATTTCTTATTATAGGCCTTTGTAAGGCTTTAAAAGGAATCCTCGAAAATGATGTCAGTAGCTCCAGACAGCTGTCCAAGTCTTTCGGAAGCAAGGAAGTCTTACTACTGGTGGAAGAGCTCACAAAAATTTCTAGCAGAGAATCAGCCAGAACTAATGGCTCAGTCTCATTGCTAGCCATTGGAGAGGTGGAAGGTATGTCGAAGAGACTAGCTAGTCTAGCTTCGAAAATGTCCACCTCATCCGTGGACATGGAAGGTGCAGAAAGAGCTCTAGTAAAAGGAAAAAAGGACTGCATAGAAATAGGAGAAGATGGTGGAGCATCTTTAGCAGTCTCTATAGTTCTGGCCACCAATAGATCGAGGGAAGAGGGGCTGGAACTAGGCAGAGATAATGGACCATGAGTTGGAGAGTTACCAGTACCCTTTCTATAGGAATCAACTATCAGTAAAGATGATGTAACAACTGGAATTTCCTTAGAAAGAGAAGGAGAAGCAAGGTCTGAAGGGAAATCAAATTGAGTAGGGTTGAAAGATAAATGAGGGAAGTACAGGGTTAAGCCAAAAGAAGGAGATATAGGAATACTTGGCCGCAATAAGGGTATGGAAAATATAGGGCCAAAAAGTGGGAGTATTATCTGAATAGGCTCCACATTTTGAGGTTGTTCAACTTCAACCGAAACTGAAGGAGTCCTTATTGGGAGGATAGGCACAGTAGTTGTCACTGCAAAAGAAGAAGTACAAAACAATGTTAATTCTCAATATTAACAATTTGGGAAAAGAAAGTGGAGACATGAAAGGAAATTACTGGTTTCGGAGGTGGTGGCAATAATAGGAGAATTACGGAGGGAATAATGCTCGGCAGTGTGTTGCCTTCTCACTGTTTCCCTTTGGGTTGCATCAGTGGCAGCTGCTTCATCCCTTAGTAATTGTTGTTGTCGCATTTTCTCAGCTTTTTGAAAAATAATTATTTCTTTGGAGTGTTCCTCCTCTACTGCTTTGACAGATGCCTCATGAGTGGGGTCTTCGACCAAATCAGAAGGAGAGACAATCATCTTTTTTCTCTGTAGTGGTATTTCCTGCTCTTTCTCAATCTCTCTCTCTTCAATATGAGATTCAAACTCTTCAGGAGCGAGTATTAGCTACCTTTTCTTTTTCTGTTGATGTTTGTCTTTGAGAATAGCTAGAGCTTCAGCTCTCTTGGGAGATTCTTTTTGTGGAGACGCTATACCAAAAGGTATGAGTGTAAAGGAAACAGATAGAAAAGTCCAAAAGAAAAGAAACATGAAAATACATACCTTTTTTCGAAGCAGCTCTGGTAACTCTAGTAGGAAGGGGTGAGGCTGCAGGAACAGTCTTGACAGCTGTCAAAAAAGAGGAAATGTTCCTGGCTGCTGTTGGTTTAGCCTTAGAAGGCACACCTAGTCCTATCAGTAAATCATGAGGATGTATTGCTAGATGCGCTTCCATATTGGCTGTCTACCAATTTTAAAATCTTTTCAAAACCAAGCTAGAGGGAAGGAATGGGACAAATTTGAACTCACTCAAATCTTTCAACAGTTTAAATGTTGCCTCCTCTAGTTTGGATTTGGGTACTTTTAGGTCTCTAGCTGTGAGATGGACATTCGAGAGACTGCAGAGTGGAATGGGAATCCCTTGAGTAAGCCCAAATTGCCTGGCAAACTGGGAAAGGGCAGTATACCTTAGATATGCACTTATAAGCTCGAGGGTTTAAAGTGCCAATAAAAAGTTCCCTTGGCAACAAAATAGAAGCCCACATGTCTTTGTGCGATGGAATGGAACACTGTTTATCAGCCAAGAATGTCTTTAGCCAAATTGGCCCCTTATTGGCATCAAAGAGAGAAAAGAAGGTGGCAGTTGGGGAAACAGGGAGCTAATGGAAAAAAGTAAGATAGTAAAAAAAAGAAGCGGGATAAAGGGCAATTTGGGCATACTTTTCTCCATAAGTGCTTGGATCTTGAACTAAGAATTTTAAACACTTGGGGTGCAAATCAGTGAAGTAAGCGAAGAGCTAGAGTTGAAGCACCCAGAGGGGACCTCCTTGGTTGATATCAAGAGGCTTCTCATAGAATTGGGAGAAGGCTCTATAAACATGACCTAGAAGATAAGGAGCCAAGGCTATTCGTTTCATCAAAACAAGGGCCTTTGCAAGTGGGGCAAATTCAAGCATGATTCGTTGAGATGATGCACAAAAAAGGAATTTGCACAACTAATATAAAACAAAAGAGAAGAGTTCTGGGTCACCCACAGGGCCTACCCTTTTGTTTTCAGCCTTTGCGAAGTCACTAAAGGAAGAATTCAAAGGTGGAAGAGAAAATTTAACTGAAAGATCTAGGTAACTGGGTGTAAAAGGGGTACCAAGGGGCGAAAGCCCTAAGAGATGGTGTAGATGTCCCCGAACGCCCCGGGAGGGTGAGTCCCGTTTTGTTCATTTTGGGGTCACTACAGCTCGGACTCTTAAATTATCACGGTTCTTAATCTTGAACCAAAGAGTCCAAATCTGGCAAATCGTTTTGAGAAACAGATTTTTGAAAAGAAGTGTCAAACATGGACTGCTTTGCCAGATATAGAGTCGCCACCTAAATATTTTTTATGGGGGAATTTAGGAAACCCTAACTCGGTGCCGAAGGCCACATGTCCGTCATCACCGGAGTTGTCTCGGCTCGGGAGCTAGGGTACGATTGGGGAAGGTCAACTATGAGCACCCCCTCTCGCCCGATCCGAAGATCGGCCTCTACTAACCATGATATCCGATTTTGAAAACGTTATGTGTTCTTATTCCATTTATTAGCCTAGAATTACTATGTTATGCGCGCAGCAAACAAGTATAGACTAGATTGCCTAATTTGGAAAGAAACATTGCATATCCGTTTGTTTTGAAAATGCTTTGAAATTTGCTACTCGCAAGTAGGCTAAAACACGGGATTTCAATGAGTTTTTCCAACCTCAACAATCCAACCTTCACCCACAGACATTCAAACAGTTTATCTCATATAAGCACTTAGCCACATGGTAAGTATGCTATTATGTTAACATTCACACGCATGCGATATGCTAAAGCATAAATACTTACATCGTACTCGTGCTAAAAACAGGAACATGTTAGCAATCAATGCATGATCCAAGTCCATGTTAAATGCCTAATGCATCACATACAAAATGTCACTAGAGTAGGCTCGGCTAGTCATTGAATGACATGTGAAAATGCACAACTAACATGTATTCAATTCGGAATTTGAAATACAGATGTAGTTAGAATGATGCGCTGAGCCCGGTGCATGCAAAGCAAATGCATGAATACACGCATGCATTGCATAAGGTATGCTAATTTTTAAATATGCCCTAGTCTACCATCATAAGCAGGTAAATAAAAGGGAAGAAAGAAGTGGGGATTGGAAGACATACACACCACTCACACACACTTATTACAGATTTGCCCTCGCGCGGAGTATTGGGGGGGATTGACACAAGTGGAGAAACGACCCGCGGAGAAAGGACAATGATCCTAATGCGGATGCAAAAATTACACTACAATGCATATATATATATGGATATAATGGGGAGGTGGCAATGGATATGGCACGCGGGCCAAACCAAATCTTGCCTAGGAAAGGCATGTACACATACAAGCCACGTCTAGCATAGAACGGTCCACTGAACTATGCTTCGACACAAGAAGTATGGGCACATACCAGACCAGGCTCAACATGGAAAGGCGCAAGCCATAGATGGAAGTGATGCAATAAATGCATGCAAATCTAAAATGCAATGGAAATGGCACTCGGGCCAAACCAAATTTTGCCTAGGAAGGGCATGTACACGTACGAGCCATGTCTAACACAGGAAAGGTGCCGCAACCCTCAAACCAACATACCAGCGTGGAATAGGCGCGTACACATGCAGAACTGTGCTTTAACGTGAAAAGTAAGGGCACATACTAGACCAAGCTCAACCTGGAAAGGCGCAAGCCATAGATGGAAGGTGATGCAATAAATGCATGCAAACTACAATGCAATATCTACAAATATGCAATGGAATGGAAATGCAACATAATGGATATGGCACGCGGGCCAAACCAAAATCTTGCCTAGGAAAGACATGTACGCATACGAGCCATGTCTAACACAGAAAAGGTGCACAACCCTCAAACCAACATACCAGCGTGGAATAGGCGCGTACACATGCAGAACTGTGCTTTAACGTGAAAAGTAAGGGCACATACCAGACCAAGCTCAATTTGGAAAGGCGCAAGCCTAGGCGAGGAGGCGATGCAGTGAATGCCATGCAGGCTACGATGCAATATTTACAAATATGCAATGGAATGGATATTTACAAAATGCATGACAATGCAGTATGATGCGATCTACTGGGGAAAATGCAATGGATGCATGCAAGCTACAATGGAAATGCATGACAATGCACTATGATGCAACGACTATGATTGCAACTTTCCCTATCTTACCGACAGGGCGATATACTAGGTTGGTTCAGTATCCAGAACTGAGGCGTAGACATGCCGCCTCAATCTATGGGGCTTCCATATAGATTTCAAGCCGAGGAAACACCCCTGGGTATTTAAACCAGACTTTAGTCTCGGAACTCCCGAACCTTTGCGTTCTAGGCATTAGTCGTTCGAACTCTAGTTTCCACCGTCCCAGTTGGCCTTCTAGGAACTCACCGCAAACATACGTAGGTGGCTTTACCAGACCACCGAAAGTCGTTCGGGCACGACAAACACCATAGGAATTGCACCTTCAGAGGATTTAGGGTCTCCTAGACCGGGATGCAAAATGTGTGCATGACAATGCATGTGTTTTTTTTGTTTTTGAAATGCAAATGATGTATAAAATGCATGGTGCATGGAATGCGCGACAACACGCGGCTTTAGATATGCATGACAATGCAACCGAACTGCACACATCAATGCACCGGAGGTTTCGCACCTCCCAAGGATTTAAGGTCTCCTAGACCGTGGATATACCTGTAGCTTAAGACAAGCTTGGCAATGCAACCGAACTGCACACATCAATGTGTCGAAGGTTTTGCACCTTCCAAGGATTTAAGGTCTCCTAGACCGTGTAGATCGCACGAGGAATGCATAACAATGCAAGTGAACTGCGCACATCAATATGCTGAAGGTTTCGCACCTTCAAAGGATTTAAGGTCTCATAGACCGTGTATATACCTGCGGCTTAAGACATGCATGGTAATGTAACCGAACTGTACACATCAATGCGCCGAAGGTTTTGCACCTTCCAAGGATTTAAGGTCTCCTAGACCGTGTAGATACCTGCGCGGTTCGTCTGGTCGCTCCAGCCTCAAATGAACCGTACATACAATGTCGCGCCTGAAAAGAAAACAAACTTAACAGGTACAATGTTGTTAGCAACATGCATGACAATGCAAATGAGGCACGCATGCTAATGCAAATGTCGACACACATGCCAACGAAAATGTGACACGCATGCCAATGAAAATGAGGCATGATGCAAGATGATACAAATGAGACACGCATGCCTCATAAGATGCAAAATGATACAAATGAGACACGCATGCCTCATAAAATGCAGAATGATGCAAGTGTGACACACATGCCACACGGAATGTAAAATGATACAAATGAGACACGCATGCCTCATAAGATGCAAAATGATACAAATGAGACACGCATGCCTCATAAGATGCAAAAAGATATGAAAGAAGACTTTGACAATTGGACTTATACGCTACGCGAAGCCGGTTCGTATTCAAAACAATGCAATGTACTAACAAGTACAAGCGAGGTGCGCAAGATAGCGCGAGAGGATGCATGCAAAATGCAAGTAAGGTGCACAAAACAGTGCCATGGTTTTTGAAGTGCACAAAACAGTGCGATACGCTAAACAGCGCGATTGAAATGCAATGCACAAAACAGTGCGATGCGCTAAACAGCGCGATTGAAATGCAATGCACAAAACAGTGCGATGGTTTTTGAAGCGCACAAAACAGTGCGATGCGCTAAACAGCGCGATTGAAATGCAATGCACAAAACAGTGCGATGCGCTAAACAGCGCGAGTGATTTACAATGCACAAGACAGTGCAATACGCTAAACAGCGTGATTGAAATGCAATGCACAAAACAGTGCGATGCGCTAAACAGCGCGATTGAAATGCAATGCACAAAACAATGCGATGGTATGCGATAGGCATGGGGAAACTTTTGAGCTTTTGTAAAAGCTAAAAGGATACGAAAAGGATACACCATTGTATGAGTTGGAGTGCTATGCACAGAAGACGCGGTCCGAGGTCAAAACGGAGGCCGGTTGAGCGTCGGAGATACACTTTCTTGCACTTTCTTGAGCTATGAAGACCAAAAACTACTCATATGGCCTAAACAAAGTTGTGGGAACACCATCGGCCGGAAGGGGAAGCCACCGGCTGTCCATCGGCTGCAAAATAATCTCATCGGCACAATATTCTGCCGGCAGGCACAAAATGTTGCCGACCGGCAAAAAATTCCTAAGTCGGGGTAGATTCGACATTTCACCACGGGTGTTTTAAAATAGGGTTTCTAAACCCTATTTTTCACTTCCTTCTCCGTCGAAAATCCACACTTTCTCTCTCTAGAGTGTTTCCCTCTCCTCTTTCCTCCGTTTCTTCGCGTTCTACGCCCGTTTCGTCGTCGAATTCGCGATTTTCTTCGCGTTTCGGACATTTTCAACCGAACAAATCTTTGTTTCGGTGCCTCTTTTGTCGTTCCCACCTTTTTGGGGTTTGTTCCCCTTGCTTTCCTCTTGATTTTCGTGCCCTTTTCACATCCCGGCTTTTTCGGTCATTTTCGGCCTTCTCGGGAGTTGACTTTTCGGTTGACTTTCCATATTCTAGCCCGGTTTTCCTTCCTCCGGCTATTTTTTTACCATTCTTGACATGGCGGATGACATTCCACACTGTGGGACTCCCCCGGATCACGAGATGGATCCCGGGATCGAGCTCCTACCCTTGAGCGAGCGCTCATTCGACCCGGCGACCTACCGGCCGGCGATTCATGTTCTGCCCCCTGACGGACTGGGCCAGTTTCGGAGTTTCGAAAGGCACGTGCCACCCGAGCTATTACTGTGTGAGCCTACCTCCCACCTGTCCTTCGACGCTTCCGAGGTAACTCTCTTTTCTCTGCTTTACTTTCTGCAATGTAGGACACAAAACTGTAGTAGCTAGTTGTGCTCTTTAACTGCTTCAGCTCAGATACCCTGTATACTGTAGTTGATTGTAAACATACGTGTAACTGATATCTGCTTGAGACTGACACATGCACACGCACTGCACTGACCCTGAATCACCCAAACACACGGCTCACACTGTATTTCACTGCACACGCACTGCACTGACCCTGAATCACCCAAACACACGGCTCACTGGTACCCCGTATTTGCTTGAGTCTGTTAACACGCACACATGCTACACTGTACTGAACCACCCGAACACGCTGACGCATCACACGTTGTAGTTCACTATAAGCACACCGGCACCCGGTATTTGTTTAAACCTGAAAATACGCACACATGCTATACCTGTATACTACTTAGAACTGTATTTTGAATATTGCCTTGCAATTGTTGTTTTCGGTTTACAGGGGGATTCCCATACCATCCGTGGGTATGGAAACACCGGCGCTCGGGACTGGTATGCCGAGCTTCCCGATGCGGTCCATCGCATAGTGGACCAGGCGGGTTTCGGCGCATTCTGCAGAGGGCTCTCCAGGCTCACTACGTGCAGACCTTTGCTCGCCGCTCTGGTGGAGAGGTGGTGGGACACCACCGATTCATTCCATTTCTCCGCGGCAAGGGACATGACGATGACCCCTTATGATTTCTCGATGCTCACAGGCATCGGGGTAGGGGGTGATCCGATCCCCTTTGATACTGACATGGATGAGTGGACTGCCGCTCAAATTTACTTGCTCGGCGAGGTGCCACATCTCGCGCGTCCTGGCTACGTCCGATACTCCTGATTCGAGGTGCAGTTCCAGGTCCAGCCCACCCTTGTTGATGTAGCCCCGATGACTCTGGAGGCCGTGGAGAGGTACGCACGCGGCTTCCTCATGTTCTTATTTGGGACGACTATTTTCGCCGACCGGGCAAACACAGTGCCTTTCTACCTGCTCAGCGCACTGGTGGACGTCCGAGGCATCTTGCATTACGACTGGGGTGGCGCCGCTCTGGCCACTCTCTATGGATACATGAGCTCAGCTTCCCGCGGCAGCGGACAGTTGCTCGGAGGCTACTGGCGGGTCTGGGAGGTACGTTTCTTCTCCGCTTTTCATTTCTGTTTTTCTATATTTTTTGTACTCTGTACATTGTACACACCGTAGTCTGCCTTATACTTGCTGTATACTGTACACACGGCACACACATACACTCTGCTTTACACTGACTACACACTGCTCACACTGCACACTCTACACAATACACTGCACAACACATGGCTCTGCTATTTCTGCTTTATTCTATTTTTTTCGCTTTATCTGATAAATGCACTGGTATTTACCTTGCGGCTGTGGTTTTATGCCTACTTTCCTAGGCTCGCACCCGTGCCAGTCACGGAGACTCCTCTGGTCGTCCCTTTTTCACGCCGCTTTGACGGGAGATGCACCCGGAGGCCGCGAGAGACTTTCAGCTTCTTCCGCCGCTTCTTCAACACCATCACCCCCGCAGAGGCATGTTTTACTTGCAGCTCATTTAAGCTTCGCCTTTCTACTGCATATTTCAATAACAGTAGATAACAAACTGTATTGCAATTTCAGATCACCTGGCAGCCTTGGGCTCCTTTGCCAGCCGTGACGCGGGATCGGTTTGCCGGTGCCGATGAGACCTCGCGTTTCCGGATCTTGTTGGAGGGCCCGGTCTGTCGGGCTTGGTACCTGGGTGAGCGTTTCCTACGCCAGACCCTAGGGTTACCGGAGCAGATAGTCCCGGTTCACCCTCCCGAGGATATGAGGGAGACCGAGAGGCTTACTACGGAGCAGATGGCCGATTATACCATCGGTTGGGAGGCGACCTGCTTTAGAGGCATCGGCGACTACCGAGAGTACGTGCAGACGTATTTTATGCGTCCTCTGAGCGGCGGCCGTCGAGCTGAGGGAGTTAGACCCGTGGCGCTAGCAGCGAGGACAGGAGCAGGAGCTGCAGCTAGAGCTTCAAGGAGGGCCCGAGTCCGTGGCAGAGGCGGAGTTCAGGGGGGACGGGGGATCGGTTGGCCTATTCTACCCACTTCATTGACTTTCCGAGGGCAGGGCGGGGTGACCTATCAGGTCCCCTTCGCCCCTCCGCCAGCTGATCACGAGTTTGTCGGTGTCCCTGACTTGCCTCCGGTATGCATTACTGCATTTTTGTACAGTAATTTCATTTTAGTTTATTTGATATTCCATAGAATATTGATGCATCTGATACTTTTGCAGGCTTCTTCTGAGTACACCCGGCAGTCATTGGAGATGAATGCCTCTATGATGGGGATGCTACAGCGGACCTTTGATCTCCTGGCCCTCTACAGCATTCCGGTATGTTCTTCTGATCACGGCCTTAAATCATTCACAAGCTGATTCACGTAGTCTGATGCACGACACAACACCTGATACACTGATCTCACAGTGTCTGATACACTGCATACACTGCATTCTGCACTGTACTTTGCACTGATAAACTGCTCACGGCATTCATACATTGTACTCATTCTGTACTGATAAATTGCTCACGGCATTCACACACTGTACTCATACACTGCATTCTGCACTGATAAACTGTCCACAGTATTCACACACTGTACTCATACACTGCATTCTGCACTGATAAACTATCCACAGTATACTGATGCATTTGCCTTTTGTGTACTTTTTTAGCCTCCCTTCCAGATTCCCGGGGTAGGAGGTGCTCCGGCTGGACCTTCCGTCCCCGCCCGAGGGAGAGATGAGGAGGGCAGAGTATTCCCCCGCTCCAAGGCGGGGCGCACTCATGCCGGGAGTAGTTCGCGGGCTCCCGTTCCTGACGATGATGATGAGGAGGATGAGTCGGAGGCGGAGGCAGAGGCAGAGTTGGAGTCATCGGTGGAGGAGACCGAAGGCGGCACTAGCTCGGGCTCTGATGACGATGCTGATGATGCTCCTAGACCTTCGTCCAGGAAGAGGACTAGGACAGACCGATAGCCCTCGGAGTCGCTTGACATAGATTTTTGTTGTTTTTCTTCTTTCTTGTTCTTTTCCTTTTTGTTGGTAGTTAGATTACCTTGTACTACCGCAGGCAGATTTTTGTTTTCCTCAAAACTTTGTACTTGAAAAAGATTATGAAATGAACAAATTTTTTGCATAAAAAGTGTTACATTTACATATCTCATGTATTGCATCGCATCCCATCATGTTACGTGATTAGTTGTAATGGAATTGATCTGTCATCTGAATGTTGAACATTTGCACTGTGGTAATCGGATAACTAAACAGCCAACAGCAAAATAAACCCAAGCAACCCACTGCCTGATTCTGGACACACAGCCCTTACTCTGCTGGGGATTAATCTGCATACAGCCCAAAACACAGCATTCGGTTCATTCTGCACACAGCAAATTCTGAGCGAACGGCCCAATCTGACAAGACGGAGCTCAAAGGCGGAACCGGTTGGAGTTGAAACATGCTCAAATATAGAGAATGGCACAGCATTCTGAGTATAAACGATTTTTGAAATTGAATAAGGGTTTTTCAAACCGGGGTATCGAGCCTACAACTGAACACAGCGGGGAAAGACTCAAACAAAGTTACACGACCTAATTACAACGAGACACGCTCAGAAGAAACCTAAAACACAGGTTGAGGCAAACAAAACAAAAGACACGACATATAGACGCGTTAACGAAGGCGGGGAACCTCTGATCACGAAGAGCCAGTTTCTCTGGGTATCGTTTCCCACCCTTTTCTCATTTGTGATTCTCACATCACTCGGCTCTCAAGCTCGGATTTTCTCTCAAAACCCTTTTCCTCACTTTTCTCTCAACTTACACCTCTCTATTCTTCATTCTCTCATTTTTCATCCCTTCCAGGGTGATAAATGAATGGAATAGGAAGTTGCGGGTTCATGCCCAATGCCGTTAGCTCACAGCTATTTCTTCTGGCGGGTAGAGTGCCCTTCTGGCAAGTATGTTGACGACCGGGGGGGGGCAGAGCGCCTGGCTCAACTGTGCCCTTAGTTCATCACTTTGACCATTTTTTTTTTTTTGGTTTTCCACTAAAACAGTTTTGATCAAAATGAGAGTCGGATTAACGTACTTGTTCGATTTTTGATTTGAAAGCCATGCAAGTCAGGCTGTAAGCACTGAAAATTTTCCCTTTTGGGTCCAAGAAAATGGTCCAGTTTTGGAAAATGGAACAATTTTCAAGAAAATAGTCAACCTTAGTAAAAATTTTCAAAAACTATTTTTCAAACAGTCAATGCTCAACGAGCATGGAACTCACTCTTTGAGATGCGCAACCTCGGATCGGAGGCAATGGAAAATTGCCTGTGGCTTAAAGGGGGTGGATGGCAACGGAAAGTTGCCCCTGGTTTGAATGGCGTCTCGCGACGACTCGTGGCAACGGAAAGTTGCCCCTTGTTTGGATGATACCGCAGCAGTCCGCAAACAGTCTTCATTGGCGGTGGTCGAGCTCTTGGACACAGAGATGACGAAGATGGTCACAACAAATATATGGACACAGTCGCCTTGGAGGGTGTTGGCGACTGGACTTTGAGATGAAATCGAAACCATTGCATGGACTGAGACGCTATGAAAATGTTGGGGGCTGGACTTCAGGATGAAGTTGCCTACGTATCCCAAACATGGAAATCAAGCCTCACGTAGTTCCGGTTAAGGTACACTCGGGTATTTTAACCTTCACTTTTCAGGCTCTAACTTTTGCCAAGGCGCCCAATGCGGGTTTTCGACCTTGTGAGCTTCTTTTATTTTCTTTTTTTCTTTTTTTCAATTTTCATATCTTTTCATTTTCTTATTTCTTTTGGATTTTTCTTTTCTTTTTCTTTTTTTTGTATTTTTTGCTTGCTTTTTTTTGTATTTTTCTCTTGCTCTCACTTTTGCCTGGGTCACCCTCCCGGGTTTTCGGCCCAGCGAGCCTCTCAAAGGGTAAAAGTGTAACAAGTCCATGCCAAATGGTTTTTGAAGTTGAAGCCTCTCTGTGTCTAGGAGAACGACTGTTGCACTGATTTGCAAAAAAACCCATCATGGTTGCTGCACGAGCTTCTTCTGGTGAGATCTAATCTTTTTGATTCGACTTTGGTGCCTCTTGATCGAGGGTTGCTTCCAATCTGGCCACACAGACCTTGCATGACGTTTGACCATTTGAACCCTCTGAACGGGTTCAAGGTTCGAAACGGACGGGTTGAATCTTGAGGCTGAGAGCGATCCTAGGCTGCACAATCTCAAGAGCAATTCCACACAGGTCTTCACAGGGCCGTATAAAACATTTGTTTTTGAAAGTTTTTAAGAAGGCGGTAAATGGCTCGCGCCGAAGATAGTGTGGAACCAATCTGGATCAAGCCAGGATCCTTCCCAGTACTCACGCTGACAAGCATGATTTCGTTCATAAAAAGGCTTAGCACGTCTCCCTTTCTCTTAAGATGATCAAGCCAGGATCCTTCTCAGTACTTACGCCGACAAGCATGATTTCATTCATAAAAAGGCTTAGCATGCCTCTCCTTTTCTCAATTTGATCAAAGTTTTGCAAAACCCGAGGAATTCTTTCCTTTTCGTTTTTATCACCGCAGTGTTCAAAAGGGGTTTTTGAAAAACTTAGGTTAATGCAATAAGCTTGGTGCGTAGGAGAGCAGGCGAGATGTGCTGTCAGCCCAATCAAATTCTCTGGCACTTATACTGAAAGCAAGCATGAAAGTGAGATAGCAACAGCTGTTTCATTCAGATTTGTTGGTGTAACTGTCCCCTTGGCAGAAACAAACTCAAAAACAAAAACAGGTAATTATAAGACAAAACGGTGTTCGGGACAACAACCCCAGAATCACCTGGTATTCTATACAAAGGGGACTGACTCACTACAACAAGACAGACCTTTAAGCAAAGAGACAGACTCAAAACAAAAGACTGATTCGATACCCAAGCCAGAATTTACAAAGATAGCGTTCACAGCCGCTCAAAAATGCGTGCCAGACGCCACATTCAAAATATGCCAGATGCCGCCCGCAGGCGGTTCACCTTCTGATTACATACTTGCAGTGTCTGTGTCCTCAAAATCCAATAACTGGGTGGTAACAGACTTGGCTGAGGTAGGCGGGAGGATAACCTCGTTGTCAATCAAATCTTGCACCTCATGACGGAGGCGAAAGCAATTGTCGGTGGCATGGCCTGTCTGCTGGTGGTACGCGCAGTACTGAGCAGCATCATGCGTAGCGGGGAGATTCTTCGAGAGAGGCCGAGGCTCCAAGGGTTTAAGGTGCCCCCTCTCGGCAAGGATCTGAAGTGCCTTGGACAGAGGCATATAGAGAGCATGAAAGGTCCTGCACCTCCGGGGCAGGTACTTTGAAGTCTGAGCGTTTTTACTAGCCGCACAAGCAAAAGGGTCGGCAGGCACTACTTTGGCTTTCTGGTCTGTCCCAGGTGCAGGGGCGGGAATAGGAGGAACTGTTCTGGCATGACGGGGCCTATCCCGATTTTCTGACTGGCTTGAACTACCCTCAGGTGGAGTGGGGAAAGCATCCTCCACAGTTTTTGCCACAACTGCGGATATCTGTTGTTTGTTCATCCCCCCGGCTTTCAAAGCCTCGACTGCCCACAACAGTTCCTCAATGGGATCGGCATCTGCCTTCATTTTGTCTTTTCCTCTGGCCTCAGCCTGATCGAGGGTTTGGGTTGATGTTGATATGTCATTGCCGTAGCTGGAGGCCATCTCCGGTTGGTTGAGTTCAATCACAATTCGCCCCAACAGCGGGGGCTCCTGAGCTACAAAACTCCCAGCATATGGTGCGGCTGGAGGGCCCAGACCGGGTGCGCAACAGGCGACCTGGGTGGATGTAACACATCAGTGTTGGCCTAATTTTGCAGAGTGATCCCCTGCTCCAATGCAGCTGTCATAACTACGATCTCTTCTGAATTCTGCGTCATCACAAGTCCGGCCTCGGCAAAGGGGAGCACTAGCTATTCTGTACCAGCTGTCCGAACTGAAAGAAGACAACAAACATCATTTCAGCCCAAACAGATCAAACACGGGTGTAGCTGAACAACTGTACTCTACTGTTGATCACTGTTCCCCAGAAATCACTGTCCCCAAAACTGAACCTGATACCCGCAGATAATTGATTCTCATAACTGATACTGATGCCCTCAGGCCTAATACTCAATCTTGCAAGCTGATATGCACGTTCCTGTAGAGCAACACTCTAAAAGCACATAGCAAGTAAGAGAGCCAAAAACACCCCTATGTTGGGGTAGGGTTTCCCTGTCCTATTTCGTCAGGGGCTAGGGTTTCACTATGCACGCAGCAGTTTCAAACAACCTATAATCGGGTAAGTAACCTGTCCTAACTTGGAATGGTCACTATGGATTCCGAATATACACTAGGTCGAATGGTCGAAAAGGGTGCCTCGGTAAAACCGGGGTTTGTGTTCCCATACTGTCAGAGCCCATAACCGGTCAGCCTTATGGTCATGCCTTGACAAGACAAGCCTCCGGCAAACCGTTCAGGAATGGCAGATGGCAAACACTGTGTTCCTAGGCGCACCTATGCACATGCAATGCAAAGAGACACATAAATGAGATCAAAATAGGATATCACGAGTTCGAGTCAAGCTCTCTAAATATCCCCAGCAGAGTCACCAGAAACTGTAGACGTCCCCGAACGCCCCGGGAGGGTGAGTCCCGTTCTGTTCATTTTGGGGTCACTACAGCTCGGACTCTTAAATTGTCACAGTTCTTAATCTTGAACCAAAGAGTCCAAATCTGGTAAATCGTTTGAGAAACAGATTTTTGAAAAGAAGTGCCAAACATGGACTGCTTTGCCAGATACAGAGTCATCACCTAAATATTTTTTATGGGGGAATTTAGGAAACCCTGACTCGGTGCCGAAGGTCACATGTCCGTCATCACCGGAGTTGTCTCGGCTCGGGCCTGCACAAGGAATCGGGGAAGGTCAGCTATAAGCA
>NW_021024815.1:1137962-1159109 GCF_004153795.1 Camellia sinensis | reverse complement strand
TGATGCTCCAACAGCTCCTTCTAGGTTGAAAACAGCTCCAAAACTTCAAAACCAACCTTTTAGAACCTCAGTAGCTAAGTGAAGGTGAAACACTATGTGTTTATGTGCAATAGTAAGACACAAATGCACTAAAACACACACAAGAGGGAGATATAGAGATAGAAAGTGTATGGTTTCTAACCCTAGAACTGAAAACCCTAAAAATGGCTGTCTAAAAATATCTCAAGTCTCTCAAGTGTCTCACCCTAAGGCCAAGAGAGAAGGCTCTCTCTTATAGAGCCTTTTGTCTTGTAAAGCTTACAAGACAAGCTTCTAAAGAGAGAGATCCCTCCATACACGTGTATGGAGGGGAGCCAAAAGCAAGACAGCTGTGATAAAATATCTGCAAAAGCAGATGCACAGTAGTCGGCTGGCCAAAGATGCCATTTTGGCAAAAAGGAGTGTCGACCGGCAACAAAAAGTGCTGATGGCAGCAAAAACCAGCCGGTGACCTCTAGCCACTGCCGGTGGTGTGTGTGGATGCCTCACAAGGCATTCCCTGCCCCTCCAAGGCAAAACACAAGTGTTTGGTGCAAAATCAGACACTAAACAGTCGAGTTCGGAGATCTTGAGGCAAGGCGCGTAGCCAAGACCTCCGGGAACTCCAAACGAACACCAACATAGATGATCACCGAGTGTTCAAACGGTGATGTCCAAGTCTTGAGGACGGTCAAAAATGGGGCGACTACAGATGGCATATATCAAGAACGGTGGGAGCCATCATACCACAACGAAACTAGAAAAAGTTAAAAGCCATGTTCCAGAAACAAAGAGTAGTAGGAATTAAAAAAGGGTCTTCAAGAATAATAAACCTAGAAAAACGAAAGGCATCGAGGATGCAGAGTTCTTGTAAGTCCCATTCTCTTGCAGGTACAACCCTGTCGTACCACTCCTCCCACTTAACCCTCAATGTTGGCCAGCAACGGTGAGGTCGGTTCATTCTCCAATTTCCCCAGTTAAGCCCCCCTTCATAGAGAAGAAAAGTGGTCCTCCAAACGAGGGTACAAAGTTGGAAGTTGAGCGGGAGCTTCTCGAAAAATAGGACCTAGGACATATTCTTGTTTGTCGCTATGGCAAGGAACAAAGAGGCGTCCGTCTATGGTACTTGACCTATCAGCTTTAAATTTGGCGATCTCTTCTTCAATACATTTTTTCAAAGCCATGGTTGGGCTTATACGTTCGCCAGTTGGTACTTTCAGTGAAGAAGAATCCATTGGTGACGAGTAGCAAGGAAGAGAGGTTTAGTAGAAGGGAAGGGTTTGTGTATTGAACAAACGAGTGAATTCAGAGCACGAAGTAAAAAGGATTTTAAAAACCTTTGTGTCTGGAAAATATATTGTGTAATTCATAAAGAAGTACTAAAAGTACAGATACGAAGAGTTTCTTTCAATATTGATACTTTTGGAGGGAAACACATCTCAGATGCTGATGTCAACTTCGAAATAAAATATTTGGCTTCAAAACTAGTTTTGGCGCCAAAGTCAAACAACAACGGCTTCGAAACTGGGAAGCCAACTTCGAAGCACATTCCACACTTAAGGATGCAAGAATGCTCAAGTATTTGTTTACTTCAAAATGATTGAAAACCTGTTTTATGGTTTCTTAGTGAGAGTAAATCCTTTGAAGCAAAACTTGAAATCCCTCAAAGTTAGGAATGGTTTGTTCTAAGTTCCAAACCAATAGTTGGTTTCATAATATACAGAAGAGATTGCTCTTTTAGAATAAAACAATGCAGTCCTTAAAGGAGGCTTCTATATTTCTGAAAAGTATGAACTGTTGTTCGAAGCAAAATTGGTCAATTTAAAACTAATTAATCGTACTAACCATATGTTGGCTATGATTAAAGCAAGCTTTAAGGGGCAAGATTGTCGAATTCGAGGCTCTGATTCTGAAAGGAGACTTCCATATGGTGAGAGAAGTCAAATTAATTTTCAAATATTTCATTGAGAGTCAAGTTTCAAAGAGAAAATTGATGATCTCGAAGCCACAATTTTGTTGGTTTTGGGTAAAATCAAACCATGCCAAATAACAAAACAAAATCTCTCTGCTTTATTAAGATAAGTATGATTACATCAAAGGCCTTGCTTAGGCACATATTCAAGCTCATAAAAGTAAGGAACAGAGTAAATGACAAGGTCATGGAATTTGATCCAACTATGATCAATAAACTTCTATTCCTTTTTTATTCTATCTTCTATTTTCTCTAGGCTTGGTTGCTGAAGTTGGTGTGCTCTTACTTGACAAAAGAGTTTTTCGGCCTTTATTTCAAACTCTGTTTCTTTTAACCCTTGTTCCATCTCATCCATATCCAAGTCATCCCAGTACGCAGAGTTTTTATTCTTGAAGTCATCATATTTTTCGATGAGGTTCTCTGCTTCATACTGGATATGAACTCGAAGGGCTGAAAGTTGGTTCAAAGCCTAGGTGGTGGCCATAGAAGTTTGGTGCCAATGAAGAAGCAATGGGAGTTAGTCCAAAAACATCTAGAGCTCTGCTTGGGCGATGGGGTTGAGGACATGACCTCGGGTCATAACATCACTGGCCCATCGAAAGTTCTTGAGAGGAACATCATCCTTAAGAACGTTGAAGGGCAAGTGAGAAAAAGGCCACAAGCAGAAGTTGGGCTTGCTTTCGCTGAGTTATAGTAGGGAGAGGTGGAGGATTATAGGGGGAAAACCTGGTCCTCAAAGAGGGCAAGCCTCAGTTTCTCTATCCAGTGGGGATTTTGCAGAGGAGGAGGAGGTATAGAAGTTTCCATCTCGAAAGAAGGGTGTTAACACAATCAAGCACAATCAAGCCAGTCAGAAAAGCAAAGCTTTGCCTTCTGGGCTAAGAACGATGGGTAATACCCTTGTGCTTCTTCTGGACGTCGGGTAGCTTGTACTATCTTCGTAGGCATGGAGGATGTGTACCATGCTACGAGCAGATTGTTCTCCAAACTGTGGCGACGATCAATGGATACATATGGATAAACCACTGAGCTCCAAGCAGATGGAGGAAAAATTAGAGGGTCGACAAATTCGACGAAATGATGATTAACTCGCTCTCTTAACTCCGATTCTTAGGTTCGGGCCAGCTTCTACAACTAGAAGCTCCAGAGGAAGAAGAAGTTGTAGCCTCATCCCACGCAGAAGGTTTTGGGTTAGAAGAAGGGCTCCCAATATCCATATTTTCAAAATTTTGGGTTAAAGAATCGTGGATCACAGGTTCGTAGCCCAAAGATTGATAATTTGCAAAAGCTTCCATGACTTGAATATAGAAAGGTGTGTAAAGGTAGCCAATAAAATGCATGAAGGTTCTTTCGAGGAAGAACAACATCATCGAACAACTCTTCGTATGCTTGATCAACGTAAGACAAGATTGGCTTAGCCATAAAAGATGTGTCAGTCTTTTCGAGTACTGGAATAAGTGGGATACTCAAAGGATTAAAGGAGAATTTAATACAGATGATGAATGATGATTGCATTTCTGGAAAATGCAAAGCCCATGCACGTTCTAAAACGTGGATAAAATACCTTGATCCACTAATATCACCAAGTGTTGGGTATATTAGTGCAGGGGGTAATGTTGGCTACATATTTTGTATAAAACCAATCACAGTTCAACACGTGGCAGGTTGAGGATAATACAGGAAGACAATTCAAACCTTCGATCGTGATCGTACACGTAGCAGTTAGTATTGGTTTCAATAAGATCTGTGTAGTATTGGATCAGCAAAGAAATGCAAAGTGATATGGCTTCAACGGTTACTTACATTTAAATTCAAAATCATGAGGGAAGCCTAACTGCAGGTATTGGCATAGTGGAGCTAACTATAAGGCAACATAATCAGCGATCATGGAGGAGCGGTTAGAAGTGCAGTTTGATGGTTATCCTTGAGAAGTATAAATAGTAGAGAAGGCTCCAGAAAAAGCCCCCGGACTCAGATCCAAAAACTAGTTTAGCTTTTTTATTTTTCTTCTAGTTTTTACAATTCTTGTCCTTTATATTTCTGTACTTCAGATTCCTGTACTGCATTTCGTTCATAGGAGTAGTTTCAAATAGATTGTTGCTGTAAACCTCTACGAGGCTGAATTGGATCATTGTAAGTCTTTCATTCTTACTTAATGAAATGCTGCAATTGTTCTTCGTTTAATCATTGTCAATTAATCCTCCTAAGCAAAGCCACCAGTAAGAGTCCTCTTCATTGAGACTGAAAGAACTAAAACACAATCGTCTGATAATTAGTTGGCAATTAATATTCTGTAAGGACTGATTGATCCTTGCTGGCACGCTCACAATTACAAAAATAACATTCGAAAGCCAAAAAAGCCAACAATAGATAATATAATTTTATTATTATATATTTTTTATCTTATATTTTATAATTTTCATTAAGTGTAAATCATTATCCGTAATATTTTATATTATCTATAATTTGTATTAATATTTTTATTATTTACCTTACAAAATTAATCTGACTCTCAAAAAAATTTCGCCCCAATATGATACAAGACGGAGATGAATTATCACAAACCCACCTCAAATCCGACAAGTGACAATCCCTGAGTCAATCCATTTGGTTGATCAACTTTTTTCTTCACTAGAGTTCTTATTCTCAATCTTTTAAATATAACATATTAGAACTTTTGTTCCCGCTTGTGTACGGATTTCCACCAATCTAATTAAAACTATATCAGTGTATAACTGTAACTGTAAATCCATTAACATACATGAAATCGATGCACACTATCTGGGAAACTGGACAAGGACCTTCCTCATGTCGGGTCAACTCCACACTGCGAAGGTAATTTCAGTAGACCCCTCTCTCCAGTGTCTTCGCGCTTCCGTCACGTCTGAAATGCCGCGAGGAAACATCGCTCTGGAGCACAACTTTTGTCTAACCCCGATCTAGAAAAGCACCTGGTCACAAACACTAGGACTAGAGTGGATCTCCTAAGAGGAGGATGTCGCGTTCCCCCAGGAGGTAACCCCTCCACTACCTCCTCCTAACTTCTCAATGAAAGTGCTCCTGTGGAACTGTCGGGGTGCAACAAACCCCCACTTTCGAAGACATCTCTGTGAGCTACAGAATGAACACCACCCTTATATGGTTGTGATCACAGAGACTAGGGTGGGAGGAGATAGAGGTAAAGCCCTTAGCTCCAGTCTTGGGTTTTCCTCTGTTCACATTTCAGAACCTGTTGGTTTTGCTGAAGGCATCTAGCTCCTGTGGAATGACTCTGAAATCCATTACGACATTCTCGCCGAATCTTTGCAAGAAGTCCACACTTGGATTCAGGTTCCCTCTAACACTTCACCCTTTCTTTTCTCTGCTATTTATGCAAGTCCTATTTTTTCTCTCCGAAAAATTCTCTGGGATAATCTTAATAACATCCCTAACCTTCATAATGGTCCTTGGCTCATGATTGGTGACTTCAAGGAGGTCCTATCTAGAGAGGATAAATGGAGTGGCAGGGAGATTAAGATGCACCGAGCCCAAACCTTCAAAAATTGTTTGGACCACAGTGGAATGATTGATCTTGGCTTCTCTGGGCCCCGCTTTACATGGACAAACCTGAGAAACAATGGGAGCCTTATTAAAGAAAGGATCAATCGGTGTTGGAGTAATGCTTCTTGGCATACCCTTTTCCCCGAAACTTGTATCCACCACCTTCCCCGCCTTTACTCTAACCACTGCCATGTTCTTCTCAACACCTTACCCGTTCCACCTAGACACTCCTCTCAACCCTTCCGTTTCAAAACCATTTGGTTCTCAGACCCTTCCATTTTTCACATCATCCAAGACTGCTGGAAAGATCCTAGCACTTCTTATTTAGAGTGTGTTCAAGATTTCATTGAGAAAGCCACCACTTGGAATAAAGAACACTTTGGCAACATTTTTTTCAAAAAGAAACAAATTGTGGCCCGCGTGCTTGGTATCCAAAAAGCGCTTGATAACGGCCCATCCTCCTTTCTTTCTAACCTTGAGAAGGACCTTATCAGTGACCTCAACCACATCCTAAAACTTAAGGAAGAATTCTGGGCTCTAAAAGCTCGCACTAACTTTATTCTCGATGGGGACCAAAACACAAAATTTTTTCACCAATCTGCCATCATTCACCGTAGGATCAACCGTATCACAAGGCTAAAAAATAACCTTGATGAATGGGTCTTTGGAGAGGCCAACATCAGCATTCTCCTTAACCTCCATTTCCAAAAGCTTTTCTCCTCTGAAGCCTTAACCAAACCCCTCCACTCTTCAGCTCTGTTCCACTTTCCACAGATTGCTTCTAACCTTCACCCTCTCCTATCCCAAATCCCCCTCTTAGAGGAAATCAAGTCCGTCCTCAACTCTTTCAGATCTTGGAAAGCCCCTGGCCCCAATAGTCTTCACCCTATTTTCTTTCAAAAAAGTTGGGACTATCTTGCACCATCCATCCGTGAGGTTGTCACTAGAGTCTTTGAAACTGGCCACATTGACCCAAACCTTAATAAAACCTTTCTATGTCTCATCCCCAAACTGCCTATCCCTGAGCTGGTAACCCACTTCAGACCCATGTCTATCTGCAACACTCTTTATAAACTCATCACCAAAATTATGGTCACCGGGATTCAACCTTGGCTCATCGACATTATTAGCCCTTTCCAGCCTAGTTTCTTACCTGGTCGCAAGGGATCGGACAATGTTCTTATTGTTCAGGAAGTAGTCTGCAGTTTCAAACTCAAAACAGGGAGGAAAGGTCACATGCTTATTAAGTTAGATCTAGAGAAAGCTTATGACAGGTTGGAATAGGGCTTCATCCGGAGTGTCCTTTTGTTCTTCAATTTCCCTACTCTTTAGATCAACATCACCATGTCAGCCATCTCTTCCTCCTCCATGTCTATACTCCTCAATGGCGGAGTCACTGAAAATTTTCAACCTACCAAACGTATTCGACAAGGCGACCCTCTTTCCACTTACCTCTTTATCCTCTGTATGGAATACCTCTCCCTTCAGATCTCTGCTGCTTGTAGCAATAACTGTTGGAAACCTATCAAGGTCTCTAGATACGGGCCTACCCTTTTCCACATTTTTTTCGTCGATGATTTGATCCTCTTAGGGGAAGCTACTGAGGAGAACTGTTGCACCATCCACAATGTCCTTCAAGAGTTCTGTCTCTTGTCAGGACAAAAAATTAGCTTCTCCAAATCCAAAGTTATTTTCTCCAACAATGTCTCATTGGAGCACCAAACCAACCTCTCCAACACCCTTCAAATCACCCGAGCTTCCTCATTAGGAAAATACCTTAGTTGTCCTATCTTCCATGACCGCCTTTCAGCTAGCTCATTCAACTTTATTCTCGAGAAACTTAATGCTAAACTCTCAGGTTGGAAAGCCAAGATACTATCTACAGTGGGCCGAAGCACTCTTATCTAATTTGATAACAGTGCTATCCCTGTCCATGTCATGCAATGTAATTTCCTCCCCGCATCTGTTCTTAAGGCCATGGACAAGACCAATAGGAACTTTTTATGGGGGTCTACCCAGGAAAAACAAAAACCTCACCCTGTGAGTTAGGAGTCGATTACAAAACCCAAAAGGTATGGTGGCCTCAATATTCGCCAAGCGAGTCTCATCAACAAAGTTTCAATGGCCAAGCTTAATTGGAGACTTACCACCGACACCACGTCCGTTTGGACCACAGTTTAACTGCCAAGTACTCCACAGGTAGAACCAACAGACCTTCGCATTCATAGCAAAGTATTAAAGTAGGGATGAATATCTTCAAAAAAGGATCAAGAATTTCAGTTAGCAATGGTGCGACCACATCATTCTGGTTTGATAATTGGACTGGTCTTGGGCCACTTCGTAACTTAGTATCTGGTCCTATACCCCTTCATGAACACTACCTTATTGTTAAAGGTTGCTGGGATCATAACTCATGGAACCTTGACAACCTCTCCCTTCTTCTTCCACCTGATGTATTGCCTACCCTACATGGAATCACTCTCCAATGGTTCAACTAGAAAGATGATTGTGTCATTTGGGACAAAGCCAGTGATGGTAATCTTTCCAGTAGCTTAGCCTATACCATTGCTAAGTCATTCTCTACTAACAACCCTCTAGTTAACTGGAATTGGGTCTGGAAGGCGAACACTATCCCAAGAATCCAATTTTTCCTTTGGCTTACCTTTCAACTTCGTATCAGCACCAAATCCTTCATGTTTCATCGTAATATTGGAATAGATCCTTTTTGCCCCTGGTGTAAGAATATACCGGAATCTCCTCTCCATACCCTTAGAGATTGCCCCAGAGCTCAAGCCTTTTGGAACACAGTTGGCATCCCAATCGACTTACTCCCCTCCTTTGCTGGTAACCTCACTGACTGGATCAAACTTAACCGTCAGTCCCCCCTCACCCACCATTCCTTTGTTGGGTGGTCTATCATATTCCCTTTCTCTTGTTGGTGTATTTAGAAAAATAGAAACTCCCTTGTGTTTGACCCCAACAACCCCAACCCTTTTAAACCTTCCACTGCTATTGTGCATGCTTTGGAGTGGCAACACCTCTCAAATCCCTTCCTGCGAAAAGCTCCTCGTGAGGTTTTCATCAAGTGGAATCCACTCATTGCGGGTTGTTTCAAACTCAACACGGATGGTGCTTCTAACGGCAACCCTAGCAAAGCTTTAGCTAGAGGACTCATTCGGGATCATCTTAGTCAATGGGTAGTGGGCTTTTGTAGAAACATTGGTACTACTTCTAGCG
Organism: Camellia sinensis; assembly: GCF_004153795.1. Classification (NCBI taxonomy): domain Eukaryota; kingdom Viridiplantae; phylum Streptophyta; class Magnoliopsida; order Ericales; family Theaceae; genus Camellia; species Camellia sinensis. Next base: position 1,150,342 of record NW_021024815.1, on the reverse strand, counting down.
TCGCCGCGGAATTATAGGGGTTGAAGGATGGCCTCTAGTTAGCTCTGGAAAGAAATATCTTGAATCTTAAGATTGAAACTGATGCAATTATACTTAAACAACTGCTATCAACTAACATCTCAGCCTCACATCAGCTTCACAATCTTATTAATGATTATAGGTACCTTCTGAGCTGCCTCGGAACACCAACAATTAACCATATCTATCTAGAAGCCAACGCCTGCGCAGATTTGCTAGTAAACTTCGGAGCTTCAGTTGAAAATTTTCAAACTTTTGTCAACCCTCCTCCTCTAGTTTGTAATCAACTTCTAGCTGATGCTCTGGGTATCTCTTACCCTAGACTACTGTAATTGCTTTTCTTCAATGCATCCAGTTTACCAAAAAAAACAGGCAAGTATTTTTTTATATATTTCTAAACAAATCATCAACATTCCAAATTAGATTACAATATATAAATATGAATAAATAAAATCAAGAAAAAATTGCTATGGCCTAATATTTCAATACATATTAAAATGAACTTAACAATTTAGAATTCATGAATCAACTAAAACTCAATTGTACTTTTGTAAAATCTTAGCCTAATAACTTTGAAGTTATGAGTTTAAGTCTTGAAGTTATCACTTTGTGCATTATGTCAAAAATTAAGTGTGTATCTAATTTTTTTCCTCCCAAATATACATTAATGTGTACTAATTGAGTGTTAATTTTTTTATATTTGACAGTAATTGTAAAAGGTTTATTTTCAGCATATATCTATTTGAATTTACTTACATATACATTCAAGTTTACAATGAGACAAATAACTAAAATAATATAAATTGAAAAGTATTGTGGAAGCAAAAATTATTCCACATATATTAATCGAGAGATTAATGAAAAATTGAGCCGCATTGTTCCGAATCCATAAAATAATGAATAGTTAGTGCCTCTCGACCGGCGGTCGCCAGCCGGAGGGCACTCCGACGATCAAATTAGATAGCATATATCTAAATGAAATTGAATAAATAAATAAAATGGATTAGGCAAACCTTTTTGTGGGGATGAAGATTACATTCCTTTACATAGGCAAACTTGCCACTCATTTTGTTCAATGAGCTCAAGCGACCAATTTGGTCCAATGAAAATAAGCCACTTATATGACCCAAAACTTATCTGATACATGTATGTCAGATAACCTTGACAATTTACATTGCAAGGTATTATTTTATTATCTTAATTCTATTTCCATGTAGGCATTAGGTGAACCCTCCTCACATGGATTAATTTTTATCCCTCCACAAGTATCAAATAAAAAGTAAACAAATTGCAACAAGAATCACTTAAACATCATTTTTTTTTCTAGCTGTAAAATTCTTAATCGAGTTCGCATAATCCAACTTATAAACTAAATCATTTTTGTTGGATAAAATTGCTAATCTATTTAATATTTTATTTGACATAGTTGAACAAAAGTAAAATTGAATCAACTTTAATTTGAAAAGAGTAACTGTAAGTAGTATAGTCACTCGTATTCTATGCATAATCTATATATTTAGAAAATAATCATTCAATACTTTCAAACAATTCATCATATCAAATAAATTTTTTGATTTCTTCCAATAAAAAACAACTATTTATTAATTTTAAAAAATTTATTACATCAACCATCTAGATTTTCTAATTGATGATATCATTGCTCTGGCTGCTCAGTGGTTTCAATTCGGATTTTACTTTATTTTAAGTTGATAATTCTTGGCTTTTTTGGCTTTCGAAGGTTACTTTTGTAATTATGAGCGTGCCAGCAAGGATCAATCAGTCCTTCCAGAAAATTAATTGCCAACCAATTATTAGATGATTGTGTTTTAGTTCTTTCAGCCTCAATGAAGAGGACTTTTACTGGTGGCTTGTTTTAGGAGAATTAAGCAAATAACAATTAAATGAAGAACAATTGAAGCATTTCATTAAAATGAAAAACTTACAATGATCCAAACTCGGCCTCGTAGAGGTTTACAGCAACAATCTACTTGAAACTACTCCTATAAACGAAGTGCAGTACAGGAATTTTAAAGTACAGAAATGTAAAGAACAGGAAATATAAAACTGGAAAAGAAATAAAGTAAAATAAGACTGGTTTTTTGGATCTGAGTCTGGGGGTTTTTTCTGGGGCCTTCTCTACTATTTATACTTCTCAAGGATGACCATCGAACTGCATTTCCAACCATCGAACTGCTCCTCCATGATCGCTGATCAGGGTGCCTTATAATTAGCTCCACTATGCCATCACTTGCAGTTAGTCTTCCCTCCTAATTTTGAATTTGAATGTGAGTAACCGTTGAAGCCACATCACTTTGCATCTCTTTACTGATCCAATGCTACTCAGATCTCGTAATAACCAATGCTACTTGAAACTACTCCTATGAACGAAGTGCAGTACAGGAATTTTAAAGTACAGAAATGTAAAGAGCAGGAAATGTAAAACTGGAAAAGAAATAAAGTAGAATAAGACTGATTTTATAGATCTGAGTCTGTGGGTTTTTTCTGAGGCCTTCTCTGCTATTTATACTTCTCAAGGATGATCATCGAACTGCATTTCCAACCATCGAACTGCTCCTCCATGATCGCTGATCAGGGTGCCTTATAATTAGCTCCACTACGCCATCACTTGCAGTTAGTCTTCCCTCCTAATTTTGAATTTGAATGTGAGTAACCATTGAAGCCACATCGCTTTGCATCTCTTTACTGATCCAATACTACTCAGATCTCGTAATAACCAATACTAACTGCCACGTGTACGATCATGATCGAAGACTTAAATAATCTTCCTGTATTACCCTTATTCTGTCACGTGTCGAATCGTAATTGACTTATACAAAATATATAACTAACAATAATGTAATATCAAATCAGTTGACATCTTGCTTTCTGAACTCCTTTTTTCGTTCTTTCTTGCGTTGGGTATGCACGTGACTGTATTGTTCTGAAGGTACAAATCTAGTTGGATATTCATTATAGTTATGATGCTTTCTGCCAAATGTTTATTGATGCATCCTTCCCTATATTTTTATCAATAAATTCTTTCTTCGTCAATCAAAATAAATAAATAAATAAATCATAACTAAATTTTATTGATACATTTTAAATTTCAGTGAGATTTTTTTAGACATTTTAAATTTGAGTGAGATTTTTTTTATAAGTTAATATAATAATTAACAAAATTTTGAAACTTTTTTTTGGTTAATTTTCTAGAGCCCAAAGTGGCGACTTCGTCCACTTATACCCAAAGCCGGCCCTACCATCACCGTCAACACTGTACCATCTTCCTTCTCCTCTCTTGTCGTCACTGTCCCTCACCTTACATCGCTGTCCTCTTTCTTTGTTGCCATCATCGGCGACTTCAAATCTGGTCATTTCTAGCGTCGATTTTTGCTGAGGACTTTAGATCTGACCATTTCCAAAGCTGATTTATTATTTTAAATGTTGATTTGATACAGTTGCTCTTGTTACTGTCAATATGTAGCCATGACACGATTGTTAGAGCTCGTGCCAACGAGATCGGTTGCGTGTATATGTGTACATATAGTGATAAATCTCTATCAATCTGTTGGTAAAGATCTAGTTAAACTTGTTATTTGTAAAATCTAAATAAATCAATTAAAAGTGATAAATTTTATTAGTCCTACTCATTTTTGTGTGTAAATATGTGAGTATATTTTTGTAAATGAATAAGTGAGTGAGAGAGAGAGAGAGAGAGTAATTAATTAAGTGATTTGAAAATACTGAAAATGTTTTGATGATAAATTTTATCACTGCTGATTTTTCTCCTTCACCTCCTCATTTTCTCGCGTCATTATCAAATCTGAGTTGATGATAATTTATTTATCTTTTGGGAGTTGAAGTTCACATAAATATCTGACTAATTATCGGACAATTTTACGTTGGCCGAAGGAAAGAACACAGTAGGAACCATTTTAATTCAATCAATGTTATGAAGTATGTAATAACACTTGTGGCCAACAACCTTGATGGCAAACAAACTGAAAACTATTGGTTTGTTTGTTGGATTTTCAGTTAAAAGAATGGTTTTTGGTAATATATGTCCTAAAAATATATATTAAATAAATATAATTATTTTTACTTGTATAGATAATAAATAAATAAATAAAATTTTAATGAATTTATTTGGAAAAATTAGTTTAAGTTCCCTCTCCCATTTTTTGTGATAGAAGAGATCCACAATATTATTTTGTAACGTCTAAGGTCCCTTAACCCTATTCTCATATATCACAAATAAAATCCACTCTCTCGCTCTCTCTTTCTACCCAACAATTTCTTCTTTCTTCTATCTGATTCACTGACCTGATCTCCATTCATCTCTCTCTCTGTCTCTCTCTCTCTCTCTCTTTCTCTCTCTCTCTCTCTAAAACTCACTCACAGTGAAGTTTTTAAGGTGGTTCAATGGCTAGTTTTGCAAGAGATTTGGGCCTTGTTTGGTTTGTTTTGTTTTTGGGAGAGTAATGTTGGAGAAAATTTTTCAAAATTTTGTTTGCTTTAGTGATTTTGGAAAAAAAAATTCCAAAATCACTTTCTCCTCTTACACATCAATCAAACACTTTTTTTCACTCCTCTCTCCTTCTCAATCATTTTTTCTCTTACACGCATCTACTCAACTACAACAAAATATCAAATCATCATAAACTCCCATACTTCAAAACTATTTTCAAAATATACAACCAAATAAACCAAAAAAATTTCTAAACTTTCTCTCCAAAATATTTTTTGAAAATTTATCTCTCAAAACCAAACCAAACACACCCTTGGTTTCTTCAGTGTTAGTCTTCTTGATGATGATCATCTGCTTCTCAAAAAGCAGAGAGTTCTTGGTTGGAGGCAAGACTAACGCATGGAAGACTACTTCATCTGAATCTAAGTCTCTCAATCTATGGGCTCAAAAGTCTCACTTCCTCATTGGCGATTCTCTCAGTAATTCAATCCTCCATCTTCATTTCCATTCTGTCCCTGTCTCTGTTTCTATTGATTTTAAAATCTCTCTCTAATGCAATGCAATAGTGCGAAATTACGATAGAAACAAATATTCAATGGTGGAAGTGAGGAAGAGAGAATACATTACCTGTAACACATCGAGTCCAATCACAGAGCACAAGGACAGTAACACCAAGGTTAAGCTCAATCGATCGGGACCATTCTACTTTATCAATGGAGAAGAGAGACACTGCAACAAGGGGCGGAAACTGATAGTGGTAGTCATGTCTACTAAACTGATATGGAAATTGATTTGTAGTCTGTTTGATATTGTTTCACAGATACATTTCAAGAGGTTTGTAGGAAGTCCAGGAAAGGCCAAGGAGGCCAAATTTCTTTGGAGAGGTAATTTTGTGGGAAATTCAAGGAAGGCCGGGGAAGGCTAGAGAAATTTCTCTAGAGAATGGGAAGTATAAAGAAGGCTAGAGAAAAAAATTTCTTTGGAGAGAAGGAAGGCCAGGGAAGGCCAGAGAAATTTACAATAGGAAATCTAGAGACGGCCAGAGAAATAAAATCTCTCTGGATCAATTTTCTCTGTGAAGTCGAATTTTCTCTAGATCAATTTTCTCTATGAAGTCGAATTTTTTCTGGATCAATTTGAGGGATCTTAGACATTATTAAAATATTAAACGTCATTTACACTATAAAATCTTAATAACAAGAACCATAAAAAAAATCCCCAATTTGTTTTTACAAGGAAATCAAAATACCCTTTGCATTTTCCTCAATTTCACACCTATCATTTCTATTATTTTATTTTATTATAATTATAATTATAATTATATATATTTTTTTAATTCACAACACATATAGTGATTATATAATTCTAAATAATTTTTTTTATTTATTTGGTTTATTATTTTTTGAAATAAATTGAAATGTATTTTTTTATTTTATAATATTATAGCATTAATATATGGAAATCTAATTATAAGTGAGAATCATTAATGCATATCAAGGAATTGTTTGGACTTAAATGAGCTTTCAAATGAAAATCTCCATATTTATTTTTACTTGTATTTTACATTCCTTATATAAGTGGAGGTAGTTAAAATTATTAGTAACATTCGTAACCTATACAAGAGCTATATTAATAATTAAAATTATAAATTTATTCAAATATATGTAATTTTTTTAAAAGTTACACTAGGGTGTAATTACCCCCGAAAGACTTACCAGCAATGACATGTGACAATTGTAAATGGGCACTTCTTCAATATATTTTTTACAAACTATCGCAACCCAAACCCACCCCTATAAGTTTAATATCGTAACCAGCCAGTAATCCGCAATTACCAAAGGCCTGCTTATCAATAATGACAATAATACAATAAAAATGGACAGGTGGAAGCCAATCAATAATAGAATATATCGTCTAATGAGCTGTGAAGACTTAAATGAACAAAATAATCTTTCTTATACTTGTATATGCACAACATTTAAGTCCACAATTCACTTATAGACAAAACAAAACATAATTTAGGGAATTAAATCCCATTACAAAAATAGTAGTAACAAAAGTCATAAAACACACATAATCCTTAATTACAAATCAAAAGAGTGAATTCGAGCCACCCAAGCTTTGACACATGTTGGTTCGGAACCTCGTGGTGAGGCACGATGGTTTGTTTGACAAAATTGGGTTCAGATCAACGCTACTAAGTTTGTTTCGGTGCTTGATCACTTACATACATATACAAAAACAATGAGCTAGAGCCCAGTGAATAATCTCGATATAAAGAGGTTAAATGAATGAGTTCCATAACTTCAGCAAATTATATAATGTTCTTAACGTAGTTAAAGCACACTTCGGAAACGTATAGTAGCAAATATGAATCATCAAACCTTTCATGGCTTAACACATTTCGTAGTACCCAATAGGCTTATCAAACTTGACGAATTACCGCACAAAACGTTCACGACAGAACAAAGCATTTGGAAAGCCCTCATTGGACGGCTTCATACAGAACGCCCACATTGGAGAACACCCGTATAGGACGACTTCATACAAAACATCCTTATTGGATAACTGTGCAAAACATCCACTTGGGACGACTTGATACAAAACGTCCACTTGGAACGAGTTCATGCGGAAAGCCCACTTTGGGCGAATTTATTTGAAACGTCTATAACGGATAGATATCATATAAAACGATTACAATCTAAATCATGCGGAACAATCATTAAAGATCGACATCATATAAAATGTTACAACAAGTCAAAAACTTATAAGGAATGTACATTATGAGTTGAAGACGATACAAAAGTCATTGGGGATCAAAAGACATTTCCCACATCGTTACCATAGTTGTTGTTTCAAAAGGCAACTCATTTATTCTTAGCCAAATTTCATTTTCGAAGCTTATCATATCGTACTCAATTTGGAATTTCATAGCATAACTTATCATTCAAAAACGCTTATTCGGAAAACTTATTGCATCATGAACAATCAAGAATTCGTAAAATATCTTATTATTTCATCAACATACTTGTCTTAACGAATATGTCGTAATCAAAATATAGATTGAATAATCCTCATATAACAAAGCCAATGTAAAAGTAGCTTGTACAAAAATATCTTCACAAGACATTACTCACAGTGTTTGGCCGGATGATACTCCTCGTATAAGTGACCTACACAACACATTCAATCATAACATCTCAAAATTCGTTCAATTCATTCAGTCGATTTTTAACCCATTCGGTTCATCCGTTACTTATTCGTTCAGTTATTCCTATTCTTTCTTTAATTCCTTTCATGTTCATGACATGTATATGAACTTGAAATACATGTGAAAACCATACAAATGGAGGCTCGGAAGTTGGGAAAACAGAGAGAAAATGAAATGGAAACCGATCTGAAAACCGCACGTATGAGGGCACTGGCCGCATGTGTGGAACCACCACCACACGTGCGCCCTGCATTTGCAATTAAAGTAGAATGTGAGCTTAAATTTGTCCTGTTCTCCACACGCGCAGGGCCCCAAGCTGTATGTGCGGTTCTGGGTTTTCTCAAATCCGAAAATCTGTTCAAACTTTAATTTTTGTAAGTTAAACTTCAATCTAATACAATTCAAGGTCCAAAACTCTTCAAAACCATCTTGAATTTAACATACATAACTTTAAACAAAAATCATAGCTTCCAAATAAAACTCAATTTTCATGCAAAAGATCAAAACTTTAAATTAAAGTGTAAAACTAGAAACTATATACTTGAGAGTTGCGAACTCATCTTTTATGGGCAAATTCTATGAAATTCCATGAACCATGCATGAACCACGAAAGAAACAAATATTTGAACTTGATTTTCTATACATTAATACCATACATGTCATGTTTATGAACTCAAATCATCAATTATAACTTCATAACTAAAACCCAATTTGCTAATTGAAAGCTCAAAAACCTCAATTAGATTGTAAAAGCATAAAACACAAAGTTAAGGGCTTCAACTTCAAAATCCATGGTGTTTCCTCTTCAATTCTCAAGAACCATACAAGAAATCAAGTGTGTGAACGTGAATCTTATGAATTTAGGCCATGTATGTTAAGTTCATGAGCTACTTGTTGGATAATTTATAAAGAGGTAGTTGTGAATTGAAATAGACTCCATTTTGAATGAAATGGTGTAACCTTTCATGGTGTCTTTTTGTTTTAAACGAAGGGTCAAACCTCCATTTGAATGAAAGGATGCAAACCTTTCATGGTGTCTTGTTATTTTTAAGGAAAGGTTATGTCCCTTCTTCATACCTTTTCTATTCAAATTGAATAGGTGCCAATAAAGCCTATATAAAGGCAGCCCCATTCCAATTTTGATTGATTCCGAAAATTCATTTTCCTTGCCTTCATTTTGCTCTCTTGCGTCCTATATTCTTTATATTATTTTAGGAAAAATTTCAGAGAATTATAGAACACAAGGTTTTAGTTCGCTGGACAAATTTGTTTGAAGTGCTACTACAAATTTGTGAAGATCATTGTATTCTGGGAGATAGACGCAACATAACCGTAAGCTCCATAGCAGGGCGAATCTGTCTTAAAGACAGAATGTCACACACTCGACTTGGTCATTAATTATTAATTTGGTTGAATAAAATTTTATTTTATTTTCAAATTGTTGGAACAATCTTCTATGTAAACAAAATAACTTGTTGGAACAATCTTTTGTGTAAACAAAATAACTTAACATAATTCAAACAAAATAAAATAAAACTTACAGAATTTATTTTGTTGAACCAAATCAATACTTAAAGACCAAGTCGAGTGTGTGACACTCTGTCCTTAAGACAGATTCGCTCCGCTACGGTGCTTACGGTTATGTGGCGTCTATCTCCCAAGATATAATGATCTTCACAAATTTGTAGTAGCACGTCAAACAAATTTGTCCGGCGAACTAGAACCTTGTGTTCTATAACTCTCTGAAATTTTCCCTAAAATAATATGAAGAATAAAGGACGCAAGAGAGCAAAATGAAGGCAAGGAAAATGAATTTTCGAATCAATCAAAATTGGAATAGGGCTGCCTTTATATAGGCTTTGTTGGCACCTATTCAATTTGAATAGAAAAGGTATGAAGAAGGGACATAACCCTTCCTTAAAAATAAAGAGACACCATGAAAGGTTTGTGTGTGAGTAATTTTCTGATCACACTGCCCATTTAGTAATCAACTAGAGAGCACCGGCAGAATAGATGGCTTTAGCTAACCTGTAACAGAAAGGAAAGGCTCTGGCAGTGGCTCTTCCACCCGGGGGTACTCTGACGATCAAGTCAGTATATCTCTCAAAGATAATCAAGTACTAAACTCATTATTCAAAGCATAAAATGTGTACCTCTGACCCACGGGGGTGCCTTTCTTTTATAGCCAACATAAACTTAGTCCCAATAGAAGCCTAACTTCTATGGACTCCTGTTCAGTACTTACCTTGGACTCTTCAAGAGATAAAGATAAACTCCCTAAGAGTTTTATCCTCATCTTCACTAAGTCTCCTCTTCATTCTAGGACTCTTGTCCCTTATCCGTTTATCTCGGATTTCGATATCTTCGGAGATAACCTCGGCCTTGCCGAGATCACCTCGGCGTCATGACCAGGACACGTGGCACCTCGGCTGACACGTCGGCGTCACCTTGGCCACGTGTTGGTATCAGAAAATATATCCCCACAACTGCCTCTAGGTTCTATTATTTCGGCATTCTGAGGTGATGGAACCTATATCATTCCACTTTTTCACTACGCCGGTTTTCAGTATTTCAGCCGAGATCATTATTTTGGCCGATATCCATTTATTGAAGAACAAGAATTTCAAGAACCCTTCCATGCGTATGAGCTGTCATACACCATAATTCAACCGTTTCTAACCACGTGTTTCTTTCTCACTAGTTCGTACCTGTGATGCGCCCGTAAGTCATCTCTTTCTCACGTCCGCCGTCTGACGTATGCGTTCTTCTGGGCGTATTGATTGCCTTTTTGCCACCGTTTTCATTTTTGACAAAAAATTTTCCCCCTTTCTTCATTTTTCACCTTTCCATTCGATTTCTCTTCGCTTTTTCTCTCTCTAGCTCCTGGATACGCCATTGTTCCAGTATTCAAGCTCTGCAATTGTCTTCTGTTCTTCCTTCCTGTGAAGCTTTCATCGTCCTCATTACATCTGTAACTGTCGTCTGACTTTGGCAATCTTCATACCGGCTTCATATTTTCTGGTAAGTAACTGTTTTCTTCTTATTCCAGTTTTTGATCTTTTCTGGAATTTCTTGTTTATTACTGCTTTGCTCAAATAATCAATTTGTAAATCATACATCTGAATGCGTTGATTTTGCTTTTTCCTTATGCCCTGAATACATGTACTGTTCATAGTTCTTCTTGCACGCCTTGCCACTGTTCTTGGCCTTCATCCCTTTATATTATTCATGTTCTTGATAGTCCATCTCTGTTCTTGATTCTGAAACTTCGTATTTGTTCTCTGTTTTTTGTGTCTTTTCCAGATCTGTGCCTTTGATCTTCATCTTCATAGCTTTAAGTTTAGGATTTGTTTGTAGAATTGACATTTTTAGGGCAAAACTGAAACATCCCTTTCAAATTTCTTCATCAACTAAAACCTAGGTTTTTTGTCGAGGTCCCAATAACCCTATTTGAACCATTTTCTTATTGAAACCCAATACCCTTAGTTATCCCGACATCATGGGTATGTGGGAACATCGGGTAAACACCCCCTCTGAGCTGGAATTTTTTAGGCAAGAGTTTGAAATCTCAGCCGATGTCAATCTGAGGTTGGCTGGGGATGATGACTCCATCATGCCTACAGAAAACTCCATGCCCTTCTTTGTGGTTGCCTTTATTGAGTGTGGACTCCGGTTTCCACGTAACATCCTTTTTCGCGAGATTCTTCACTATTACAAGTTGAACCCCATGCAACTAGCCATTAACTCTTATCGAGTGATCTATGGCATTATTGCCTTAGCTAAACAGGAAAATGTTATGATTACCCTAGCCGACATCCAGTACTGCTATACCATGTGTGCCCTTAATTTGAAAGAAAAATGCTACATTTATTACCTTAAGCCGAGGTCTACAGAATTCAAAATCGTAGCTGACCTCCCAGACTCCAACAAGGGGACTGGAGATGACAATTTCATTACCTTGGGAAATTAGGAGTTTGCTCCAGACGAGGACATCCATCTCTACCCTCTTCCTCGTTCAGTTTTAGAGGGCAAGGGTAAGAGCCCAATATTCAGCTTTTCCTGTTTTCTTTTGAAGTCGTAAATACTTTGTCTATTTCTGACGTCTGTTCTCCTTGCAGCTGTTCGTCAGCCATTGAAAAATTTTCGTCAATCCTTTGTTCCCAGCAAGGATTTGAAGAAACTTCTGGACTTGCCAATCCATAAAAGAAAGGCGTCTCTGCTCCTCAATTTTATCCTAACTTATAAGTCAACCTTGCCCGACGTTCCCAAAAGGAAGAAGAAAACCCTTGCTCCACCCTCTGCTACAACCCCGTTGACTGCATCTACATCACGAACAGATCAAGGATCAACATCTGATCCAGTTGATCAGCCATCCACTTCGGCTCCATACCTGGTCCCAATATCAGAGCGAAAACGTCGGCGACGACTTGTCCTTACTGCCGAGATGGGTCGCCCTAAGCCAGTTACAAAAGATCTTCTGGCCAGTATTCCATCATCTGTTGATGCGCAGCCAGCACAAACCCTTCCTCCACCTAAGCCAAAAAGAATTAAGAAGGCCCAACCAAAGGCTAAAGTTACTCAAACTGAGTCTGAGGATGCTCTGCCTATATCAAGGTTGGCTGAGAGTAACAAACCTCAACCCTTTGCTGGGAAGAGGCACTCGGAAACCCAGCCATCAGAGTCCCC
>NW_021024815.1:979263-1137912 GCF_004153795.1 Camellia sinensis | reverse complement strand
GGTCCTTCTTGTTGCCAAAAACTTTTCTCAGGACAAGGTCGCCGACTTGAAAATCCCTTGGATTGACCTTCTTATTGTACGCCCTATCAAAATGAAGAAGTTGGAGGATCAAGCCGAGGCTGCAATTAAAGCTCAAAATAATGCCGAAGAGAAGGCTGAGGCTGCTGAGGCTATCAAAAAAGTGGCTGAATCCCAAAGAAAGGAGGCCGAGGAGAAGATGGCCCAAGCCGAGAAGGAGCTTCAAGAAGCCTTGGCCACCAAAGAGGCTGAAATAAAAGATGTTGATGAAAAGACATATGCCCAAGGCATGGCCGACGTCACAGATGCTTATGAGCAGCAAGTGAAGGAGGCATGCAACAAGGGTTTTACCCTTGGTTGGATGTCCCTTCTGAAGAAACTTAACGTCCTAGAGGACTCGCCATTAAGAAAATCTGATGTCATTCCTTTGCCATTCCTTCCATTTCAACCTCCAAATCAAGATGCCGGCGAATCCGAATCCGAGGAAAATGATGAGGATGAGGGTCAGGCCTTGGTGAGAAAATCCAAGGATGCCGATGGGGCCAAGTCGCCTCCCCAGAATGAACAAGTCCTAGACTTGACTCAGGATGAGGAAGGTGATGAGGTTCCCATAGAAGCTGTTCCCGAGAATGCACTAGCCGACATCTCCTCTGCGAACAAGAGTGTTGAAGAAACTCTGCAAGAAATTGATGCCGAGATAGCGGTGGATAAGGCTGCTGGGATGTCTTCGCAACCAGCATCTGATCTTCAAATTCAACCAACTGATGGAGAGGAGTCTTAGCTTCACGTTTTTCTTTTGTTTACTTGTATTTTGTTGTTTCTTTACCTTTTGGAACAATGTATGCTTTTTGTATGGCCAATGTGCCCTTTTCTTGGTGAATGAATATAATTTTTCTTTTCTTGGTGCTTGCACTCCTGTCTTCTCTTTTTTGTCTTTGCATGATTCTATACTTAGAATATTCTGCATATTTATACTCTTCCTCCTTTGTGTAACCTTCTCGGGGTGACACACCTCAGTTATGCCAACCGATGATCTACCTCGGCAAGTTCTTGTCCTGCAAATTGCTTATAAATTTCAAACAAGGATAAACATATACTGGTTTAATCTTTTTAAACTTTTCTCAAATATAACAAGTGCTAAGCAATACATAATGGCTTAACTTTAACTTGTAAATTGCTACAAATTTCAACAAATGTTAGACATTACTTCGGTTTAACTTTAACTTGTAAATTGCTACAAATTTCAACAAGTGAAGATAAACAATTATCTCGGCTTAATTTCAACTTGTAAATTGCTACAAATTTCAACAAGTGAAGATAAACAATTATCTCGGCTTAACTTCAACTTGTAAATTGCTACAAATTTCAACAAGCATTAAACATTACTTCGGTTTTAACTTCAACTTGTAAATTGTTATAAATTTCAACAAGTGAAGATAAACAATTATCTCGGCTTAACTTCAACTTGTAAATTGCTACAGATTTCAACAAGCGTTAAGCATTACTTCGGTTTAACTTTAACTTGTAAATTGCTACAAATTTCAACAAGTGAAGATAAACAATTATCTCGGCTTAACTTCAACTTGTAAATTGCTACAAATTTCAACAAGCGTTAAGCATTTTTGTCTTCTCTCTGCCCCCAATGTGAACCTGAGTTCCACTTGGGTTCTCATTACTTAGAAACAACATTATGCATCTTTTATCAATTCACAAGTCTTTGGAGAATCTTGCTAAAATTTTATTGATTGACGTCGGTAAAAAATAACAAGGAACATCTAATGATAGAAAAATTTCAAATTACAAGTGTTCCAGGGTCTTGGCAATGCTTTGCCCTCATTGTCTTCAAGTCGGTATGCTCCATTGCCCAATACCGAAGTGATTCTGTGGGGTCCTTCCCAGTTTGGGCCAAGCTTGCCCTCTCTGGGGTCCTTCTTGTTGCCAACAACTTTTCTAAGGACTAGGTCGTCGACCTGAAAATCCTTTGGATTGACCTTCTTATTGTACGCCCTAGCAAGCTGCTGCTAGTACGCTGTGAGCTGAATTGCAGCTTTCTCCCTTCTTTCTTCTGAGAGATCCAGATCTCGGGCTAGAAGTATGTCATTAGTCCCATTCTCTACTCACTGGGTTCTAATCCCAGGGATGCCGATCTCTAGTGGGATGATTACTTCTGTGCCATAGGCCATGGCAAAGGGGGTTTCCCCTGTTGATCTTCTCGGCGTAGTCCGATATGCCCAGAGTACATTGGGCAACTCGTCTACCCACTTTCCTTTTGCTGCCTGCAGTTTCTTCTTTATCCCATCCAAAATTACTTTGTTGGATGCTTCTGCTTGCCCATTGCTTTGGGGAAAACTTGGTGTTGAAAAGTAATTCTTTATCTTGAATTTCGCACAGAAGTTCTTGATGAGTTTATTGTCAAACTGCGTTCCGTTGTCGGCAACTATTGCTCTTGGAATGCCAAATCTGGTGATGATGTTTGTCCATATGAAGTTCTTGACGTCCACATCTCGGATTTTGGCTAGAGGTTCTGCTTCTATCCACTTCGTGAAGTAATCTGTTGCTACCAGCAAGTACTTTCTTTGCCTAGTTGCTTGGGGCAACTGCCCAATGAGATCCATGCCCCATTGGGCAAATGGCCATGGACTGGATACAGGGTTCAGGTCAGCAGCTGGCTGATGTACCAAAGGTGCGAATCTTTGGCATTGCTCACACTTCTTCACGTAGGCTTCTGCATCTTTTTGCATATAAGGCCACCAATATCCCTGGGTAATGGCCCTGTGAGCTAGCGATCTGCCCCCAGCGTGGCTTCCACAAATCCCTTCATGAATTTCATATAGAAAATCTTCCACCTGCAGAGGGTGTACGCACCTTAAAAGGGGGCCAATAAAGGACCTTCTGTAAAGATGTCCGTCTGCTGTCAGATTGAATCTTGCCGACTTCAATCTGACCTTGTGTGTTTCCTTATGGTCTTCTGGCAGCTTTTCCTCTTTTAGGAATGCAACAATTGCATCCATCCAGCTTGGTCCCAAGTCCACACACATTGTTTTTTGTTCTGTGATCGGTTGTTCTATGCTCCGACTTGACAGATAGTCAATCATTATTGTCCTTGTTTTTCCAATTTGTGTTGAGCTTGGCAAGTTGGCCAACGCGTCGGCATGGCTGTTATCATCTCAACTAACTTGAAGAAGTCGGCAGTTGCGAAATAAGGCTGCCAGCCTGATGACTTCCTTTGCGTATGTCGACATTCTCTCATCTCGGGTTGCGAACTCTCCTGCTGTCTAATTTACTATAAGTTGTGAATTACAAAAAATTATTACCTCATCTGCTTCTGCTGCCACTGCCAGCTTTAGTCCTGCAATCAACGCTTCGTATTCTGCCTCATTGTTCGAGGCCTTGAACCCTAATCGAATAGATTATTCCAATATTTCCCCATCAGGAGATATTAACACTACTCCTGCCCCTGTTCCTTGCCAGTTTGAGCTCCCATCGACAAACAGGCGAAAGGAGTCGCCGATGTAAATACTGCAGGGTCTGAGTTTTTCCTTTCCTTGTTCTTTTGCTTTTGGCTGGGCTTCTCCTTGTTTGCTTGGACATCGTTCATCTTGGCTCAACGGAGCCTGATGTTCGATGGATTCTGGCGTGAATTTGGCCACGAAGTCTGCCAAAACTTGTCCCTTAATTGCTGTTCTCGGCCTAAACTCCAGGTCATACTGGCCTAAGGCCATTGCCCATCTTGCTATTCTTCCAGTTAAGTCTTCTTGTTGTAACAAGGACTTCAGTGGGCGCTCTATTAGCACTATAATCTTGTGCGCTTGAGAGTAATGGTTCAGCTTCTTTGAAGCCATTATTAAGGCCAGCAGTAATTTCTCTAGTGGTAGGTATCTTGTTTCTGCATCGGTCAGGGTTTTGCTTACATAATAAACAGCCTTTTTCTCCCCTTTTTCCTCTCGGATTAGCACTGCACTTACTGCGTGTTCTGAAACTGCCAAATACAAAAACAGTTCTTCTCCTGGTTCAGGTGTTGAGAGGACTGGAGCCGTAGTCAGATACTTTTTTAGGTCGGTCAAAGCGGCCTCACATTCCTCAGTCCATAGGAAGTCCGTGGTCTTTTTTACCAGCTTGAAGAAGGGTTTACATTTGTCTAAGCTTCTACTACTGAACTTGTTTAGGGCTGCGGCCCTTCCAGTTAGCATCTGCACCTGTTTTGCCGATGTCGGGCTCTTCAACCCTAGGATGGCCTTGATTTGATCTAGGCTGGCCTCAATGCCCTTTCTTGTTACCAGGTACCCCAAAAACTTACCTGATCCAACTCCAAACGCGCACTTCGATGCGTTGAGTTGGAGCCGGTATGTTTTGAGTATATCAAAGACCTCTTTTAGGTCGGCAAGATGACCCTGAGGTTCCTTGGTCTTCACGACCATGTCATCGATGTAGACCTCTACTGTTCGGCCAATCAGGTGTTTGAACATTTTGGTTACCAGTCTTTGGTAAGTTGCTCCTGCGTTTTTCAACCCGAAAGGCATTACCCTGTAACAGTACAGGCCTTTTGGGGTGATGAATGCGGTTTTTTCTTCATCTGGGGGGTACATGGCGATCTGGTGGTATCCCCTGTAGGCATCTAGAAAACTCATTCTTCCATGCCCTGAAGTGGCATCTACTAGCTGGTCAATTTTGGGCAGGGGAAAGCTGTCTTTGGGACAGGCTTTGTTGAGGCTGGTAAAGTCTACGCAGACCCTCCATTTATCATTCTTCTTCTTTACCACTATTGTATTGGATAGCCATGTCGGGTAGTGGACTTCTACTACTTCGACGTGTATCAACGTCGGTCTTCTGGCTCGCTGAATTACAGGTTTGGCCGACCTGTCAACATTCAGTTTGTGGCAAGTGACTTCGGGGTCAATGCCAGGCATTTCGTAAGGCGTCCAAGCAAACACCTCAATATTTACTCTTAAAAAAGTCTCCAACTCTTTTTCCTCTTCTTCGGCTAAGCCCGAGCCGAGAAGAAAGAAGCGTTTTTCATCCCCCTCCTGGACAAGGATTTTATTTAGCGCCTCTTTGCCCTTCTTGGCTGGTTCTTTGGCGACGTCTTCTAGGACTTCCAAGTCCTCATCTTCAATTTCTGCCTTCTCTAGCTCTCGTACGCTACAGGTAGATTTCATTGCTGCCATGGAGCAACTCTTCGCCTGTAGCTGATCGCCTCTAACTTCATCTATCCCATGCTCTGTTAGGAATCGCAGTAGTTGATGCAATGTTGAGGGAACTGCCCCCATTGCATGCAACCATGGCCTTCCCATGATGATGTTGTATGGCGAAGGCGTGTCAATCACCATGAATTCTGTCCTGACCTTCTTAGTGCCGGCTTGTACTTCCAAGCTTGTTGCGCCCAGTGGCCACGTCAGCGTTCCATTGAAGCCAACCATCGGGCTATTGGATTGCTCCAAGTCATCAGGATGAAGGCCCAGCTCCTTGTAACATCTAACATACATGATGTCGTAAGAGCTGCCTTGATCAATCAGGATGTGTTTCACTTGGCACTCCCCAACTTGGAGGGATACTACCAAGGCATCATTATATGGATGCTGGACCATCTCTAGGTCGGCTTCTGTAAAGGCTATTGTTGGTCCCTGGCATTCTTCAGGCCGTGGTCTTTTATGTCCGACCTGGTTTACGTGTTGTAGGTGTTTTACCTCCTGGGTCTCCCCTTGTATGTCATTTTCGTTCACTTTTGAGTGAATTACATTAACCACCCATGGTCCTCCTGCCTATGGTTGCTGTCGTGGGAGAGGCGGAGTTACTGGCGCTTGAGGCAGTCTTGCCTGTTCTTCCCTTGTCCTAGCCTCATCGACAAGGTCCCTCAGATGGCCTTGCCTCACCAAGTCTTCTAAGTGTGCTTTTAGGGCTCTGCAACCCTGAGTTGGGTGCCCTTCTTCATTGTGGTAAGCACAACGGCTACCAACGTTTCTTCTCATAAATTCCCCCAGTGTTCTTGTCGGTGCTCTGAAATAGGGTTGGTTTCGTATTTGATCCAGAACTTTGTGGATCGGGACTCGGAATACAGTCGTTACTGCCTGTTTAGCCCTTAATTCCGCTTCTTGTTTAATCGGTCCATTGTTACCTTGGCTTCGCTTTGGCGAGCCGTTTCCTTTCTCCTACTTTGTCTCTTCGTTTCCCGATGTATCCTCCTCGGCTCTAGCGTACTTCTCGATTCTTGCCATGAGTTCTTCTATGCTTTTTGGCAATGTCTTTGCCAAAGACTTCCGTAGTGAGCAGTCATCTTTCAGGCCGTTCTTGAAAGACACGACCGCCACCTCTTGGTTGCATTCAAGTATTCGATTGAACACCTCGTAGTACCTTTTTGCGTAGGCCCTAAGGCCTTCATCCTTGGTGATTTTTAAAGCCATCAGTGCGTCGACCCTCAAGGGCTGTAGTTTATTTGTCACAAACCTGGCCACAAACATCTCGGCCAGGCCTTCCCAAGTTTTTACGCTTCCCTTCGGTAATTTATGGAACCAATCTGATGCAATTTCCCTGAAGGATGAAGGGAATACTTTGCAGAGCAACAGCTCGTTCCCACTATATAATGCCATTGAATTCAGGTATAGTCCAACGTGAAAGTTGGGATCTGACTTACCATCATAAATTTGGAACCTCGGCATACTGAATCTCTTTGGTGCTTCAAATTTGTCCAGTTCCACCGAGAATGGTGTCTTCGGCTTATCCAGAAAAGTTACCTCAGCTTCAGCATTCTGTTGCTTCCTCTTGAGGTAATCTCTCAAGTCTTCTTTACTCCTTCCTGGAGCTCGGCTATCTTTGGACTGCAATCTTTTCAGCACACTACTTTCGGCCTCGTGGTGGGCTCGTTTTGATCTTTCTCTATGGGTTGTGTCAAAGCAGAGCGCCTGCCCTTGAACATGCCGATGTTCTTTGGGCTCTGGGTCCTTCGTGTGATACGCCCTTCGGGACTCCTCTCGTCTCGGCTCCTCTCGTCCGACTTCCCTGGAAGGTCGGTGAGAGTGCCTTCCGCTTCTGGTGTGCTGAGGGGTTTCGGGGATTGTTTTCCTTCCTCCCTTCTGGATATTAGTTGCTGGAATCGGCATGTCGTGCAACGGGTATGGCGGCTGTATGACATTGTTTTGCATCATGAAGTTGACGACCGACTACAGGTCTGCCAACTTGTTTGCCAATTCTTTTACTTCCTCATCCCTCCATAGGCACCTATCCCTCCATACTTGGAGGTTATCTTCGTTATAGTACTTGCTTTGGTCTGTCTTCTTCGAAGTGTCGCCTTCCTGGCCGACGTCTTTCTCTCCGTGGCCCTACTCATAAGTTTCTGCATTGTGGTTGTCTCCTTCAACGTCAAGGTCAATTGGTCTGCCACTCCCAGTAAGGGTGTCGTCCCCAATCTTTTCCTTCTGTCCGTTACTAGCCATCTATTCTTCTAAGTTCCCACAGACGACGCCAAATTGTGTGAGTAATTTTCTGATCACACTGCCCGTTTAGTAATCAGCTAGAGAGCACCGGCAGAATAGATGGCTTTAGCTAACCTATAACAGAAAGGAAAGGCTTCGGCGGTGGCTCTTCCACCCGGGGGCACTCCGATGATCAAGTCAGTATATCTCTCAAAGATAATCAAATACTAAAATCACTATTCAAAGCATAAAATGGGTACCTTAGACCCACGGGAGTGCCTTTCTTTTATAGCCAACATAAACCTAGTCCTAATAGAAGCCTAACTTCTATGGACTCCTGTTCAGTACTTACCTTGGACTCTTCAAGAGATAAAGATAAACTCCCTAAGAGCTTTATCCTCATCTTAACTAAGTCTCTTCTTCATTCTAGGACTCTTGTCCCTTATCTGTTTATCTCAGATTCTGATATCTTCGGAGATAACCTCGGCCTTGCCGAGATCACCTCGGCGTCATGACCAGGACATGTGGCACCTCGGCTGACATGCCGGCGTCACCTTGCCACGTATTGGTACTTAGAAAATATATCCCCATAGTTTGCACCCCTTCATTCAAATGGAGGTTTGACCCTTCCTTTAAAACAAAAAGACATCATGAAAGGTTACACCCTTTCATTCAAAATGGAGCCTATTTCAATTCACAACTACCTCTTTATAAATTTTCCAACAATCCCCCACATGAATGAAATTGACAGAGAGAAAATACAACAACATGATGTAAATACAGAGAGTACAGAAATTGGTAATATTTTGCAAAGAATAGGTAGCTTTTGGCTTTGAACCTTCCCTTGTGAGACACTATCGGATTTACTAACTAACCAGTGAACATGAAGTCTTGAACTGTTCAGCTGTTTGTGTAAACCAAGACAATAGAACTCACACAGTATATTCTCAGACAAAGTTTAGTTCTCACTATTGTGTTCATTTTGGCCTGAACAACCTGGTATTTCATGAGTGCTCTAAAAAATTGTAACCCTTCACAATTCTCATAGAATCGGCCCAGTTCACACTCACATAGGTGATTCTTATGAAGAGTATTCTGCTATACTCCACTAGGTTAACCTAGATATAAGAATCATTAAAAGTTTTACTTAACCTAAAACACTGCAGACATCACTATTTCATCATAGAAATGGGTAGGAATTAGACTCCCCAGTGATCCTTCTGAGTCATTCACAACTCAGTTGTCCCTTTGAACCTAGATCTTGGGATCTCCAGTTAACTAGGTTGGGTTGCCGTTGTGGTAACTCTTATTTAATAGGCTTTAGTCCCATTCCCCTCGATGAATTCTCAACTAACTCTCGTGCTAACCCTTTGGTTAGTGGATCCGCTATGTTGTCTTTAGACTTAACATATTCTATGGAAATAATTCCATTAGAGAGTAGTTGTCTCACGGTGTTATGTCGAAATCCTAATTAATTAACAAATTAACTAAGAAAATAAATAAAACTGGCATGCAAGCCAGGGACTGCCTTGCTTCGACGACGAATGTGTCGTGACTTACCGTTATACATATGACTCTGTGCTCTACAATTAGCTGATTGACTATCACAATGTATGCATATAGCAGGCACCGGTTTTGGCCATATTGGAATATCTTCAAGGAAGTGGCGAAGCCATTCTGCCTCTTCCTCTGCTTTGTCTAAAGCTATGAATTCTGATTCCATAGTAGACCTAGCAATGCAAATCTGTTTGGAAGATTTCCAAGATACAGCCGGCCCACTAAGAGTAAAGACATACCCACTGGTGGACTTCGAGTCTCTAGTATCCGATATCCAATTTGAATCACAGTATCCTTCAAGTACTGCTGGATATCTAGTATAATTAAGCCTAGTGTTACGAGTAAATCGGAGATATCTTAGAACCCTTATAATTGCTTTCCAGTGTTCTACTCTTGGATTACTCGTATATCTACTTAAGTTACTTACTGCATAAGCTATATTTGGGCGAGTGCAGTTCATCAAGTACATTAAGCTTCCAACAATTTGGGCATACTCTAATTGAGAAATACTTTCCTGTACATTCTTAGAAATATACAAATTAACATCTATAGGTGTTCTAGCAAGATGATCATCATCTTTTCTGAATTTATCAAGTATTTTCTCAATGTAATGAGATGGTGACAAAACATATTCTTCTGATGTTTTGGTAATTTACATACCAAGAATTACATCAGCAATGCCCATGTCCTTCATGTCAAAATGTTTATTCAACATTTTCTTGGTAATTTTAATCATGTCATAATTACTACCTATGATGAGCATATCGTCTACATAAAGACATATAATGACATAACCTTTGTTTGTGTTTTTAATATAAACACATTTGTCACACTCATTAATTTTAAATCCATTTGACATCATTGCCTTGTCAAATTTCTCATGCCATTGCTTTGGCGCTTGTTTTAAACCATATAATGATTTAACCAATTTACACACTTTCTTTTCCTTCCCTGGAACAGAAAACCCTTCTGGTTGTTCCATGTAAATTTCTTCCTCTAACTCACCATTTAAGAAAGCGGTTTTAACATCCATTTGTTGAATTTCTAGATTGTATAGAGATGCAATGGCAATTAGCATTCTAATGGATGTTATTCTAGTAACCGGTGAGTATGTGTCAAAGTAATCAAGACCTTCTTTTTGTCTAAAACCTTTGACCACAAGTCTTGCCTTGTATTTGTCAATTGATCCATCTGCTTTCATTTTCCGTATGAAAATCCGCTTGTACCCAAGAGGTTTACAACCTGGTGGCAAGTCCACTAATTTCTAAGTGTGATTTTGCAAGATGGATTCAACTTCACTATTGATAGCTTCTTTCCATTAAAGAGCTTCAGGACTGGACATAGCCTCTTTAAAAGTTAAAGGCTCATTTTCTAACAAATATGTTAGAAAATCTGGACCAAAAGATTTTGAGGTTCTAACACGTTTACTACGCCTGGGTTCCTCTTCCTCATTTTGATCTAACTCTTGTTCTTAATCATGTTCTTGATCCTGACTAGTAATAGCATCACGAGATCTCTTATTATTTCTAGTCTCTTGTCTAGTCTTATTTGGAAATACATGTTCAAAGAATGATGCATTCCGAGACTCAATAATAGTATTTACATGCATTTCGGTATGTTCTGATTTATGAATCAAAAACCGATATGCACTACTATTCTTAGCATAACCAATGAAAATGCAATCAATTGTCTTAGGACCTATCCTAGTCATTTTAGGACTAGGAATAGCCACTTTAGCCAAACACTCCCACACTTTTAAGTATTTATAGGATGGTACTCTACCATAAGGTGTTTGATTCACTTTCTTTCGGGGTACTTTATTTAAAATATAATTAGCAGAAAGTATTGTTTCCCCCCACAAGTTCTGAGGTAATCCATAACTTATTAACATGGCATTCATCATTTCTTTTAAAGTCATATTTTTACTTTCAGCAATTCCATTTTGCTAAGATGAGTAAAGAGCGGTGGTTTGATGAATTATTCCATGTTCTTTACAAAACTCACCAAAAGGTGATTCATATTCACCACCTCTATCACTTCTAAGTTTCTTGATTTTCTTACCAAATTGATTTTCAACTTCAGTCTTATATTGAATTAAAGTTTCTAAAGCTTCATCCTTGATTCGAATTAAATAAACATAACTATATCTTGTATAGTCATCTATAAAAGTGATAAAATACTTTTTCCCACCTCTAGTTTGAATTGATTTAAAATCACAAATGTCACTATGAATTAATTCAAGTGGTTCTGTACTTCTTTCAATTGAATGAAAAGGAGTTTTAGATAATTTTGCCTCAACGCAAATTTCACATTTATGATTTGAATCAATGTCAAATTTAGGTAAACATTCCATATTAATTAATCTATGCAAAGATCCATAATTAACATGTCCTAGTCTACCATGCCATAAATTTGAAGACTCAAGCAAGTAAGAAGAAGATGTATTATTATTAATAACTGAGGGTACAATGGTTATTTCATTTAACTTGAAAAGGCCATCAGACATGTAACATTTTCCTACATACATCCCATTTTTAGTAAGTACAAACTTGTCACTTTCAAAAACTAGCCTAAACCCATTCTTACTCAACAAAGATCTGGAAACAAGATTCTTGCAAATGTCCGGTACATACAGCACATTGTTGAGAGTGAGTTCCTTTCCTGATGTCATCTTTAGTACAATCTTTCATTGTCATTCAACTTTGGAAGTTGAGGAGTTGTCCATAAAAAGTTGTTCAACATTGCCCACTGTAGAATAAGATGTGAACATCTTTTTGTCGGCACAGATATGGAGAGTAGCACCAGTGTCCACCCACCATTCTTTAGGATTTCCGTCAAGATTTGCCTCAGAAACAACTGTAGAAAGATTTATGACATCTACACCATTGGAAATTTCATCGATTTCGGTCATTTTGGCTTTAGCAACCTTCTTACTTGATCTTCCTTTGCCTTTACGTTTGTAACGGTGATCTTTGGCCTGATGTCCCTCTTTGTTACAAATGTAACACATGCCATTAAACTTGTGTTTCTTAGTTTCCCCTCCTTTAGATAGCATTCTCTTCTGCCATCTTTTAAAAATAGTTCCTAAGAACTTTTCTGGTTTTTCACCATGATTCACTGGCACAGTCCCAACATAAGGAGAGGTTGGCGTAATGGCAATCACCATACCAGTACTGATTTGAACATTAGTTTGACCAGTTTTAGTAGTCATACATTCTAATTTAAAAAATAAAATTAGAATTAGAATTTTATATTACACAGGAAATTTAAACCAAAAAAAAAACCACAGAATTTTAAATTCTGTAAAAATAAAAGAAACAAGAATTGTAACTTTTATTTCCAATTAATTTAAAAATAAAATAAAATTTTATTTAAACAAATTAAACCAAAACTACATAAATAAATTCTGTTAAAATAAAAGAAACAAAACAAAATGTAACTTTTATTTTCAATTAATTTGGAAATAAAATAAAATAAAATTTTATTTAACCAAAATAATTTCACACATAAAACTAATCCAAATTCACAGAATTAAATTCTGTAAAAATAAAAGAAACAAGAATGTAACTTTTATTTTCCAATTAATTTGAAAATAAAATAAATTTTATTTAACCAAATTAATTCCACATAGAAAATTAAATTTCTGTAACACTTTAATAATTAAAACAATGAAACAGAATTTTAATTAATGAAAACTCAGAAAATAATTTCTAAAAACCAAAATTAATTTTCTAACAAAATTCCACAAAAATATATTATGAATTGTTAATGACACTAGTATCGTACTACTAGTTGTCAAAGAAAATAGAAAGTATATTACTACTATCTGTCAAATAGCATATAATCACTATTTGTTTTTCCAACCAGAATATTATTTTGTAAATCCACAGAAAATAATTTTCTTAAAAGAAGAAAGAGAAAAGGAAACAAACGAAAAAAATTCTGTAAATAGAATAATTCGAATCTGTCTTAAGATTGTTGGAACAATCTTCTGTGTAAACAAAATAACTTAAAATAATTCAAACAAAATAAAATAAAACTTACATTATTTATTTTGTTGAACCGAATCAATAATTAAAGACCAAGTCGAGTGTGTGACACTCTGTCCTTAAGACAAATTCGCCCCGCTACGGTACTTACGGTTATGTGGCGTCTATCTCCCAAGATACAATGATCTTCACAAATTTGTAGTAGCACTTCAAACAAATTTGTCCGGCAAACTAGAACCTTGTGTTCTATAACTCTTTGAAATTTCTCCTAAAATAATATGAAGAATAAAGGACGCAAGAGAGCAAAATGAAGGCAAGGAAAATGAATTTTCGAAATCAATCAAAATTGGAATGGGGCTGCCTTTATATAGGCTTTGTTGGCACCTATTCAATTTGAATAGAAAAGGTATGAAAAAGGGACATAACCCTTCCTTAAAAATAAAGAGACACCATGAAAGGTTTGCACCCTTTCATTCAAATAGAGATTTGACCCTTCCTTTAAAACAAAAAGACACCATGAAAGGTTACACCCTTTCATTCAAAATGGAATCTATTTCAATTCACAACTACCTCTTTATAAATTTTCCAACACTACTTACTTCAGTTATTGCGATGCATGCTCATATAAGTGTTCTACTTCCATTATACCTCAAAACTCCCAATTAACCATGAATCATTCTAATTAAGCTTACATCTTAGAAGATTATGAGTATAGATGTCTCAATTTCAAGAAATCAGGATGAAACTCCTACCTTGAGTTGATGATTTATGAAGCTCTAAGCTTGCTCTTCAATGTCTTCCTTAAGCTCTCTAGAAAACTCTCTTCCTCAAGTTGTATCTCTCTCTCTCTCTCTCTCTCTCTCTCTCTACAAAGCCCACTAACTCCCTCATATTTGAGCTCAAGAATAGGAGCTTAAACACATATACATCTTATATACAGGCTCAATTAGTTGATTAGTTAATCAAAGCTTAAGCTAAGTAATTAGAGTTTAAGTTGATTGAATTTAATCTAATTAATTCGATCTGAATCAATTTTTAATTTCCACAATAGACTCTAAAAATTATGCTAATCATAATAAAGTAATCAATTTCAGTTTATGTCACCTTTATGGCTCCCAATTTCAGATTTTAGCAGAATTCAGAACAAATTTTCCTATGATGAACAGATTTAGAGTCAAAACCCTTACAAAACACATAATTAGCTTTCAAAAGCACATTAAGCACATATTTACATCTATAATTAATGAAATAATAACTTAATATGAATAGGGTTGTCACACAAACCAACAAAAATTAGTTTTTAACAATCAAATTAATTTTCCAAAAATCTAAATCTGAACAAGTTGTGACTTTAAATTTTTTTAATATGAATTACTTTGCAGATGAGAAAATGAGTGTTATGCGATAAACGAGTGCCCACTAGACTAAAAAGAAAATTCTATAGAATGACTATTAGACCATCGATATTGTATGAGACGGAATGTTAGGCAACTAAGAAATAACATGGAGATAAGATGAGTGTTACTGAATTAAGGATGCTTAGGTGGATATGTGGCAAGAATAGAAAAGATAGAGTTATGAAGAGTATATTCAAAATAAGTAGGAGTAGCGCTGATAAAAGATAAGTTAAGGAGAATGGATTGAGATAGTTTGGTCATATACAATGGAGACTAACAGAGGCAGTAGTGAAAAAATGCGATACAGTGACAATAGATAGAAGTGTTAGGGGAAGGGGCAGACCTAAATTGACATGGGCTAGTGTAATAAATAGATATATGAATTTGTTTAATTTAACTAATGATATGGCTTTGGATAGTGTCAAATAGAGAGGAAGAATTCATAGAGCTAACCCCATTTGATGAGACTTAAGGCTCGGTTTGGTTTTAGCTTGACTAAAACAGTTATGTTTTGGATAAATTTTAACTTTTTTTATAATTGATTTGATAATTGTAAGAGAAAAATTAAAATAATTAATATTTTTTTATGATAATTTTCTAAATGGTTTTCTATAACGAGCTTCATTGTTTATATTTTTTTTAATAATACTAACAAACATATTAATTAAGACACAAGACACAAACCTATGAGTTTCACTATTGAAATGAATTCTAGCTAATATTGTGTCAGATTATTATATTTGTTGATAAATTACATAGTGTTATTAATATTAGGGGAAAATACAGCTCAGTGGGCTTTTGAATTTTTTTTTACCAATACATCAAAAAAATTTAGAATTTTAATTGTTAATGTTTATAAAGTTTTCAATTAATGTGTAATTCTTTTTTTTGGGGGGGGGGGGGGGGGGGGTTTTTTAAATTAAAAGAACCACACTAAATTGCTTGCTATTTCTCGTTTTGGGTTTGTAAAATATAACTGTTCGGTAGCAGCCAATATGGCAGTTCAAAAAGCAAATGGGCTCTGGTGTGGTGATTGTGCATTGAGAGTTAAAACGGCAGAGTTTGGGAAAGATGGTGATGTAAAACACAAAATGGTCAATGTACCATAAACCAGGAAAAAAATGAAGACAAATAACATGTACAACACTGGCTATAGGGGAATTAAGTCATTTGCTGAGGTAGTGAGAGGCAAGGGTGCTGAACAATCAATAAACAGAACCATTAAGGTATATGAGGAAGGGAACAACTCAAAGTCTCGGCTTCTGTGGATGACTTTAGGGAGGAACTGGTTAGGCGAGGTTGTGGGGATATAATTGTGAGACTTGGAGGTAGGAGAGATATTGTTCTTTCCATCCAATCAGCAGCAGTTATGAAGGAAAAACTTGGGTTAATGAAGGAGTGGCTGTATGACTGGTGTGAATCAATTATAGAATGGAGTCAAGGGATAGCCATTGAACAGGAAAGATACGTTTGGCTGAATTGTTATGGAGTCCATTGAATTTGTGGAGCAACAATACCTTCAGTAGCATTGGGAAGGTTTGGGGTGAAGTGATATGCATGGATGATGAGACTAGTAGACAGACTTCTTTCCAGTGTGGGAAGGTGAAGATAGCAACAAGTTATATGGAGTCCATTAATCAAATAGTCCAATTAGAATGCAAAGGTATAATTTACCCTGTTAGGGTATGTGAAGAACAAATCGTCATGTCAAATGTTAAAAAGGAGCAGTGTGATTGTAAATTAAAGGACCGGAAGACTGGTGACAATTATCTTTCAGAAAGGGTTGATAAGAATCAGTGTATAGACACAAGCAATGAATGTAACAAGGAGGGGGAGGTTAGGTTGAGGGATGTTTCTATGGTGGCTGAAACAGATATGATGAAAGCAGTGTTAGAGGTTGAAGGCACATGCGAGGGTGACTCTGCAGAGATGGGGCCGAGATCCGAATTTACCAATGATTGTGGTAGGCGTAGGTTCGATGGGGAAATTTGCACTCCTGGGTTTATCAGAAGCCTAAGTGACACAACAAGGAATAGGCTTGGGATTCAAATTAAAGTGGATCTAGATAAGGCCCATCTAAATTTGGATGAGTCGAAACAAAGTGAGATGGGGCTAGCCCATACAGGTAGTAGTGGGTCATTTTCGTCTAAGGAAACTTCAGGCCAAGTAGTGGGTTTTCTCAACCAAAAAGGCCGAAGGGGGGGACAAGGTACAAGTCCAGGTCCAGCAAGGAAAGCTATTGTGTAGAAGACAAGACAGACAAGCAGAAGAAAACAAATGAAGAAGAAAAAGGGGAAGTGTGTGACTACTAAACAACTGGGGGCATCATCACTGAATTTGAGAAAGTGAGCAGTCTTCAGGTCAGTTGTAGCTTTCATTTCCCTATCAATGGCTGGCTACTGGAACCGACAGAGGCAGAAGAGTGCTGTCGAAGGCTGAAGCTTCACTCCAAATTGGCAAAGCTCCTGGTCTTGATTGTGAAGGTAAGGAGAATGAGGAGGTAATCAGCAAACTGAAGGCACTTGAAGCCAAGGACAAAGAGAAAGTTAGGTAGAGAGAGGGAGTTGCTATCTAGACTAGCACTCCAAGGTGAGTAAGAGTGTTATAATGTATTAATGAAGATACAATCATGGAATATGAGAGGGCTCGGCGGACCAGAGAAAAGAAGACAGTTAAAGAAAAGCCTTGCTACTAGAAAAGTGGATATTATTCTCCTTCAAGAAACAAAGCTCTCTATAATCAGTTCTGATTTGGTAAAGTCTATGTGGCCTGGGGAATTGTGGGGAAGTGGTTTGGAAATACTCTTCTGATCCTGGTAGACGCTCGTGATCCTCAAATAGACACCTGAAAAGAAATGAACACTCCGGTCGAGGGTGCCGGAATTAGCACTCTGACGGACAAGTCAGTCTCTACTCTCTCTGGATTACTTGTATTTTAAGTTAAGCATACTAGTTCTCACATACCTTTCTTTAACTGTTGTTCCTTTATTTATACTTGTTTCCAGGGCCTCGGGGCCTGGTCCCCTTTTCGCTCACTATTCGCTTATTTATTCGGCCCCATAGTTCAATAGTTACTCGGCCTATTTATTGTATTCGGCCTCCTGATCATGCAGTTTAGAGCTGAGTAATGTCTATCTTCTAGAGCATACGCTTCTGATTCTGCTGTTTGTTTGGCTCCCACAATTGCCCCCCAAACTCCCCATTGACTGCAGTTAATTGGTGTGTTTGGTTTCGAATTTGGAAAGTCAAGACAAACATAAGTTAGGCGGCTGCACCTATCCCAATGTGAATGTCAGAACGCACACGCCTCTCAGTCATCATTATACGTTCCCGCCTCATTCATGCATCTTTTGCATTTATTATGATTTGAAACTCCAGTCTCTTCGAATGCATGCTTTTTTGAATTTTTGAGCCTCCTGGATTGCCAACCGGTATCTCTCCTCTGTCTCGCGTCTTCTGCAACTTCTTCCCATCTCTCCTTGTCTCCTTTGCCTTTCGTAAGTTTTCTTCTCTTCTCTTTGTAATCCTATTTTCCGTGTTTATTTTTGATTTAGAATACCCTTGAATCCTTACTAGAATGGCTAAGCATTTGAAATACCTCCTTTCTGAGGGTCATATTTCTGGGTTCCGACGACATTTTTCTATCCCTGATGATGTCCATCTATCTCTAGTGACGGATAATACTCTTGATATGGAGAGGGATGACCAAAATACAATCGTCTTTCCTCTCCTATCCATTGCGGAGCGCGGTGTTCGCTTTCCCCTACACCCATTTCTTAGGGCCGTCCTCCGCCATTGGGGTCTGATTCCTTTCCTACCCAATGCGAATTTTTTTCGAATCATAATGGGAATCGTAGAGTTGAACTGGCGCCTTAGGATCAACCTTGGCATTCCGGCGATTCGGCACTGCTACGCTTTAGCCAAATCCTCCGGTCAGCCCGGGCGCTACTTTCTCAGGGCCAAGGACACCGACCATCACTTGGTAACCATGCTTTCCAGCTCTAGCAAACGAGTTGACGATGTAATGGTCAATGTCTGAGGCAACTGGGAATTTGAAGAAGGCGAAGATCACCTGGACCCTATTCCCAGACGGAGGGATGAACCAGGTTGCCGTGTAACTCTTTGTGTTTATTGATCTTTCTTTTATTCAGCTTTTTCTACAAGTCTAATCCTTTGTTTTTGCAGGCAATAAGTTGAAGAAGGTTCTGACCTCGGCTGATGACGTAGTCCTTGCGGAGATTAAGACTGCACTCAAGTATTTTGGCCATCCAAACGTGCAGAAGCAAGGGAGAGCCACCCATATATTCCTGCGGTACGAGCCTACTTATACTACGTTCTCGGCCGCGGACGATATTCCGATCCCATCCGGTGAACAACACCTTACGACTCTTATCTTCCCCAGCTTCAAGACCCTTAGGCAAATTGGTTTTGAAGCTTCTAATTCGGAGCAAGACGTAGAGCCGGTGGTTGGGGTAATTGCCGAACCAACGAGAGAGTTCGCTGCGGAGGCCGAAGAGGTCAACGAGGCTCTAAACTCAGCGTTTGAGGCAGCCAGTCTTAACTAGCCTGACTCACCATCCACTTTGGGTCGGGCGGAGTTTTCTTTCGGAGATATTTTTACAAATTTACGAGACCCACCCGGCGTTTTTTCTAAGGGTATGGTAGGGGAAAATCTCATGCAGATGGCGCGAAAGAGAAATGCCGAACGCATGGCCACCCGACGGAAAGTCGAGGCCACCCATTCTGGACCTGCCCCGATTGAATCTTCACAACCCGTTATTGTAGAAGAAACAACTCAAGTTGTTGTGGCTGAGATGGATAAGGAAGCCAAGCAGCAGATTCTAGAAGAACAGCCGATTCCAGAAGAGCGGGGCGAAAAACGTACCACCAAGGGAGAGGCCGGCTCAAATGAGAGCCCCGCTGACAAACGGCCTCGCTTAGAGGAGTCGGATGTGGTTGTTCCTTTCGTTGTTCAACCAAAGATCAAAAACACGTCGATCTCCTCTGATGCATCTGCCTTGAAGGATCCAGCTATAGCATTGAGCTTGGCCGTCTCAGTCTTATTGCCGACTGACAAGGCCACCTTTCGAGCAGAATCGGATTTGGTAGCTATAGCGTTAGCTGCCCAGTCGGCCCTTCTAGTATGTGACTTGATCTTTTTTACTCCTTGTTTAGTTTGGTTTGCATACGATATTTCTTGGTATGTGATGATCCCAACTTCTTGTTTTGCAGATGGTTAGAAGGATAGCCAAACTAGGCCGCCGCCAGCACAATGCCATTGAAAGAATTGGCCGCTTGAAGTCGGAAGCTGAAAGTGAGAGAAGCAGGGCCGAGTTCAAAGCGATAAGAGCCACAATGGAAAGTGCTCGAGCCGAAGTTGAGAATGAGAGGGCTCGGACTGCTGACCAGCTCAGATCCGACGCCGAGGAGAGGGTAAACGTGAGTGAAGAATCACTCAAGTTAGCCAATGAGGCACTTGCCAAGGTGGAGGCCGAGTTAGAAGAGTTAAAGAAGGCCAAGGAAAAAGCCGACTCTGAGGCTTCTGCGGCATTCGAGGCTGGAAAGAGCGCCGCCCTTAAGAACTACATAGAAAAAGTCCCCAAATTCGAGAATCAGGGATTCAAATATGGGTGGCTCAAAGCCCTTGCTGCCACGGGAGTTACATTGGCCATGCCAATTCCATACGAGCAAGTGGACGTTGAGCCACTTGAGTTTGATCCCGAGGATTGATTTGGGAGACATTCTAGTTTTATTAAATATTTTCAATTTCAATGTATGTTTTTGTTTGGTAGATTTCTGTTAGTTCAAGGTAATTTTCATGTATAAATTAGTTACTATCTACGCTCAATTTATTAATAAAAATTTTCTTTTCATTTCACTATTAGTTGTACACAGTTTTTGATATTAAGGAAGAGTTTTGCTTTTCACTATTTTGGATAAAATGATTACTGTCTATTGTGCTTGCTAACTATCGATCCGATAGGAAATAGGATCATGAGATGAGTAGATTAAATATCCCACTGCATGGTTGTCGATTGGATAACAGTGTAACTTGGCAATTAATTTAACCTTAATTTATCCGAACAAGTAAATCGACTTAGGGCCCCATCGTATGCCCTTGCCCCAGCCAATGTATGAACTCTGGGTGTCGAATAGGACTAGTTCATGGATACTGTACTGATAAATCGATTCATGGAGCGACTAGGACAGTCAAGCCGACTAGATTGATGAATCTGCCCTTGCCCCAGCTGGTTCATGAACATTAAACGCCGAATATCAAGAACTTATGAAGTACTGATGAATCGATTCATGGAACGACTGGGGCACTCAAGCCGACTAGATTGATGAATCTGCCCTTGCCCCAGCTGGTTCGTGAACATAAAACGCCGAATATCAAGAACTTATGAAGTACTGATAAATCGATTCGTGGAGCGGCTGGAGCACTCAAGCCGACTAGATTGATGAATCTGCCCTTACCCCAGCTGGTTCATGAACATTAAACGCTGAATATCGAAAACTTATGAAGTAGTGATGAATCAATTCGTGGAGTGGCTGGGGCACTCAAGCCGACTAGATTGATGAATCTGCCCTTGCCCCAGCTAGTTCATGAACATAGAACGCCGAATATCAATGGTTGATGGGGCGATTGGGGCATATGACTTAGTCAGCGCCTGGCTGTTGAGGTTTCAATATTAATGAGATTGCCCCGGGGGTGTTTTCCTCGTAGGGAATAAATGGGTGTGTACTTCGTGAATGAAGGTCCTATTTATGTGCTCAGTCAGCAACTCAGTCCAGCTCTTTGAGGAAGATTAAACAAGTGCGAATGTCAAATAAACTTTTTTTCAACAGCAGGGGGGAAGCGAGGACGCTAGCTGAGCTGGGAGGAGATATGAGTCAAAGTGGTGAACCTTCGCGCACGAGAAGTAGGGCTTCGAGGGATCGGGAGAGACACCAATCTCCTCGTCGTCGAAGTAGGTCGCCCAGGAGGGACAAGCAGCCACAAGGCAAATCTCCTCAACCCCGTTCTAGAAGGGAATCCGACGCGAATCCATGCCCATTGAGTTTTGTGGTCTTCGTGGGGAATAGACCCATGACAGAGGTGGATTCGATCGTTCCAGATCCAAATGTGGCAGTCGAGTTCGCTCGACAGATTTTTCCACCCGAGGTCCAGCAATCGATGGTAGGTCAGCAGGACTTTGAAGTGTTTCGTGAAGGCATTCACGGGGCGGTGAAGGGGCTGTACACTGCTTATGAAATCAGCATGCGTCTCTGCGCCGCTCGACACAATATAGAGCAGAGAGATGAACGCATTCAGAAGTTAGAAGCTCGCGCGGAGAAGGTCAAATGTGAGCTAAGGAAAATCAAGTCCGCCGAGTCTCAATCAGCCAGCCATCCCAACCCGGTTGTGGAAGAGAAGGTGACTCAAAGGCTGATAAGTGATTCTATTGCCGATCGGAACACGGCTTGCATGTTCGAGATTGAGACTGCGAGGGCCGCGGCCTATGAAAAAGGCTTCCATGACGGCCGAAAGGTTGGAATTCAAAAGACTAAGGAGAAACTCGCCGAAGAAGTGTGCCGATGTGAAAATCATGGGTTTAGGCACGGCTGAATCAAGGCACTTCAGGAAACTGAGGCTCTCCAGGCAGCAAGTGTGAATTCGGCGTTGCCGTTGTACCAACAGAATGATTACTCCATCTCCGCTTTCGAAATTGAGAAGAGTGATGATGAGGGAGCTGCCGAAGAGAAAAAGACCTTGTAATGCTTATGTAGAAATTATGTATTTATTGGCCGATTTTAATAAAACGCTTAATTTTCAATTTGTAGCGTACTTTTTATTTATGTTAGTACACTTGATGCCAATCGATTTATCTAAGGACACATTTTACTTTGAATGTTCGCAGGTTTTAGACTATTTTTGTGCGGCCTAAACTATTCTATTTTGAATATATGCATATTTCGACCTTTGTTTATACAGCTTGAACTATTCCACTGCATATTTTAGCCTCTGTTTATACGGCTTGTACAAAGACGCCACGAATTCAGAGGCTTTTAATCGGCCCAAAGGTCATCATGCACCGATGGGGCTCCAAATCTGAAGTCTGGCCAATCGTGGTATCCACGAAGGGCGCTCCGAATCCGGAGGCTTTAATCGGCCCAAAGGCATCATGCGCAGATGGGGCTCCGAATCCGGAGTCTGGCCAATCGTGGCATCCACGAAGGGCGCTCCAAATCCGGAGACTTTATCGGCCCAAAGGTGTCATGCGCCGATGGGGCTCCGAATCCGAAGTCTATTTGGCCAATCGTGGCATCCACGAAGGGTGCTCCAGATTCGGAGGCTTTAATCGGCCCAAAGGCGTCATGCGCCGATGGGGCTCTGAATTCGGAGTCTATTTGGCCAATCGTGGTATCCACAAAGGGCGCTTCGAATCTGGAGGCTTTATCGGCCCAAAGGCATCATGCGCAGATTAGGCTTCAAATCCGAAGTCTATTTGGCCAATCGTGGTATCCACGAAGGGCACTCTGGATCCGGAGGCTTTATCGGCCCAAAGGCGTCATATGCCGATGGGGCTCCGAATCCAGCGTCTATTTGGCCAATCGTGATATCCACGAAGGGTGCACCGGATCTAGAGGCTTTAATTGGCCCAAAGGCGTTATGCGCCAATGGGGCTCCGAATCCTGAGTCTATTTGACAAATCGTTATATCCACGAAGGGCACTCCGAGTCCTAAGTCTATTTGACCAATTGGAGGCAGAGTTTACTGAAAAGGAAATTAGTAATGTAATCACGCACTGTGAAGGGAATAAGGCTCCTGGACCTGATGGTTTCAACATGGCTTTTTTCAAGAAATGTTGGAACATTGTGAAATCTGATGTGTTACAATTTATGAGGGAATTTCATCATAATGCAAATTTAGTGGATGGGATTAATAGCTCATTCATTGCTCTAATCCCAAAAACTGATAGCCCCTCTTGCTTGGATAAGTATAGGCCTATCAGTTTGATTGGTTCCATGTATAAAATTCTAGCAAAGGTGTTATCAAATAGGATGAAGCAGGTGATGCCCATGATTATGAGTGAGGTTCAGTCACCTTTTTTGGGTGGTCGGAATATTCTGGATGGAATTCTTATAGCTAATGAAATTGTTGATGGATGGAAAAGATCGAACAAGAAAGGCTTGGTACTGAAATTGGATTTTGAAAAGGCCTATGACTCAATAAATTGGGAGTTTCTCTTTAATATGCTATAAAACTTTGGCTTTGGTTCTAAATGGGTGAGTTGGATGAAAGCTTGTGTAACCTCTGCTAAGATATCTATTTTGGTTAATGGGTCGCCAACATATGAATTTTGCCCACAAAGGGGCCATAGACAATGTGACCCATTGTCACCGTTTTTATTCAACATTGTAGCTGAAGGACTCAATGTCCTACTGAGCAGGGCGAAGGAGTTAAACTTAATCAATGGGGCAGAGGTGGGGTCCAATGGCCTAAGAGTAACTCACTTGCAGTTTACGGATGCACAATTTTGTTTTGTGAAGCAAAGAGGGAGGAAGTAGGCAATATTAAAAGAATTTTAAGATGCTTTGAGATGGCATCGGGACTGAAAATAAATTATCATAAGAGTGTTATTTATGGTGTTGGGGTTGGTGATGGTGTCACGACCCAAACCCGCCCCTATGGGTTTAGCACCGTAACCGGCTAGTAATCCGAGATTACCGAAGGCCTACTTAACAGTAAAACAATAATACAGAGTGCAGGGGCTGGCGGAAGCCAAAACAGTAATTAAAAGATGTCCAATGAGCTGTGACAGTCTGTATGCAAAAAGACTTTTCACACATATTCACATTCAGAAAACAAAACAGTATATACATACATATACAATCATTCGGGTTAAGGACCAAGTCCCTACCATAACAGTACAGTACAAGTCTATACAGTCTATACAATACAGAGACAGGAAGGGGGAATCTAAAACACCCTGAAGCAGCCTTGGCTTGGACACACATGGAACCTCGCAGTGAGGCACGTTGGTTGGCTTGACAAAAAGGGAGTTTAACCAAACGCTCCTAGCTCTGATCGAATGCCAACCCTACACAGTTACAGAACGAACACACACTAAGTTGCACATTTGGGAAACAATAACTTAGTCCCTATCTTGACTCGGTGTGGTTCTAAAGCATTATCCTCATTAAGATGCCTTAAACTAGGCCTAGGAATGCCTAGGATGGAATGAGGATGCAAAGATGCACTTTAAAACACTTTTCAGAATTTTCAGAAAACAGGGGTCTCGCTCGAGCGTGGCTTTCTACACTCGAGTGGACATGCAGACAAAGGAGCTCCGCTCGAGCGGACTGCAAAAGTACTGGATGCAAGAAATTCACGCTCGACGAGCGCTCGACCCTCGCTCGAGCGTGCATTTCTTTTCTCGAGCGGACTGTAAACACATGCAAAATACTGGATACACGCATTTCACGCTCGAGCGCCACTTTCCTCGCTCAAGCGGACTGCATGAACACAAGGCGTACGCTCGAGCGTGGAGCTCCTCGCTCGAGCGTGAGTCTAAAATCTGAAATTTCCAGATTTGAACCTCAAGCTCAAAACTCAACTTTAATGCATCAAATTCGATCCTTTTGGGCTAATTTTCTGAAAAACACTTGTAAACTCATAATATGACATGTTTTAAAGATCAATTTGAGGAATCCAAGCCCAAAGGTAGTTCAATTAAACGCCATTTTCAAATAATCATCAAGAACAAGACTCAAACGTAACATGCATGAGCTTATATGAACTTAAAGCTTCAAACACAATATCAAATGAGCCAAACCTTCTAAAAACATGGTGAATTCATGGATTATAACAATAATATGGACATGCATGCAATAATTTCCATGAAAACAACTCTAAACTTCAAGATATGCACGTGCATGCATGATTTAAGCCTCAATACAACAATTTAAGCCAATTCTAGACTCAACTCACTAAACTTCTATGAATCATGCAAGATATAACTCAGATGCAAGCTCAAGAAGATGGTTCTCCTACCTTAGACCTTGAATTCCAAGTGTAGAAGCTCAATAATGCAAGACTCCTTCAATCTCCTAACCCTCCAAGCCAATTTGGTTGAAATCAAGTTTTTTCCTCTCTCTCACTCTCTCTAGTCGGTTAAGCTCAAGAAAAAGGCTAAGGAAATGTTGTATCAAAAGTGTAATAGGCTCCAAACATGAATTGATAAGTGGCCCACTATCATGGCACTAAGGTAAATAAGTCCAACTATTGAAATTTAACATTATTTAATCTAATTTAATCATACCAAAACACATTTCAATTAAATATACCATAAAATCACATAAATTCTAACTAGCATAAAACATTACCCGATTTCGGATTCGGCCGCCGATAAGGCCTCCAATTTGTAGTTTAAACATAATACACGAACAGATAGTTTAGCAGTCAAACAAATAGACACGCATTTAAACTAATACACTCAATCAATCAGTTCAGAATTTCAGTCAATCAGTCATTTAACATGCTTAATCATAGATTACCACTAATCAATGGTGAGGGTTGTCACAGTCTCCCCTCCTTATAAAGAGTTTAGTCCTCCAAACTCGAGTTACCTTCATTCTGGAAGAATAATGGATCCAGAGGGAACAGTTCAGGATATCTCTTGATCATATCATCTTCCCTTTCCCAAGTGGCAAACATGCCATCATGGTTTTGCCAATCAACTTTCACTAACGGAATCTCTTTTTTCCTTAACTTCTTGATCCGTCTATTCACAATCTGAATGGGTCGTTCTTCACGAGTGTAGTCATCACTTAGCACTACATAGTAGGCTCAATCACATGGAAAGGATCCCGGAGGTAATCCCTCAACATTGAAATATAGAACATGTTATGCATATGCTCCATTTCAGGAGGAAGCGCTACTTGATACGCCACCGGATTAATCTTTTCAATAATCTCATACGGTCCGACATATCTCAGCGCTAGCTTACCCTTGACTCCAAAACGAGTCTGGCCTTTCATCGATGTCACTTTAACAAAAACATGATCACCTACTTCATATTCCCTGTCTCACCTTCGGACATCCGCATAACTTTTCTGTCGGCTCTGTGCGGTTTTCAGTCTTTGTTGAATCAGTTTCACTTTTTCAGTAGTTTCATGTACAATTTCGGGCCCAAGCAAAGGCCCATCTCCAACTTCTGCCCAACAAATCGGCGATCGACATTTTCTGCCATACAAAGTCTCGAAAGGCACCATACCAATGCTTGAGTGAAAACTGTTGTTGTAGGCGAATTTAGCTAACGGTAAATGGCTTTCCCAATTTCCTTGGAAATCAAGAACACACATTCTCAGTAAATCCTCCGAAGTCTGGATGGTTCTTTCTAACTGACCATCTGTCTGAGGATGGTATGCACTACTCAGTCTCAGTTCAGTACCTAATGCTGTCTGTAGGCTTTGCTAGAATCTCGATGTAAACTTCGAGTCCATATCAGAAACAATGGACACAGGCACTCCATGCAATCTAACAATTTCATCAATATAGAGTATAACCAATTTGTCTGCATTATAAATTGTTTTGACAGGTACGAAGTGAGCAGATTTAGTCAATCTATCAACAATAATCCAAATTGAATCCATACCTTTACTGGAGCGAGGTAAACCAACAATGAAATCCATAGTGATATGTTCTCATTTCCACTCCAGTATCGGTAAGGGTTGTGGTAAACCTGCGGGTCGTTGATGTTCGGCTTTAACTTGTTGGCAATGAAGACATTTCGACACAAAGTCAACAATCTCTTTCTTCATTCCCGGCCACCAGAAATTCAGTTTCAAATCTTGGTTACATTTTCGTGTTCCCTAGATGGATAGACAACTTTGAATTGTGGCCCTCTTGCAGAATTTTTCTTTTCAGTTCAGAATCATTCGATACGCATAATCTTCTCTGAAGTTTCAACACATTATTCTCAAATTTGAAATCTGGCCTCGGTTTGGATTCCCGTTTTTCGATGATCTTCCTCAAGAAGTCATCATGTTGCTGTTTCTCTTTAATCTCTTCAATCAGTGTCGGTTGAGCAGAAATAGCGGCTATTGTTCCACCTTGATCACATAAAACAATCTCAATTTCAAGTCTTTCAAGGTCACATAGCAATTCTTTATGCCCGGTGAGTAAACAGGCTAAATTTCCAATCGGTTTCCGACTCAGTGCATCAGCAACGGTGTTAGCTTTTCCTGGATGGTACAAAATTTGCAGGTCATAGTCTTTTATCAGTTCTAACCATCTCCACTGCCTCATGTTCAGTTCTTTCTGTGTGAAGAAGTATTTCAAACTCTTGTGGTCTGTATACACCTCATATGTTGACCCATAAAGGTAGTGACGTCAAATTTTCAGTGCAAACACTACTGCAGCAAGTTCCAAGTCATGGGTCGGGTAGTTCTTTTCATACGGTCTCAGTTGTTGGGAAGCATACGCAATCACTTTACCATTCTGTATTAAAACACATCCCAAACCCTTATAAGAAGCATCACTATATACAGTATAACCATCCGTACCTGAGGGTAAGGTGAGAATTGGTGCAGTCACTAGTCGAGTTTTCAACTCTTGAAAAGTTGATTCCCTCTGAACGGTCCAGTCAAATGATATCCCCTTCTGAGTCAGCTATGTCAGTGGTAGGGCAATTTTGGAGAAATCTTTGACAAACCTTCTGTAATACCCGGCTAAGCCTAGAAAACTCCAGACTTCGATAACATTTGTCGGTCTAGGCCAAGTCACTACTGCTTCAATTTTCTGTGGGTCAACTGTAATACCATCTTTACTGATCACATGTCCCAAAAACATCACACTGTCTAGCCAAAATTCACATTTAGTTAGTTTTGCATAAAGTTTATGTTCTCTTAAGGTCTGTAGGGCAATATTCAAATGACGTTCATGTTCTTCCGTGTTTTGGAATATATCA
This sequence comes from Camellia sinensis, assembly GCF_004153795.1. Taxonomy (NCBI): domain Eukaryota; kingdom Viridiplantae; phylum Streptophyta; class Magnoliopsida; order Ericales; family Theaceae; genus Camellia; species Camellia sinensis. Next base: position 1,109,591 of record NW_021024815.1, on the reverse strand, counting down.
GAATGTCATCTATGAAAACAACTATAAATTCATCAAGGTATGGTTTAAAAATTCTGTTCATAAGGTCCATAAATACAGCAGGTGCATTGGTAACTCCGAAAGGCATAACAAGAAATTCGTAATGTCCGTACCTCATTCGAAAGGCAATCTTTTCGATGTCCCCTGTCTTGACTTTCAAATGGTGATATCCAGATCTAAGATCAATTTTGGAGAACACTTGGGCACCCTGTAACTGGTCAAATAAATCATCAATGCGAGGTAATGGATATTTATTTTTCACTGTTACCTTGTTCAGTTCACGGTAGTCAATGCAGAGCCTCAGTGAGCCGTCTTTCTTTTTCACAAATAGGACTGGCGCGCCCCACGGTGAAGTACTAGGCCTGATGAACTTCTTATCTAACAGTTCTTACAGCTGAACTTTCAACTCTTCCAATTCGGTAGGTGCCATTTTGTACGGAGCTTTAGATACAGGCTGTGTACCCAGAATCACATCAATGGTGAACTCAATCTCCCTATCAATCAAATCCCCTGGCAGATCATCTAGAAAAACATTTGGGAATTCTCTGACTATAGGAATACTATTCACATCAGTTTTAGCATCAGTAGGTACAGTCAATACAGAACATAGATACCCTTTACACCCCTTTCTAATCAGTTTGAAAGCTTTCATGGATAAAATCAGATACGGGGGAGGTACTACTTCAACTTCGTTAAACACAAATTCAGGCAGTCCGGGTGGACGGAAAACAACTTGGTTTGTTACACAGTCTATGGTAGCATGATATTTCGTTAACCAATCCATTCCTAATATCACATCAAAATGATCAATATTCAATGGCAGTAAATCAATGTACAAATGCGCATCTTCAACAATAATTTCACATGCAGGGTACATATAAACACAAGTCATGGATCCCCCAACAGGTGAAGATATAGCTAACAGATAGTTCATGGGTTCCAATGGTCTATTCAATTTTCACGAAAAAACATGCGATACATATGAATGTGTAGACCCCGAATCAATCAAAACATACGCATTTTGAGCACAAATTGAGAGTATACCTAGCACAACGGTCTCGGTATTCTGTACATCTCCCGGTACGAGTGCGAACACTCGGCCTTGCCTCATAGGCTCTTTTCCAGTAACTTTGGGGTTGGGTTTCGGTGGAGCAGTTGATGCTGCTGCGCTTGGTGTAGCTTTACTATTGCCCTGAGGAGCAGAAGGGCAATCTTTGACCATGTGGCCCACCTTGCCACACCTGTAACAAGCACCTGAAAGTTTATAACAAACCCCCTTATAATTCTTACCACATTCGGAGCAGGGCGGTATAGAACGGTTTCCTTGACTAGAACTATTTGTTGACCCTGTGTTCTGCTTTTTGTTCAACGAACTATTCCGGCCTTTCTTAAATTTAAAACCCCGTCTCTTACCACGCCATTCAGACACTGGTGTTTCAGTCTGTTTTAATGCCTCAATGTTCGACTCAGCCACGATTGCTCGGTCAAGAACATCCACATACTTCAGTAGTTTCAGAACATTGATTCGGTCAAGGATTTCTACATTAAGGCCGCCTTCAAGTTTCCTGGTCTTTTTGTAATCAGTCTCAACCATGTGCGGTGCATATCTGGCGAGTTCAGTAAACTTTGACTCATACTCAGCCACGAACATGGTACCTTGTCTCAACTGTTCAAACTCAGTTACCTTGCGGTCTCTGACACACTGTGGGAAGTATTTCTCAAAGAAGGCTCCCTTAAACTGAGTCAAATTCCTAGCAGTATTGGTGTCACGGACCAGCATCCACCACCTTCTAGCCTCTTCTTGTAAGGCGAAGGTAGCCAGTAGCACTTTGTGTGCTTCAGAACACGGAAACACTTCAAATAATTTTTCAGTTTCTAACACCCACGCTTCGGCCTTCAATGGTTCAAGGCCTCCCTAAAATGATGGCGGTTTCATCTTAATGAACTTCTATGTTAGAGCAATGATGTCATCATTCACATTCTGTTCCGGCTGTACCGGAGGAGGTAGGGGCTGTTGGTTCTGTTGTTGTAGCCTTAAGTCCTCAGTCAACATTTCCACTGTTCTTTCGAGCCTTGCCATTCTGGCCTCAGATGATTCAAATTCATCAGTAGTTCTTGCGTTATCCATTTCACTATAGACAAGTATGGCAATTATAAACATAGATAGTTGCATACTTAACATATTAACACATTAGCATATATGTTCATGTCATGGCCACACACACTTATCAATGCTCATGCAATGCCCTATTCACTTTTCAAGGACATCCTATAGCTCATTTGGACACGTGTGTGCGATATAACTCGTGGTTTAGTATCGCTCTGAGACCACTCTGTCACGACCCAAACTGCCCCTATGGGTTTAGCACCGTAACCAATAATCTGAGATTACTGAAGGCCTGCTTAACAGTAAAATAGTAATACAGATTGCAGGGGTTGACGGAAGCCAAAATAGTTATTAAAAGATGTCCAATGAGCTATGACAGTCTGTATGCAAAAAGACTTTTCACACATATTCACATTCAGAAAACAAAACAGTATATACATACATATACAATCATTCGGGTTAGGGACCAAGTCCCTACCATAACAGTACAGTACAAGTTTATACAGTCTATATAATACAGAGACAGGAAGGAGGAATCTAAAACACCCCGAAGCAGCCTTGGCTTGGACACACATGGAACCTCGCAGTGAGGCACGTTGGTTGGCTTGACAAAAAGGGAGTTTAACCCAACGCTCCTAGCTCCGATCCGATGCCTGGACACCTACATATATATATATAAACAGTAAGCTAAAACCCAGTGAATAACATATGCGTAAAGTGGTTAAGAATGAATGTCTTTTTAGTATTGAAAACAGTCACTTATCAGTATATCAGTCATTCAGTTTGTGGCTCATAATCCATGCCATAACAGTCATTCAGAAACTATAATAGTCATATGTGGTACATCCAATAGTAAAACAGTACAGTAGTTCTTAACAGACCGAACAGTCAGTTGATGGCCATCATATCAGTAAACAGTAGTGGTTCCAAACATGCGAACTGACAGAGATCTCTGTGACAGTAGCAGTACAGTACAGTAACAGTAAATTGTTATAGATGCCACGAATACAGTTCACAAATAGGACAAACATTCATTCAGTAAGAAATATCATTTCAGAAAGCAGTACAGTTGTTCATTCAGAAAATATTCATGATTGAACATATCTTTACAACATTGTTACTCACAGAGCACTGGGCTATAAGTAGCTAGAGCGTCCTCGGATGCCAGCCCTACACAGTTACAGAACGAACACACACTAAGTTGCACGTTTAGGAAACAATAACTTAGTCCCTATCTTGACTCGGTGTGGTTCTAAAGCATTATCCTCATTAAGATACCTTAAACTAGGCCTAGGAATGCCTAGGATGGAATGAGGATGCAAAGATGCACTTTAAAACACTTTTCAGAATTTTCAGAAAACAAAGGTCTCGCTCGAGCGTGGTTTTCTATGCTCGAGCGGACATGCAGACAAATGAGCTCTGCTCAAGCGGACTGCAAAAGTACTGGATGCAAGAAATTCACGCTCGACGGGCGCTCGACCCTCGCTCGAGCGTGAGACACAAGTCCTCACTCGAGCGTGCATTTCCTCGCTCGAGCGAACTGTAAACACATGCAAAGTACTGGATACACGCATTTCACGCTCGAGCGCCACTTTCCTCGCTCGAGCGGACTGCATGAACACAAGGCGTACGCTCGAGTGTGGAGTTCCTTGCTCGAGCGTGAGTCCAAAATCTAGAATTTTCAGATTTGAACCTCAAGCTCAAAACTCAACTTTAATGCATCAAATTTGATCCTTTTAGGCTAATTTTCTGGAAAACACTTGTAAACTCATAATATGACATGTTTTAAAGATCAATTTGAGGAATCCAAGCCCAAAGGTAGTTCAATTAAACACCATTTTCAAATAATCATCAAGAACAAGACTCAAATGTAACATGCATGAGCTTATATGAACTTAAAGATTCAAACACAAGATCAAATGAGCCAAACCTTCCAAAAACATGGTGAATTCATGGATTATAACAATAATATGGACATGCATGCAATAATTTCCATGAAAACAACTCTAAACTTCAAGATATACACGTGCATGCATGATTTAAGTTTCAATACAACAATTTAAGCCAATTCTAGACTCAACTCACTAAACTTCTATGAATCATGCAAGATATAACTCAGATGCAAGCTCAAGAAGATGGTTCTCCTACCTTAGACCTTGAATTCCAAGTGTAGAAGCTCAATAATGCAAGACTCCTTCAATCTCCTAAGCCTCCAAGCCAATTTGGTTGAAATCAAGTTTTTTCCTCTCTCTCACTCTCTCTAGTCGGTTAAGCTCAAGAAAAAGGCTGAGGAAATGTTGTATCAAAAGTGTAATAGGCTCCAAACATGAATTGATAAGTGGCCCACTATCATGGCACTAAGGTAAATAAGTCCAACTATTGAAATTTAACATTATTTAATCTAATTTAATCATACCAAAACACATTTTAATTAAATATACCATAAAATCACATAAATTCTAACTAGCATAAAACATTACTCGATTTCGGATTTGGCCGCCGATAAGGCCTCCAATTTGCAGTTTAAACATAATACACGAACAAATAGATTAGCAGTCAAACAAATAGACACGCATTTAAACTAATACACTCAATCAATCAGTTCAGAATTTCAGTCAATCAGTCATTTAACATGTTTAATCATAGATTACCACTAATCAGTGGTGAGGGTTGTCACAGATGTTCTATTGCAAAAGTTGGCATCTAATCTAAATTGTCTTCATCAGAAACTACTTATAATGTATCTAGGACTGCCTTTGGAGGTCAACCCAGGTAGGAGAAGTACTTGGAAATCGGTTCTTGTAAAATTTAAGCAGAAATTAGCTAACTAGAAGAGAAGGCTACTCTCTTTTGCTGGGTAATTAACATTAATTAAGTCTGTGATGTCCAATCTGCCTAATCTGCCTTTGTACTATCTATCATTGTTCAAAACTCCGATAGGGGTGGCTAAGGAAATTGAGAAAATGCAATCCACTTTTCTATGGGGTGGATCCGATCTCAGAAGAAAAGTGCATTTGGTCTGTTGGGAGGTGATTGCCAAGAATAAGAATCTAGATGGGTTGGGCTTGAGGAGGATTAAAACTTTTAATGAATGCCTGTTGTTAAAATGGTGGTGGAGGTTTAGTGCTGAGAATAGCACTTTCTGGAAAGAAGTGATCTGCTCAAAGTATAATGTTCAAAATGGGAAATGATTTCCAACTTGAGAAGGTAGAGGTTCTAAAGTCTGGACAGATATTCTTAATACGGTTTTGTTGAATCCAGACTTGCATAATTTTTATCTCCATAATTCTCAAATAGTTTTGGGGGATGAGAGTAGAGCTCAATTTTGGTTGGATAAGTGGATTGGCAATGTTTGTTCGAATGAAGAATTTCCTAGACTCTTCTCTCTCTCTAATGATAAGCAAGGTCTGGTAAGGGTGTTCTTTGATAATAGGAGTGCAGATGCTGTTTGGACCCTTCAGTTTAGAAGAAACCTATTGGTCTAGGAGGAGGAGGAGGTACATAGATTAGCCTGTTTGCTTAGGTATGCGCCAGTTCTTTGCATTGAAAAATCTGATGTATTGAAGTGGGTAGTAGATTCATCTGAACAGTTCAGTGTAGCATCAGCTTATAAATGGAGTGAATCCTTTCTCGGGCCCATTCAGCCAATGGTAGGTTCTATTTGGAATAATTTTTCTCCTCCCAAAGTGCAATTTTTTGGGTGGTTGGCATGGCTTGGTATGGTGAAAACTTCCTGCTTTCTTCAGCGAATTGGTATACTCGATGGGAGTGTTAATCTGGAATGTGTTTTCTGTCATGAAGATATTGAAACTATGGAGCATATTCTTCTCTTCTGTCCTTTTGTTTAGAGGCTATGGTCAAACATTGTAAGATGGTGGGGATTCCAGAGGGTATTGCCAGGTTCGGTAGATGGACTATTGCAATGGTGGTATGGTTGCAAAATGTCAAAGTTGAAGAAGAAGATATGGATGGTCATCCCTTTCCCAACTCTTTAGTCTACATGGAGGCATAGAAACGAATGTTTTTCGATAGGTCTCAACCAGATTTTGAAGCTCTATGTGACATTGTAAAAGTGATAGTAGCTTTGTGGGTAAAGGCTTCGCCATTGCCTATGGCAGCTTCTGTGAATGATTTGGTTTATAATATGCAGCAAGTTAAGTTCTGTCTCACGACTGGTGGCTGAGTGTGTAAGGTCTAGGTCTGAAGTAGCAATGGTGACTGAACTTGTGTAAGGCCTGGGTTCTGAGGTATGATTTGGTCTACTGTCTAGGTACAGGTTCAATCTGTTTTATCTATTCTGTTTCTATGCTTATATGGATTACAAATGGACTGAGGCCTTGCTGTTCTGATTATATAAATTGATGTTCTAGTATACATTTGGAGCCTGGTATTACTGATCTAGTATATATTTGGTCTTGTTTTTGTTGGAGCCTGGTATTACTGATCTAGTATACAAATTGATGTTCTTGTTTTTGTTTTTATTGGAGCCTGATGCCTAAATTGATGCAATGGGGGTTGGGTCTAGCTTGGGGGTTGAATCTGATTCTGGTTTCTGTATTGATGCAATGGGTGTTGAGTCTGGTTTAGGGGTTGAATCTATCCTGATGAATCAATCTTGATGAATCTATCCTGGTTTGGTAGATGAGTCTGCATTGAGGCACTGATGTCTGTCTCTATGAATATATATTTGGTAGTTGAATCTGTTCTAGTTTATTTTTTGGTGTTGAGTTGAGTCTGTTTTGGTGTTGTGTCTGTTCTAGTATATATTTTGGTGGCTGAAGTGTTGTAGTTTCTCTATGTTTTGATGGCTGTTCTGAGTCTAGTACCTGAATTGATGCAATGGGGGTTGAATCTGTCCTAATGAATCTGTCTTGATTTGGGTTAGCTATTTTTGGTGGATGAATCTGGTACCTGAATTGATGCAATGGCTGTTCTGATGATGAACCTATCCTGGTTTGGGTTAGCTATTTCTGGTTGAGTCTATTTTGGTGGATGAGTCCTAGTTTGGTTTGGTGCTTTGAAATTTTGCCCTGCTGCTCATGCTAGTTGGTTGTAGGTGGTTGTTAGCTGGTTGTTCTGTTTTTTCTGTTTCCTTGGTTGGTTGCTTACCAACTTTGGGGGTGCTAGCAAATGATAGGTTGAGCTTTTTGGTGTCAACTTAGTTGGGATGATTTAACTCATTGTGATGCTTTTACACCTACCTCTCTTTATTGATGTATTTTGTTATATACTCTATACTGTGCTTTACATCAATGAAGTTTCTTTGTTTTGCCAATAAAAAAATAGAATTGCTATTTCACTAAATATTACTCATTTTTTTAAAATAGACAATAAACTACTTATTTTTTGTGTACCTAAAATAAGCCTTAGTCAAAACTCCCCCAAAAATGATTTTTCCATTAGAAAATGACACTTCAATTCAACAAATTTTCATGACTAAAGTCCTTAGGGCTATTTTGATTGGTTGAATTATAACATATGATTGAAATTATTAATTTATGAAAGTCACATTTCTAGTGTTTGATTGCAATAATTATTATTAGGATTAGATTTCAATGGACATTTTATCTAATAAAACTTATCAATTTTTTAATTGTACAACTAATAATGCAAAATAAACATATAATTAGAATTATATTTTTCTATATCTATTACAAAACAAACGTAGACACAAACAAATTATGTGTCTCATTAATCAAGCTAAATAGCCAATCATATACTAGTCATGACTTGTTAATCCTCTCATTATTAATCAATCATGTCCTTATTATAATTTTTTTTTTTTAATGAAACTTAAAATTCATCTAATTTTATTTGACTAATTATTGGACAATTTACCCTCTTTATTTTGTCAGTATCGTCGACCGAAGGAGTGATGTCATTTGAATTCGATTAATTTTGTCATTGTATATAATAACAACAATCGTGGGCAACAAGCATAAAGCAAACAAACTCAAAAACTGTTGGTTTGTTTTTTATATTGTCAATTAAAAAAAGAAGCGTAAATTATCAATAGGTTTTAATAGATGGATTTAATTCTCATCAAATTTTATTAAAAATAAGTGTTGGTAAAATTGTTGTTAAAAATAATTTTTTTGTGATAATTTTTTATATATGTCGCTAAAAATTGGCAATTAGTGACTTTTTCTGGTCATAATTTTTGTAAATTGTTGCTAAAACTTATAATTAGTGACGTTTTTTTATAATAAATTTTTTTTATAGGACATATTAAATAATAAATCTACTTATTAAGACTTACATGTAAGTATCCTAGAATGTGATAGTTGTAAATGGCCCCTTGTTGTGACAATTGAATTAATTTTCAAAAAAAAAAATCTAGGGCTAAATCTAAAGAAGTAGAGACACTAATTGTATTGGGAAAAAGATTTTTGAGAAAAATTTTAGAAATTTTGTTTGGTTTGGTTTGGTTTTGAGAACAAGATTTTGGAGAAAATTTTTAGAAATTTTGTTTGGTTTGTAATTTTCTTTAAAAAAAATTTAAAATTACTTTCTTTTTTCTGCACATCAATCAATTACTTTTTCTCTCTCCTCTCTCCTTTTCAATCACTTTTTCTCTTACATAAATCTACTCAATTACAACAAAATATCAAATCATTTCAAACTCTCAAATTCTAAAATTATTTTCAAAATATACAACCAAACAAATTATAAAAATTTCTAAACTCTCTTCTCAAAATATTTTTTGAAAACGTATCTCTTAAAGTCAAACCAAACCAAGCCCAAATTTTTTAAGATGAATCACTTAGCAGCCAGCAATATATTAATGGAATGGACTTTTCCTCCCTCTAAGGCACCGTTTGGGAAGATAGTTTAGGAGTTTTTTTGGCTATTTTAGTCACAAAAGACAAAATAGGCTATTTTAGCCACAATAAACAAAATATCACATCCAATCCATAATTATTACACTCTTCTCTCACAAAAAAAAAGTCAAAAAAACTAAAAAGTCAAAAAGTCCTTCCCAAACCAAGCTTTTTAGCCCAGGCTAAAATAACCAAAAAAACCAAAAAGCTAGAAAGTCAAAATGCTAACCCACTTCCCAAACGACACCTAAGGGTGTTATTCTGTCTCGTGAGATCAACACGAATTTTATTTAAATGGTTTGAATTATTCAATTTGTAAGATTTTTTATGCATATCATTTATACCAAAAAAATAGTTTAATTCAATAATTATAATTTATTCAATTTATCACGTTCGTCATTCCAAAAAATTTTTTTATAAAAAAAACATTTTTCGTTCATATTTTTTGACACAAATGTAATAAATTAAATAAGTTATGATTATCAGATTAATCCAATTTCTTTTATAAATGATATACATAAAAGATCCGATAAAATAAATAATTCGAAACATAAAAACATGTGATAAATCCCACGATCCCTAATAACACTTCATAATTCAAATTATGTACTGAAGGGAATCTAACACCTATATTAATTGACTTCTCTTCTTTTGCAAATAAAAATTAAGGACGCATTTGGACATGGATTCCTGTCATTCTGTTGCCACATCAATTGGTTTAATTAAAAAAAAGTTCTTTTGTAAATTGTTTTAGTTAGGTAGGGTAGCATTATCATGCCAACCTTCAATTTTAATAGAATAAATGACATTATCTTTTGTTTTTGTTTGGTGTTTGGAAAATGTTAGGCTCGTTAAATATTTTATTAATATTTTTACTAAATGTTTCTCCGTATAAAAAATTAAAATTTTAGAAATTAAAATTTAGAGACAAAATTATTTTTTAGAGACTAATATTTTTGTTAGGAAAAGTGTTGTTATTATATTCTTAGCGACAAAAATTAGACATTAGTGATGAATTATTATCCTTTTGGGACAAAATTTTTTATCTAAAAAAATAAACTATTTTGAGACCAAATTATTTTGTCCCCAAAAGTCTATTTATTTGTGACATTTTCAAAATTTAGTCTCTAAGAACCTTATTTTAGACTTTTCGAGACAACATTTTAGCGACTATCCTCATGACGCTAGAAATTGGTTCCTAAATATCTTTTGTAACAAAATTTTCACTTTTAGAGACCAAACATTTAGTCTCTAAAACTCTTATTTATTTTAGTGTCATATAGGTATAGAATCCATACCATGTGAGTCCTGTATGTTTCTTACACTCATATGACATATTTAGTAAAAATATTGATAAAATATTTAGAATTCCAAACATTATTCTTAGGTCTCGTTTGAGAACAGACTTTTTTAGTAATTTTTTAGCTTTTTGGCTAAAATGTGATATAAAAAAAACTAGTATGTTTGGAATGATTTTTTGACCTTTTATGAAAAGATGTGCAAAAAATAGAGAAAAAAAAATCTTTAACTTTTTAATATAAATTGTTGATTTTAAATTTTTTTAATAACTTTTTAACTAAAATAATCACTTACCAAACGAGTCCTTAGTATTTTGCCTTTATCTTCATTCAGGTGGTTTGGTGTCATGGTTTTGCCATCTTGGCTTAGATTATCTTTTAGATTCGCTTATTGAGTATGTCAATATTCTACCTTCAGTTATCATATTTTTGTCCTGGCTCACTTTTATTGATTTGATTGTACTACTTATATTTATTTTTTTATCAATAAATTTTATTTTATAGAATAAATGACATACCAAGTGACAAAAACCAAGTACTATTATGCAATGGCCCAAGTATAAATTTGAATTCTAATCCATTTTAGATGTTTTTTTCTTGACAAAGACCACATTTTACTTCACTCACTTGTAAGCATCACATTTTACTTAGCCCTCGTTTTTATCTAAAAACCGGCATAATAATTGTGTTTTATAATTAGAAAAATTACTCAAAAATTGTTTAGAATTTAAATATGTTGCAAATTCACTTACACTTCAATTTCATAGTGAAATTCTTAATAAATTGTCACGGTACCTGGTAAAGTGTTTTTTTTTTTTTTTTTGATTGCCACGATATTAGTCTTCGTTTGGGATGTGGCTTGGTCAGCCTGTGGCTACAAAATCTCATTTGGGATGAACTTTTTAACTTTTTTTACTTTTGTGAAAGAAAAAATAAAATGATTATGATTTAGATGTAACATTTTGTCTTATTAGACTAAAAATTTTATTTTTTTTATAGTTAAAATAGACCCAACCCAACCAAAACCTTCATACCAAACAAGCCCTTAATAGAGTTAGATTTCTACTAGACGTCGACACAACTGCATTAAGCACAGCAACAACAAATTAGAGCAAAAGGTGACCAAACTTCACTTCTACTTCCAAAGCGTGAGGTTTATCACCACGTGTGGTGGTGGCTCAAGCCAAGGTTCTAAATATCAGCCGGTACGTGCCGTACCGACCAGTTCATACCGGAAAATTGGAGTGCCGAGTCGGATATGGGCCGATATATCGATGAGAATGAAATTCACGTCCGTAGCGCCGATTCCCGATACGTATCGGCCTAAATCCGATACGTGAATGATACAGTTCTGATACACATATTCTATCGCCGGTATGGCAGAAAATGGAGCAAAGCACCTACAAAAATAATTGAGCAAAGCAAAGCACCTACAAAAGCAAAAAAAAAATTGAGCAAAGCACCTGCAAAAGCAAAAATAATTGAGCAAAGTACCTGCAAAAACAAAAGCAAATGCAGAAAATGAAGAGAACAGACTCACGGACTCAAACCTTTCACTTCAAATTTTTTGTCTTCTTCAAGCAATACACACAGAGACTCACAGACTACCATAAATTTGTAATAACCTCTAGAGAAAAACCCTCAATTGGACCAAACCCAAATTCTCAATCAAACCCAAATCCATCTCCCAGGGGCATCGATCTTGTGAAGTGTTGCAGGGAGAAGCATCGAATCGAACCCAAACCCATCACCGCTTTCAAGCTTCTTCATTGAAAGTGTGTTCTCTCATGCTCTGTTTCTATATTTGTCATGTTTTGTTTTTTCTTTTGGCTGAATAAGTCATGTTTTTGCTTGTTAAGTTGTTGTGTTCGGTTTATAAATTTTTTTTTTTGTTTGTTCTGTGGTTATTTATTATTTATATTATGGTATGGGATGGGAATGGGATATATTTTAATATATATTTATGATTGTTCAAATATTTATATATATATATATATATATATATATTTTCTGTTTTGTAGTTGATTTAAGCCACTGTTGTGTGGTTATATTATGGTATGGGATGAGAGATATTTTAATATATATATTTATGATTGTTCAAATATTTATATATATTGCTTTGTTTTGCTTTTTTTTTTTTTCCTTTTTTCTGTTTTGTAGTTGATTTAAGCCACTGTTCTGTGGTTATATTATGGTATGAGATAGGAAATATTTTAATATATATTTTTTTTTTTCCGTAGCAATGTACCTGTAGAGTATATTTCATACTTATTTCACTTCTTCATTCCTTTAAGTTGATTTATTAGACTCATTGTCCATGGACCTATTAAAACCAATAAATTAAGTGGTAACAGTGTATAATTCAGCTCATGTATCGAATCTGCTTGACTAACTTTCACTATAGTTTTCAAAACTTTTGTCTGTTAACAGCTTGATTGTTCAAAAAAAAAAATTTTTTTTAAAGAGGTTTAATATTTTAGATTTTTTATTTTTATTTAAAGACGTTTAATCTATCAGATTTTTTATTTCAGATTTTATTTTAGATTTTTTAATCTATCAAATTTTTTTATTTCAGATTATTTTTATATCAGATTTTTTTTAAAGAGGTTTCATCTGTCAGATTTTTTTAAAAAGGTTTAATTGTTAAGTAAAGAGGTTTAATATTTTAAATTTTTTATTTTTATTTTAAATGCATTATTATTAGTAACTAAATTAGAATTACAATATTTGTTAATTAAAAACTATTATTGTAGATAATTGAAAATTATAATGACGCACAGAGGTGGTTCTAATGGAAAACCTCCAAGTGATGATATTGGTTGGAAATTTGGAATTCCACTAGCAAATAATAGGCATAAAATTAGGTGTACATTTTGTAGAAAAGAGCTAAATGGTGGTATAACTAGATTGAAGCAACATTTGGCCCATATGAAAGGTCAAGTCGCACCTTGTGCTAATGTCAGTGGTGAAGTTCGAACACTAATGATGGATCATTTGAATAATTATAAGGGCAAAAAGCTTTACAAAAGGAAGATGAATGATGAATTGATAGAACAAATTAGAGCCAGTCAGTATGATGATGATGAAAATGATGAGGAGGACTTAGAAATGGTTATGTCCCGACAAAATAGGGCTAGTGATATTGAGGTTGCACCTCCTCCTAGTTTTGCTCGGCGAAGTCATAGTGTTCATGAGGCTAGTACAGGTAGGAAATGGATTGGTACATCCTCTCCAAAAGCTCAATTATTAGACATAGATGTAGATCTTCATAGGACCAAAGGCAACAAACAATCCAAAATCTCCTCTAGATTCTTGAAAGAAGCAAAGAAAAAATTAGGAAAAGCAGTTAGACAGTTTGTATTGTTCACTCCAGTGCCTACTAATGTTGTTAATTCTAAATTGCTAGAACCAATGTTGGATACTGCAAAAGAGGTTGGAAAAGGAATAAAGCTACATAGTTCTTATGATGTAAGCATCTAACTTAAAGTTTGAAAAAACTCTATCTATGTTTAAAAATAAATAAATTATTCAGATGCTTGTTAATAGTTTTTGTTTATTATTTATTATTAAACAGGTAACTGAAGCGTATTTACCAATGGAGTATGACGCTTTACAAAATTGGATAAAATCTCATAAATCTAGTTGGGCTGAGAGATGTGTTACAATTATGTGTGATGGATGGTCTGGGCCCACAAGAAAGCACATTGTTAATTTTCTTGTGTATAGCAATCGTGAAACAATTTTTCAGAAGTCTATGGATGTAACTGATGTACGTAGTAGGACAGCTGATTATTACTTGGGCCTCATGGACAAAGTAGTGGATGAAATTAGAGAAGAATATGTTGTGCAAATAGTAACTGATAACGAAGCTGCGATAAAGGCAGCTGGTTACAAACTCATGCAAAAAAGGAAGAATCTGTATTGGACAAGATGTGCAGTTCATTGTATTGATTTTATGTTAGAGGATATTGGGAAGAAAAAAAAAAGTGTAGCAAAGGTGTTGGATTGTGCAAACATAATCACACACTTTATTTACAACTCCAATTGGGTCGTTGATTTCATGAAGAGATTCACAGGAGATAGAGAGTTGTTACGTCCTGTCATCACATGCTTTGCCACCAATTTCATTACTTTGGAAAGCATTGTTAAACATAACACTGCTTTACAGGATATGTTTCATTCTCAAGAGTGAAAGCACAACAAAAGGTCCAAAAAGGATGATGCAAAAGAAGCGAAAAAAATTATACAAAGTAAAGATTTTTGGACCAAGGCGGCAAATGTATTAAAAGTTCAAGAACCACTTCTAAAGGTGCTTAGACTTGTAGATGGGGATGAAAAGCTCACAATGGGTTTTATTTATGAAGCCATGGATAGAGCAAAGTTGGCCATCAAACAAAATTGTCGCTATTATGTAGATTATTGGAAGATTATTGATAATTGATGGGCTTTCCAACTACACACGGACTTGCATGCTGCTGGTCAGTAATTTTTAATTTATTTAAATTATAAATTATGTGTTCCTTGTCTCACTTTTATTATTATTTTATATTTGAATGTAGGTTATTTTTTAAATACCATATTCCAATATGGGGAGCACCTTTCTAATCATCAAGAAGTGATGAGTGGAGTTAGAAATGTGATTTCAAGACTTCTACCAGATTTAAACGAGCAAATACAGGCGATAAACCAAGTTAGTCATTATTTAATATTAGTTAAATTGATAACTTATTATTTGACTTGTGAATTGTGTTTGTAAAACTACTTATTGCCTTTTGTTCATTGCAGATCTCTTTATTTTGTAATAAAGAAGATTATTTTGGTGTTGTGTTAGCACAAAGAGCGGTGAAAGCAACAAATCCTGGTAATTATTATATACTCAATCAACTATTAACTATTTTAATTACATATTATTGTTACATTGTCAACACTTCTATATCAAATTATAACATAATCACTAATATTTGATTGATTTGTATATAGCTGAATGGTGGATCCATTATGGTACATCGGCTCCGGCACTCCAAAAAGTGGCTGTGAGAGAATTGAGCCAAACCACATCTTCATCTAAT
Source organism: Camellia sinensis (assembly GCF_004153795.1). Taxonomy (NCBI): domain Eukaryota; kingdom Viridiplantae; phylum Streptophyta; class Magnoliopsida; order Ericales; family Theaceae; genus Camellia; species Camellia sinensis. Next base: position 1,094,278 of record NW_021024815.1, on the reverse strand, counting down.
TGTGAGCGCAATTGGAGTACATTTAGCCTGATACAAACAAAGACAAGGAATCGGTTGAAGTATAAAAAATTAAATAAACTTGTTTATGTGTATTACAATATGAGGCTAAAGATTAGACATGCAACGCGAAAAAGCCAAGATGACAGAGATGAATCTTTTAACCCTATCAATCTTGATTATATATTTGAAGAAGATGATCTATTAACTCCATGGCTTCAAGAGAGAGAACATGTAGTCTTGGATGATGAAGATAACTTAGGTTGGTTGATTGTTGATGATGATGATGATGGGGAGATCATGCCACTAGGAGCCAAGTACCTCAACACCATCAAAGAGTAGGGTCTGCTGGAAGTGGCTCTAGTGAGGGTCGCAATTTGAGTCCACCTAGTGGTAGTGGAGATGATAGTGATGGCAGTCGTCCTCCAACAGGTGGTGGTAGTGGTGGACAATGGGAGTCTGCAGGTTCTGCACATGGTTGTAGACGCAGTATTCATCATATTGATCATGATTAGAACATGGATTCTACACAGCAATGACGACATTCTATTTATACTCCTAATGTAGAAGCATCAATTGGGCGTTCACAACATATTGATGATATTTATGGTCATCGTGACCTTAGAAATCAATTTGGACATCTCGGAGTTAGACAAGAAGATGGAAGGGAAACTCAACATTGGCGACCAATATGCCAAGTACCATATCCTTATTACCCTCCTCCAAGTCAACCACCACCACACATCTATCAACCACCTTATATGGGAAATTGGAACTACTCTCAACAACCTTATCAATATCCATATATAGAGGGTTTCAATTATGGCACAGAGGGGCTTGCAATGACACAACAACAATCAAGTAGCAGTGGCAGCAACAACACCACTTATGATCAATGCACTTTCAATAACTATTATCAGGAATATCAATATGGAGAAATAGGCCAACCAATTCATAGTGATGTGAGATATGGAGATTCTTCTGTACCACCACGTAATTCTTTTTATTACTAAGTTTTAGAATTGTTAATTTGTAGTAGATTATTTGTATGCGATTATGACTGAAGCAAATGATTTATTTTCATGCCCCTCTTTCTCTTATTAATTTGTTGTGCATGTGGAAGTATTTCATTGTTAAAAATAAGTAAAAAAAATATTTTCACATCAATTTTTATATTAAAAGTTTAACATATATGCCAAATAAAAACTTGAGACTAAAATAAATACATATCATTTAGGGGAAAATGAGTCAAAAGTGTCTCTACATATCAAAATTTTGATTAAATGTGATAAATTAAGGCTAAAAGAGTCGAAAAATGCATAAAATTGAGTTTTAGAGGGATTGCTAATGATTTTTGAAATTTCACAGCCGCGATGCCCGATACCCGATATGTACCGGTCGGTACTACCAATACCGATACTCCACGATCGATACCGTTACGTTAGCTGATACCGCTATTTAAAACTATGGCTCAAGCCAAGTCCATCGCCACATCACCCAACTTCCTCGGCCTCACCTACCCCATGATGGATGACCCATTAACAGTTGGTCCTTCACAAAGTTCCAAGGTGATCGGTGGAGCCCAGGGAATATTAGGTTCGACATTCGAGGAACAAGTGAGTCAATTTATGGCCATGAACTTGGTCTTTACTGATGAAAACTACTACAAACAATGGAAGCACTCTCGCTGTTTTAGGCATCAACCCTACGTTGCAACCCAAACGTGAATTGACGATCGTCGGAGGCACCGGTGTTTTCAAGATGACCTGCGGTATTGCTCTGTTATAAACACCTATTTTTTCAACCCTGTCGTGGGTAATACCACTGCCGAGTATACTGTTCTAGTTCCACATTATTAATTTAGAAAAATGATATACAAACTCCTCTTTTAAACATATTTTCTAAACCAAATAATATATAAATGATATAATTAGTTGATAATTATATAATATATGAGAGAGAGTATAGTATTTAGACCTCGTTTGGGACTAGGCCTTTTTAGTAATTTTTTTGTTTTTTGGCTAAATTATAATGTAAAAAAAACTAATATGTTTAAAATGAATTTTTAATTTTTTACGGAAAGATATACAAAAAAGTAGAGAAAAAAAAAAAGAAATATTTGACTTTTAGGTATAGGTTGTTGGTTTTTTAATTTTTTTTAGTGACTTTTTAACTTTGAAGCCAAAAAATGATATTGCCAAAAGAGACTTTAATATTCTAATTGATTGACACATCACTGAATTTAAAAATTTAATTTAATTTTTAGTCTTAAATAACAATGTTGATTAATTTAACTTCTCTTTTTCTGTCTTGTTTGTTTCCTTTCTATTTCATGTTATTCTTCTTTTGTTTGCTTCGTCTGGGGTAAATTGTTGCGACACTTGGGTTTCCTTGTACCATTTCTTTATTAAATAAATAAATAATAATAAATCATTTTTAAAATTTTTATATGTTATAATGTATAAATATAGAATAAAATAACAAACTAGTAATATTATATTAAAAAATAGAATTTTCTACACCCATGTCTGTTTAGGGGTGCAACTCAAGCGATTTTGGTCGGGTTGGGAGGTTGTCAAATCCCAACCTAAGTTGTGCTAAAACCTGCTCAGACCCGAATTGTAATCCGAAGTTGTCTGCCCAAGCCCGACCCAAGTTAAGTCCGAATTGTCCGAATTACTCGAATTATCTGAATTATAAATAAATTTCACTTTTTTTTATTATTATTTACAACTATATTATTTAATTATTAAAATTTACTCTATTTAAATTTTTTAGAAAATCATTAATAACATCAAAATAAATAATTTATATAATATCAGAGAGATGTCGCTTTTTATAGTCTTTACAATTTATGAGTAAGAATAAAAAAAAGTGAGATTTTGTGTTATTTGTATATATAATATATATTCAATATGATTTAATCATCTAAATTACTCTAATACAATGTAATGGCTAATAATTTATGTATAATTTAAGTTTCGAGTTATTTGGATTATTTTACACCTTTACCTAAGCCCATCTAAATTTAATTTGAACTTCTGAATATTTGCTCAAACTCATATCGAATTTAAAAATATCATATCCAAATCTTAAAAAATTTGAGGTTGAGTTTGAATGGTTTAAGTTGAGGCGGTCCAAATAACACTCCTAAGTCTGTTGCGTCAGCAAACCAAAGCATATATTTATTTGAAGTCCGATTTTTCGGTTAGCCCACTATCAATTTTTATATATATAAATGTATATATCAATTTTGTTTAAAGTCTTCTACATATTATCAAGAGAAGTCAATGAAAAAAAAAAAAAGTCTAAAAAGACAATAAATTTTATAACAAATACGTGAGCAAATTCTAGATACATGATACATGCATAAAAGCCTCTCCGTTGTGTCTTGATTGCACACAAACAACACAGAGAGATGGAAAAGCTCTCTGCAATTCTGATACTATGTTCAATAATGGTGATTTCCGTGCCGGCAATTCAAAGCATAGCCGAAGATCCAAAATCGGTTGAAAAATGGTTCGAAAACCTAACCCATTCGAAACAAAAGCTAACAAAGCCTCACTTCTACTTCCACGGCACCGAAAGCGGAAACAACATAACTTCAATTCAAGTAGCTCGAGCACCCAACAATAACAGCACATCCGCAGCTGCTTTCGGTGGAATCAACGTGTTCGATAACGCAATGACAGTAGGCCCTAACATCACTTCCAAGCTGTGTGGATAATTTTCTGACCACATTGCCCGCCTAGTAATCAGCTGGAGAGCACTGGCAGAACAGATGGCTTCAGTAAACCTGTAACAGAAAGAAAAGGCTCCGGCGGTGGTTCTTCCACCCGGGGGCACTCCGACGATCAAGTCAGTATATCTCTCAAAGATAATCAAGTGCTAAACTTATTGGTCAAAACATAAATTGCGTACTTTAGACCCACGGGGTGCCTCTCTTTTATAGTTTACTCAATCCAAGTCCCACTAGAAGCCTGACTTCTATGGACTCCAATTCAATACTGACTTTGGACTCTTATAAAGATAAACTCTCTAAGAGTTTTATCCTTATCTTGGCCAAGTCTTCTCTTTTCTCTAGGACTCTTGCCCCTTATCCATTTATCCGCTTATCCCGGATTCCGATATCTTCGGAGATAACATCGGCCTCGCCAAGATAACCTCAGCATAACTTCCTCGACACGTGGCACCTCGGCTGACACGTCGGTGTCACCATGCCACGTGTTGGTACTCAGAAAATATATCCCCACAACTGCCCTCTAGGCTAGGTTCTATTACCTCGGTATCCTGAGGTGATGGAACCTATATTGATATTTCTTTCTGCATATTGGCTCAAAAACTGTTTAGCCGAGATCATTCATTTCAGGCCGACGTGTTCTCTTCGGAGAACAAGAACTCAAACAAATTCCCCCATGCGCATGAGCTGTCATGCATCTCTTCTCAACCGTTCCCCTTACGTGTTCTATCTTTATTTGCCTGTGTCTGTGATGCGCTTGTAAGCCGTCTTTCATCCGTCTGCGCCGTCTGACGCACATGTTCCTCCAGGCGCAATAAATGCCCTGTTTTGCCGCCGTTTCAAGTTTTTGATAAAACTTTACTCTCTTTCTTCATTTCTTTACTTTTGTACTTGATTTTCTGGCTTTCTCTCTCTCTTAAACTTTCCCTAAATCCGCCATTACTCTAGCTTCAAGCTCTGCAACCGTTTTCATTCTTCCATTTCAGCGAAGCTTTCGCCGTTCCGTCGTGTCTGTAACCATTGCCTTACCTCGGTGACTTTCATTCCGGTTTCATTTGTTCTGATAAGCCTCTGTTCCTCTCATTCACAATTTCTTCTATGTGCTTTTGTTTACTTACTGCCATTATTGCTCTGTTCAAACCTTTGATTTACTGAACTAGTCATCTGGATGCGTCTATTCCATGATTTCACTCGTATTTTGAACACTTACATTGTTTCAACACTTTTCTTGCCACTGTTCTTGACCTTTTACTTCTGTATTTCTTTCGCTTCTGAGAACCATACCTGTTCTTGTTTCTGAAATTTCGCCTTTGTTTTCTGTTTTTTGTGTCTTTGCCAGATCTCTGCCTTCTTTCAATCCTTGCCCCCATAAATTTAGGTTTGGGATTTGTCTATAGAACCTGTCAATTCTTAGGAAAAAACTGAAACAATCCTTACCAATATATACCTAGGGTTTCGCCGAGGTCCTGATAACCCCTTTAGAGCATCTTCTTTCTGAAACCTAGCCCTCTGATTTTAGGCCGTCGTTTATGGGTATGTGGAGACATAGGGTAAACACCCCGACCAAACTTGAGTACTTTAGGCAAGAGTTTTCTATTCTTGCAGATGTCCATCTGAGGCTAGCTGAAGATAATGACTCTATCATGCCCACAGATGATTCAATGCCCTTTCCTATAGTAGCTTTTACTGAGTGCGGACTCCGGCTCCCACTTAACATTCTCTTTCGCGAAATTCTTCACTTTTACAAGTTGAACCCTATGCAACTTGCCATAAACTCTTATCGAGTGATCAATGGCATCATAGCTTTAGCTAGGCAGGAGAACGCTAGGATCACCCTGGCCGACATTCAGTACTGTTATACCATGTGCCCCCTTAACCTGAAGGAAAAAGGGTTCGTTTATTATCTTAAGCCGAGGTCGACAGAATACAAAATCGTAGCCGACCTCCCAGACTCCAACAAGGGGGCTGGAGATGACTATGTTATTGCTTCGGGCAATTGGGAGTTTGGCGCAGACAAGGACGCCCATCTCTACCCTCTTCCCCGATCAGTTAAAGAGGGCAAGGGTAAGAGTCCAGCGTCAATATTTTAGTTGTTGCTGTTTAAGTCTTCAATAGTTTATCTGTTTCTAATGTCTGTTTCTTTTTGCAGACGTTCGTAAGCCACCAAAAGACTTTCGCCAATCCTACGTCCCCAGCAGAGACTTAAAGAGGCTCCTAGATCTTCCAATCCAAAAGCGCAAGGCTCCACTGGTACTGAATTTCATTCCGACGTACAAGTCTACACTGCCCGACGTCCCAAAAAGAAAGAAGAAGAGCTTATCTCCTCCCTCTGCTACCACTTTACAAACCGCATCAACATCTCGAGCTGACCAAGGGTCAACCTCTGATCCAGCCGATCAACCATCAACTTCAGCTCCATACTTGGTCCCAATATCCGAAAGAAAACGTCGGCGAAGACTGGTCAAAACTGCTGAGATGGGTCGCCTGAAGCCTGTTGCCCAAGATCTCCTAGCCGACCTCCCAGTTGATGCTGATGCTAAACCAACCCAATCCATGCCCCCACCAAAGCCAAAAAGAACCAAAAAGGCTCAGCCAAAGGCCAAAGCCACTATAGTTGAGACCGAAGATACTCTGCCAATTTCACAATTGGCTGGGAGTGAGAAGACTGTTTCTATTCCCACAAAAAGGTCGGCTGAAACACAGCCAGCAGAATCTTCAAAGTCAAAGAAAGCAAGGTCGTCCTCTACAACGGCTTCGGGGTCCAAAAAACCCGACGTCCCCTGGGCCCCAAAGATTACTTTGGAGGACAAGCCAATCATGTCTAGTGAAAGCGCCGATGATATTAATGTCGGCGTCGCCCTTAGCACTGCTCTTCTCCTTCCAAGGGACCTGGAGCGAAATGCTGAGTACAGTGAGTACGAGAACTACGCTTTAATGCTCCAGCACTCCGTTCAAGTAAGTGCTCCTGCTTTGGACTTTTGACTTTCTTTATGTTTTATACTTAAAATGTTTTCCAACACTTCTGTTTTCTTTCAGGCCATCCAGCATGTCCATTCGTTTTCAATGCAATCTTTTAAGAATCGGGAAAGAATGACCGAGATGAAGAAGGAGTTTTTTGCCCTGCAGAAGACCAACAAAGGTCTTCAACTAAAAATGAAGAAGCTGGAAGAGCAGGCTGAGGCTGCAACTAAGGCCCAACAGATAGCCAAGGAAAAAACTGAATCAGCCGAGGCCATAAGGAAGGTTGCTGAAGCTGAGAAGATAGAGGCCGAGGACAGAAAAGCCCAAGCCGAAAAGGAACTGCCGGAGGCCTTGGCCACCAAGGATGTCGAAATTAAGGAGGCCGATGAAAAGGCATACGCCCAGGGTATGGCAGATGTTACTGAAGAATACAAACTTCAGGTCAGGCAGGCATGCAACAGGGGCTTCTCCCTTGGGTGGATGTCCCTGATAAAGAAACTTGATCATCCTGCTGATTCACCCTTCCGCAATGCCGATGCTATCCCTCTTCCCTTCCCACCACCTCCACCTCCAAGTCAACCTGAGGATGCTTCTGAATTTGAGGATGAAGATGAAGGTGAGGACGAGGATGAGGCTGAAATTTTGGTAAGGAAACCTAAGGATGCTGCTGGGACCAAATCCCTTCCTTCAAATTCGCAAATCATGGACTTAACTCAAGATGATGTAGGTGAAGGGGTTGCCAAGGAAACCACTCCAGAGCATGCTTCGTCCGACGTTCCTCAAATTGACAAGAGTATTGATGAAACTCTTGCCGAGATTGATGCAGAACTTGCAATGGAGAAGGCGGCCGAAATAGCTCTTCAAGAATCTGCAGAGGTCCAAACCAAAGTTGCTTCTGAGGCTGAGGAACCACAACTTTGATGTCTCTCTTTTTTTGTCTTTTGTACTTTTTTTTTTTTTTGTGGACAATATAAGCTTCTTTACGTGGTCAATGTTCCTCCTGTTTTTGTTGAATGCTTTAATCTTCAATTTCTCTTGATTGCTTCTGCATGGTTTCTATACTTCGAATATTTTGCATGCTTTACATACTTCTTCCTTCCTTGTGCGATCTTCTCGGGGTTACATACCTCAGGTATAATAACTACAAAACTTTTACTTCGGCAAGATACTGACCTGCAAAATTTTCATAAATTTTAACAAGTGTAAAACATATGCTATTTAATGTCACCTTTGCGAATGTTTCTCAATGTTTCAATCCAGTGTTTAGACAGTGATCTTAGTCTAAACTACTTGTAAATTGCTACAAATTTCAACAAGTGTTATCACTTACTGTAAACTTTTCTCAAGTTATAACAAGTGTTTAAGCAATGATCTACTTGTAAATTGCTACAAATTTCAACAAGTGTTTAAACAATATACTTAGCTTTTACTTTAACCTGCAAATTGCTGCAAATTTCAACAGATGATCACATGTTGGCTTAACATTATCTTGCAAATTTTAACAAGTGTTAAGCATCTTCCTTGGTTGGACCAACCTATAGATTGCTATAAGTGTGCAAACTATGACCTCGGCTTTATTTCGACTTGTAAATTGCTACAAATTTCAACAAGTGAAGATAGGGAATCCGCTTAATTCCAACTTGTAAATTGCTACAAATTTCAACAAGTGAATTAAGGAATAATCTCGGCTTAACTTCGACTTGTAAATTGCTACAAATTTCAACAAGTGAAGATAAGGAATCAGCTTAACTCCAACTTGTAAATTGCTACAAATTTCAACAAGTGAATTTAGTGTCTCTGTCTTCTCTCTGCCCCCAATGTGAACCTGAGTTCTACTTGGGTTCTCATTATTCATGTCAAAAACACCAATATGTGACTTTATCAATCACATGTGTTTTAAAGAAAAGGGAAAAGATTTTATTGATGACATCAGCCAAAAATACTACACATCTAATGATAAAAGAATTTCAAATTACAAATGTTCCAAGGTCTTGGCAGTGCTTTGCCCTCGTTATCTTCAAGCCGATAAGCTCCATTGCCTAATACTGAAGTAATTCTGTAGGGTCCTTCCCAGTTTGGGCCAAGCTTGCCCTCTCTGGGATCCTTCTTGTTGCCGACGACTTTTCTCAGGACTAGGTCGCCGACTTGAAAATCTCTTGGATTGACCTTCTTGTTGTAAGCTCTAGCAAGCTGTTGCTGGTATACTGCGAGCTGAATTGCAGCTTTCTCTCTTTGTTCTTCCAAAAGATCCAGATCTCGGGCTAAGAGTATGTCATTGGTGCCATTCTCTACTCCCTGGGTCCTAATCCATGGGATGCCGATCTCCAATGGGATGACTACTTCTGTGCCATAAGCCATGGCAAAGGGGGATTCCCCTGTTGATCTTCTCGGCGTAATCCGATATGCCCAAAGCATGTTGGGCAATTCGTCTACCCACTTTCCTTTTGCTGCCTGCAGCCTCTTCTTTATCCCATCTAAGATTACTTTGTTGGATGCTTCTATTTGCCCATTACTTTGGGGAAAACTTGGTGTTGAAAAGTAATTCTTGATCTTGAATTTCGCACAAAAGTTCTTAATGAGTTTGCTGTCAAACTCTGTTCCGTTGTCGGCAACTATTGCTCTTGGAATGCCAAATCTGGTGATGATGTTTTTCCATATAAAGTTTTTGACGTCCACATCTCGGAATTTGGCAAGAGGTTCTGCCTCTATCCACTTCGTAAAGTAATCTATTGCTACCAACAAGTATTTTCTCTGCCCAGTTGCCTGGGGAAGTTGCCCAACAAGATCCATGCCCCATTGGGCAAACGGCCAAGGGCTGGATACTGGGTTCAGGTCAGCAGCTGGCTGATGAATCAAAGGTGCAAACCTTTGGCATTGTTCACACTTCTTTACGTATGCTTCAGCATCTTTCTGCATGTAGGGCCACCAATACCCCTGGGTAATGGCCCTGTGGGCTAATGATCTGCCCCCAGCGTGGCTTCCATAAATCCCTTCATGAATCTCGTATAAAAAATCTTCAACCTCCAAAGGGTGTACGCACCTTAAAAGGGGTCTAGTGAAGGACCTTCTGTAGAGATGGCCCTCTGCTGTCAGACTGAATCTGGCCGACTTCAATCTGATTTTATGTGCTTCCTTATGGTCTTCTGGCAGCTTTCCCTCTTTTAGGAATGCAACGATTGCATCCATCCAGCTTGGTCCCAAGTCCACGCACATTGCTTCTTGCTCTGTGCTCTGTGGTTCTATGCTCGGGCCCGATATATAGTCGATCATAATTGTCCTTGTTTTTCCAGTCTGTATTGAACTTGCCAGGTTAGCCAACGCGTCGGCGTGGGTGTTGTCATCTCGGCTAACTTGGAGTAGTCGGCAGTTCTGAAATAGGGCTGCCAATCTGATGACCTCTTTTGCATATGCCGACATCCTTTCGTCCTTGGCTACAAATTCTCCTGTTGACTGGTTAACAATAAGTTGTGAATCACAAAAAACAATTACCTCATCTGCTTCTGCTGCTGCTGCCAGTTTTAGCCCTGCAATTAATGCTTCGTATTCCGCTTCATTGTTTGAGGCCTTGAACCCTAAACGGATGGGCTGTTCTATTATTTCTCCATCTGGAGATATCAGCAGTACTCCTGCCCCTGCTCCTTGTCGGTTTGAGCTTCCATCGACAAATAGTCTGAAGGAGTCGCCGATGTAGATACTGCAGGGTCTGAGTTTTTCCTTCCTTTGCTCTTTTGCTTTTGGCTGGGATTCTCCTTGCTTGTTGGGACAATGCTTATCCTGGCTCAACGGAGCCCGACGTTCGATGGTTTCAGGCGTGAATTCTGCCACGAAGTCGACTAAAACTTGGCCCTTTATTGCTGTTCTGGGTCTGAACTCCAGGTCATACTGGCCCAAGGCAACTGTCCATTTTGCTATTCTTCCTGTTAAGTCTCCTTGTTACAGTAAGGACTTCAGTGGGTGCGCTCTGTTAGGACCACAATCTTGTGCGCCTGAAAGTAATGGTTCAACTTCTTTGAAGCCATTACTAAGGCTAGCATTAATTTCTCCAGTGGTAGATACCTTGTTTCTGCATCAGCCAAGGTTTTGCTTACATAGTAAACAGCCTTTTGCTCCCCTTTTTCTTCTCGGATTAATACTGCACTGACTGCTTGTTCTGAAACTACCAAGTACAAAAACAGTTTTTCCCCTGGTTCTGGATTGGAAAGAACCGGAGTTGTGGTCAAGTACTTCTTCAGGTCGGTCAAAGCAGCTTCGCATTCTTCTGTCCACAGAAAGTCTATGGCTCTTTTCACCAAGTTGAAGAAGGGTCTGCACTTATCTGAGCTTCTGCTGATGAATCTGTTTAGGGCTGCGGCCCTTCCAGTAAGCATCTGAACCTGTTTTGCTGACGTCGGGCTCTGCAGCCCTAGGATGGCCTTGATTTGGTCTGGGCTAGCCTCAATGCCCTTTCTTGTTACCAGATACCCTAAAAACTTACCTGATCTAACTCCAAACGCGCACTTTGATGTGTTGAGTCGGAGTCGGTATGTTTTGAGTACAGGCCTTTAGGGGTGATGAACGCGGTTTTCTCCTCGTGTGGAGGGTACATGGCAATCTGGTGGTACCCCCTGTATGCATCCAGAAAACTCATCCTTTCATGCCCTGAAGTAGCATCTACGAGCTGGTCAATCTTGGGCAGAGGAAAGCTGTCTTTAGGGTAGGCTTTGTTGAGGCTGGTAAAGTCTACACAGACCTTCCATTTGCCGTTCTTTTTCTTCACCACTACTGTGTTGGACAGCCATGTTGGGTAGTGAACTTCTCGGATGGCCCTGGCCTCCAGAAGTCTATCTACTTCTTCTTCTACTGCTTCGACATGCATCAACGTCGGTCTTCTGGCTCGTTGAATCACAGGTTTTGCCGACCTGTTGACATTCAGTCTGTGGCAAGTGACCTCGGGGTCAATGCCAGGCATCTCGTAAGGTGTCCAGGTGAACACCTCAATGTTGGGTCTTAAAAAATCTTCCAGTTCTCTTTCCTCTTCTTCGGCTAAGCCTGAGCCGAGAAGAAAGAAGCGTTCTTCGTCGCCCTCCTGGACAAGGATTTTCTTTAGTGTCTCTTCACTCTTTTCGGTTGGCTCCTTGCCGACATCTTCTAGGACCTCCATCTCCTCATCTTCAATCTCTGCTTCTTTTGGCTCTCGAATGCTGCAAGTAGACTTCATTGCTGCCATGGAGCAAATTTTTTCCTGCAGTTGATCTCCTCTGACTTCTTCAATCCCATGTTCTGTTGGGAACCGCAATAATTGATGCAACGTTGAGGGAACTGCCCCCATTGCATGCAACCATGGCCTTCCCAAGATGATGTTATATGGCGAGGGTGTGTCAATTACCATAAATTCTGTCTTGATCTTCTTAGTACCAGCTTGTACTTCCACGCTTGCTCCGCCCAGTGGCCACGTTGGGGTTCCATTGAAGCCGACCATTGGGCTGCTGGATTGTTCCAGGTCGTCAGGATGAAGGCCCAACTCCTTGTAACATCTGACATACATGATGTCGCAAGAGCTGCCTTGATCAATCAGGATGCGCTTCACTTGGCATTCCCCAACCTGGAGGGATACTACCAGGGCATCGTTGTGCGGATGCTGGACCATCTCTAGGTCAGCGCCAGTGAAGGCTATCATCGATCCTCGGTACTCCTCATGCCGACTTCTTTTGTGTCCGACCTGGTTCACGTGCTGCAGGTGTTTTACTCTTTGGGTTTCTCCCCGAATGTCGCTTTCGTTCACCTTTGAGTGGATTACATTAACCACCCGTGGTCCTCCTGCCTGTGGTTGTTGTGCTGGGGAAGGCGGTGCTGCTGGTGCTTAAGGCAATCTTGCCTGCTCTTCTCTTGTCCTGGCCTCATCGACCAGGTCCCTCAGATGGCCTTGTCTTACCAAGTCTTCTAAGTGTGCTTTTAAGGCTCTGCAACCCTGAGTTGGGTGTCCTTCTTCATTGTGGTAAGCACAGCGCCTACCAACGTTTCTTCCCATAAATTCCCCTGGTGCTCTTGCTGGTGCCCTGAAATAGGGTTGGTTTCGTATTTGATCTAGGACTTTATGGATTGGGATTCGGAACACCGTCGTCACTACCTGTTTACCTCTCAATTCAGTTTCTTGTTTGGTCGGCCCGTTGTTACCTCGGCCTCGCTTCGGCGAGCCGTTTCCCTTCTCCTGCTTTATCTCTTTGTTTCCCGACGTATCTTCCTCGGCTCTGGCGTATTTCTCAATTCTCGCCATGAGTTCTTCCATGCTTTTTGGCAATGTTTTTGCCAAAGACTTCCGTAGTGGGCAGTCATCTTTCAGGCCGTTCTTGAAAGATACGACCGCCACCTCTTGGTTGCATTCGGGTATTCGATTGAACACCTCGTAGTACCTCTTCGCGTAGGCCCTCAGGCCTTCATCCTTGGTGATTCTTAAAGTCATCAGAGCGTCGACCCTCAAGGGCTGTAGTTTGTTCGTCACAAACCTGGCCACAAACATCTCGGTCAGGCCTTCCCACGTCTTTACGCTTCCCTTCGGTAGTTTATGGAACCAATTGGATGCGATCTCCTCGAAGGATGAGGGGAATACTTTGCAGAGCAACGGCTCGTTCCCACTATATAATGCCATTGAATTCAGGTATAGTCCGACATGAAAGTTGGGATCTGACTTACCATCATAAATTTGGAACCTTGGCATACTGAATCTCTTTGGTGCGTCAAATTTGTCCAGTTCCACCGAGAATGGTGTTCTTGGCTTAACTGGGGAAGTCACCTCGGCTTCAACATTTTGCTGCCTCCTTTTGAGGTAATCCCTCAAGTCTTCTTTACTCCTACCTGGAGCTCGGCTATCTCTGGACTTCAATCTTTTTGGCACACTACTTTCGGCCTCGTGGTGGGCTCATTTCGATCTTTCTCCATGGGTTGTGTCAAAGCAGAGTGCTTGCCCTTGAACATGCCGATGTTCTTTGGGCCCTGGATCCTTCATGTGATATGTCCTTCGAGACTCTTCTTGCCTCGGCTCCTCTCGTCCGACTTCCCTGGAAGGTCGGTGAGAGTGCCTTCCACTCCTGGTGTGCTGAGGGGCTTCGGGGATTGCTTTCCTTCCTCCTTTCTGGGTATTAATTGCTGGCATCAGCGTATCTTGCAACGGGTATGGTGGCTGCATAACATTGTTCTGCATCATGAAGTTAACGACCGACTGAAGGTCTACCAGCTTGTTTGCCAAGTCTTTTACTTCCTCATCCCTTCGTAGGCACCTATCCCTCCATACCTAAAGGTTATTTTCGTTATAATACTTGCTTTGGTCTGTCCTCTTCAAAGCGTCGTTCTCTTGGCCGACGTCTTTCTCTCCGTGGCCCTAGCCACGAGTTTCTGTATTGTGGTTGTCTCCTTCAACGTCAAGATCAATTAGTCTGCCACTCCCAGCAGGAGTGTTGCCCCTAATGTTTTCCCTCTGTCCATCACTGGCCATCTATTCTTCTAAGTTTCCACGGACGGCGCCAAATTGTGTGGGTAATTTTCTAACCACACTGCCCGCCTAGTAATCAGCTGGAGAGCACTGGCAGAATAGATGGCTTCAGCAAACCTGTAACAGAAAGAAAAGGCTCCAGCGGTGGTTCTTCCACCCAGGGGCACTCCGACGATCAAGTCAGTATATCTCTCAAAGATAATCAAGTGCTAAACTTATTGCTCAAAACATAAATTGCATACCTTGGACCCACGGGGGTGCCTCTCTTTTATAGTTTACTCAATCCAAGTCCCACTAGAAGCCTGACTTCTATGGACTCCAATTCAATACTGACTTTGGGCTCTTATAAAGATAAACTCCCTAAGAGTTTTATCCTTATCTTGGCTAAGTCTTCTCTTTTCTCTAGGACTCTTGCCCCTTATCCATTTATCCGCTTATCCCGGATTCCGATATCTTCGGAGATAACATCTGCCTCACCAAGATAACCTCGGCATAACTTCCTCGACACGTGGCACCTCGGCTAACACGTCGGTGTCACCATGCCACGTGTTGGTACTCAGAAAATATATCCCCACACAAGCAGCTCGGCCGAGCTCAGGGTCTATTCGCTGCTTCTTCGCTCGGACCACAGAGTCTACTAATTACTATGAACCTGTTTTTCACAGAAGAAGAGTTTAATGGTAGCACTCTTGCGATCGTTGGTCGCGACCCAATATTAGATCAGTACCGTGAGATGTCTGTCGTAGGTGGTTCAGGTGAGTTTCGACTCGCACGAGGAATTGCAACCGCCAAGACTTTTTCGTTCGATACTACTGCGAATAATGTTGTGGTTGAGTACCATGTTGTAGTTATTCATTATTAAGCTGTCTTCGATTGAGTAACCAACCATGTTTGTGTTTTTCACTTTATGGTGCTTTGTTATTTTCACTTAATTTTTTTTTCGCAGAGAGACTATGATCGAATCAGCCTGACTTTTATCAATCTTCAATATTGCGATTGAAATCCTTTTTTTTAATATTAATTTTCAATAATAAATGATTAATAGTTCTTGGAAATTCTATGTTTGGGGTTTCTACCATACACACCCTTGGTTACGATCTTTATGTCAATGGTTATGATGTATTATGTTGTTAGTAATTGCACATTATGATGTTATTAGTTATGAAATTATTTTAGTTATGATTCAAGAGTTATTTGATTATATATATTCATTATATTGGTTATAACTCTTTTTCTTTTTCTTTTTTTTTGTTATGACTATCACAATATTAAGTTGTGTTAATAAAATGGTGGTGGAGGTTTGCTCTTGAGGAGGGTGCACTATGGAAAAAAGTTGTGTAGTAAAAATGGATATTTAGGAGGGAAGTGAAGGCCCTTAGTTACAGATTTTCGAGATGTCTCAAAAATTTGGAGGGACATTATAGACATAGTACATTTTAATCAAAACTTGTTTAATTTCTTTATGGATAATGTAGAAATCACAATTGGTGATGGAAGAAAGATAATGTTTTGGGTAAGGATTCTAGTCTTAGGAGTCAATTCCCAAGACTCTATCAGTTATGCACAGACAAGGAAAGCACATTGAGTGAAGTTTTGACACGGAGAGATTTGTCCAATAAGTGGTGATTTAGTTTAGAAGACCCATCTATGCTTGGGAAGAAAATGAGGTTTCAAGGCTTAATGCTTTGCTAGGTGCTAGGCCAAGTTTACAGGTGGAGCAAGGGGATTCCATGAGATGGAAGGCAGGGAATGCAGGTGTATATAAGGTAAATATTACATATAAATGGTGTGAGTTGTTGAATGGCCCAACATCCAGTTCACCTGGCCTGATTTGGCATAATATCTCTCCTCTTAAAACCAAATTCATCACCTGGCTAGCATGGAAAGGAAGATTAAAGACAACTGAGTTCTTGAGTATTGGTGTGTTAAGAAATAATGTTGATTTATGTTGTGTATTTTGTAAAGAGGAAATGGATGCTATGAATCACATTTTACTATTATGTCCATTTGTGTGGCAAGTTTGGTCATGTATCATTCAGTGGTGGGGGCTGCAATGGGTAGTACCAGGGTCAATTGAGGATCTGCTACAATGGTGGCTAAGCTGGAAGTTCAAAAAAAAGGAAGGCCAAATATGGAAAGCCATTCCTTCAGCTGTGATATGGTCAATTTGGAGATGTAGGAATGATTGCATTTTTTCTAGTTTACAACCATGTCTTGAGGAATTATGTGATCTAATTAAAATCAGGTTAGCTCTTTGGTTGGAGGTATATGATTCTGGATGCCTCTACTCTATTAATGATATTGTCTCCAACATGCAACAAGTGAGTAGAAGCCTTTAACAGTTTGGTGGATTGCAGAGGGATATGCTGATTTGATATGTTGTTTGGGGAAGGCTGCATTGATATGTTCTGTATCAAAGGGATTTTGGTTGCTCTAGCAGTGGGATTTGTTGTTGAAATGCTGTTGTTGTCACTACAAGAAAAAGGGGTTATGGTGGCGTTTTTTTAATGACGTCTTTTTAAACGTCACTATTATTAACATTTAACGGTGTTTTATAAACGCCACATATTCTATTAAACAAAACGACACCGTTTTATAATAGGAGGCGTTTAAAATGCCTCCAAATGCGGTAGCCACACGCGCCTCGTTTTGTGAAACTTTATTTTGAATTGGAACCTCCCTAAGCATATTACATAAAATGATTTTGATTGAAGATTCAGATCTATCTCTCTCAACCCTTATACGCACACATCTCTCTCTCTCTCTCTCAACCCTTTCTAAGCTCTATCAAAGATTTAGATCGAAGCGATTTCAAGCTCCATCGAAGATTCAGATCTAAGCTCGAGCTCCATCGAAGATTCAGATCAAAGCGATTTCAAGCTCCATCGAAGATTCAGATCGAAGCGATTTTGAGCTCCATCAAAGATTCAGATCGAAGCCATTTCGAAGCTTCATCGAAGATTTAGATCGAAGCTCCACCAAAGCGATTTCGAAGCTGCACCGGCGAGGTAACGAGCTCCACCGTCTCATTTACAGAGATTCAGAGATTCAGTGATTTCCAGAAGCTCAGATCTGAACTCTGACCCCTCGATTACTCGTATTTCAAACTCCGATGGCGGCGAATAGTCTACTTTGTTTTTGACTTTAATTGGTACACTCTCTCTCTCTCTTTTCTCGGTTTGTTCATGTAGACAAATTGTCCTTTCGTTTGACTGCATTTGTAAATGCTATTAGTTTGGCTGTAGTTTCTCTCTAGCTAGAAACTGGTGTTTGATTTGGATGTCTCATGGAGTTGAATATGTACATTTTGAGTTTTTGATCACATTAGTACTGTTTCAATAGCAAGGAACTTATCATTCTTATTTCTTGGAATTATTGTTAGACGAATTTGATTCTTGGTGGTGGTGGTGGTGGTGGTGGTTGGATTTTTGTTTTGTGATGGGTTCACATTGGTTGACTATGTTGATCTCTCCAAATGAAACTTCCTACTCATGTGTGGCAAGGTGCTATGTGTTGAACCAATTTGCACTGATTTACTTTTAAGCTACTGAAAACTTCCTTTGTTACTTTATGATTGGCATTGTGATCCAAAATTTTGCTTTGGTTAATTATGTTGATTTCACAGTAGGATGTCATCTACTCCATGTTGAATTGCTTTGCTAAATAATTTGATGTTTATGCTACATAAATAGAAAGTTTCATTTTATGAAGCTAATATAAACATGATGGAAAATTTAGAGTTATATTTTATATTTGAATATGTAGTTTGAACGGAAGGCATTTCTTCTTATTCAAAGTCCAAACCATAATATAGGGAGTGATATTAATTATAGTTCTAAACACACTAAAGACAATGTAGTAGTCATTTCATCTAGAGAGGTTTAAAAGACATGATAGTGATGAGTAATAGAGAGAGAAATAAATATTTTTGAATTAAATTGGTATGAAACTTTTCTCAACATTCGAAAAGTAGGGAAAATCTGCAGAGCTCTGCATGTAAACAATTTATTTATGTATTTAGCTATTTATATGCTCATTATTTTTTAATCTACGAACTCTTCTCTTCTCTTTTTTTTTTCCTTTTTAATTGATTTTGCATCTTCTATCACCTATATGCCCATTAAGGAAACTCCAGAGCGATTTCCACTTCCAACTAAAGCTACAATGGTGAAGGCTGCAACTGGTTGGGCCCATTGTGTTTCAGTTACAGGTATCATATTATTCCCATTAGTTTCAGAGTCTAATTACAATCTGCAAAGACAATATTATTAACAGGGTGAGACAGATATAGTTTATTGAGGCTTTGTTTCGGAGACTAATATAATGACTTAATTTTACTATAGTGAGCCCACGATTTAATGGATCAAAACCAACTGCTGCTGCAATACCTTAATCCAATAATAATAAATCTGGAGAGGAAAGTGTAAAGTGAAGAAGAATATCATCCACTAAACAAGAAGTTGAAAGCTCAACATCTACTGATGAAACTCTCTCAGCACCACCTTGTCTTGTAGACTTGGATCCAGGAGTGAGGATTACATCTGTTGCTGCTGGTAGCCGACAAACTTTGTCTTCCAAGTTTATGCTACTATTACTTCTGAGTTGTGAGCAAATTATCTTACAAAAGCTTTTGTAATACAAGTTGGTCTAGTTGACAAGAACAAGGTTGTGTGTGACTTTTGACTGGTGTTGATTTTTACTGCCACAGGACTGCTGGAAAAAAGTTGATCTCTTTAACTGCTCTGGCTTTAAACTTGTATGAAGACTTCTTTGAGAAAGTCAGGGCTTTCAATCCACCAATGCCATTTCTTCGTCTCCTACACTATTGAATCAAAATTTGACTTTATCTGCTTTGTCTATTAAGTCTTTCTTTTCATTATCTGGGTTCATACATGGACAGATTCAGGAATCTGCATGATGTGTGGTTTATAAGAGGAGCATAACATTCTGTTTGTATGTCTTACTGTCATGAGTACAATTGCAACACTTTGGGATGGCAGGATGAAATCCAAAAAATTGAGAATGCATATGAAAATGTAATTAGAAATTAACCAAAGCTCTTTTGCCTCTCAATTTTGATTTCAGGTGATTTGTAGGAACCAAAAAGAAAGGCTATTTAATGTTACGCTTATGTACCATTTGATTTTTTGGTTGAGAATTGTGAATTTAATTTTTGGATATGTTATTTTGTGGGTAATGATGATTAGATATTAAATTAAATGGGAAAGTGAATAAATGTTGCATTTACTATTTGAATGAGAGTTATTATTTCATATTAAGGCTATTCATTTTTATTACAGGTATTTTTTTAGTTCAATCACATAAAATTAGCACAATTTATAATAATAAAAAAAGAGAGAGAGGATGTCACGGCGTTTTTAAAATGCCACCTAAACTCTAAATAGTTAACGGTGAGTTTTTAAAAAAAGATATGACGGCGTTTTGAAAACGTCCTTGAATCATAGCGACATCATGGTAGGGACATTTCGCAAACACCGCCTATACTAATATCACGACGTTTTTAAAACGTCATAAAGCTACAGCAACGGTCGCATCTTCGACATTTGGTACAAACGTCATGAAATGAATTAGCGGCGTTTTTTATAGATACAGCGGCATTTTTTAAATGCCACTAAAAGTCTTATTTCCAGCAGTGTATCTGATATGTTCTAATATGGTTTGCACTAATATATTCTGAGATGCTGTTGTTTTTCTGTTGTTTGGAAGAGTTTGTTGCAAGGGTAGGAGGGGTTTGTTGCTTGGGAGAGTTTGTTGATGCTAATGTATTGTTATTGCGGCTGGTTTGGGTTGGTAGCTCATTGCCTATTGCTGCTGCTCTATTATTGCAATTCTGTTTGTTTTGTTTGTTTGTTTGTTTTTTTTTTTTTTCCCTTTTTTGGTTGCTTTTGATTGGTTTCTCATCAATCTTGGGTCAAGTGCTAGCAAATAATTGTGTTTTCTTTGCGGCGCCAACCTAGTTGGGATTGTTAAAGTTAACTATGATACTCTGTACATTTCCATGCTTTGTTGATGTAAATTTTACATGTATTGTACTTTTTCATCAATAAAGCTTTGTTTTACTGATCAAAAAAAAATATTAAGTTATGCCATATGTGATAACAATCTTACAAATAGCATAACTTGTGTATGTACCATAATATTGCTCATAATTCTTATTCTATTACTTAATTTACTGAGATAAATGGATAGTTATATTTAATTGTTTATACTTTTCTTTTCTTTGTTAGAATTTCTTTCCATGTTGAAAGGTAAAATCAAAATAAAATATGCTATTATAGAATCTCGAGCTAATTTGGAAGAAGTTATAAAAAGATGGTTGTTATATATTACTATATTTTGTATTACTAGGTACATGACAACAAATTATGTAATTTGGTAATATAAAATGGTGATTAAAAAACAGTGGTACATATAATTTCTCTAATAAAAATAAGAAATAATTGCTCAAGTTGAAAGTTAATACGACTAAATGGTAATTTGGAGAAAACAGTGGTACTTATTAATTTTTTCCAAAACAAAATTGTGCAGCTAGATTTCTTGTTTCTTTCTTCTTCTTTTTTCCCTCAGTTCCTATATTTCTTGTCTTTTGCTTACTATAGACTTTGCGTTAATTTTAATTTCTTGAATCTTTTTTCCTGAACTTTGTGGGTGATTAGCATCTTTTGATAACAACAAAAACAATTAGAGCAAAATAATACTAACTTTTTCAACCACCCAAGTTTGTGCATATTTATCCCCAAAAAAATTACATATTTGAACTCATTATAACAAAAAAAAAATAATACATGATCTAAATTCAACAATTAAGAAGTGATATAAAAAGATGATAAAAGAACGGTAATATATATTATTTTTTATTAATCTAAAAAAATTAATTATTAATTGATCTTTTATATAAAGCTGGTTATTCAAAAATGAATTGCTTTTGCTACAATCATGGAGTTGGAACCGGTGAAGGGAAAACAAGGAAATTATAGTAAAAAAGACAGAGAGTGACTGATCATCAGTGTTTGTGCGGGTACATAGTTACTCTCTCTATCTCTTATTTTTCTCAACACTTTTTCTCTTTTTTGCGCAATATTGCTTAACATAGACTTGACCACAACCAACTAAAATAGAAAAGATTTATATTGTGTTTGATTCATGAATTTGGATAAAAATTTTAAAAAAAATAGAAAAAATGTATGTGAAAAATGTGTAAAATATAGTTTTATTTCATTTACATTACTTATATTTTTTGTTTATGTTTTCGAGTCTTTATCTAAATTCATGAAACAAATATGATTTTAAATAATTATAACATGGCTGCACCATGGGGGAGAGAGACACATAATGTTGTGACAAACAAACTGAAAACTGTTGGTTTGTTTGTTAGATTGTCAATTTATACTGTGTTAAAATAAAATTAACCACAAAGCCTTGTGACAATTATAAATGGCCACGTTTAATATAATTTATGCAGACCAACAAAAATTAGGCTCTGACAATCTAATTTTTTTTGCAAAAATCTGCTCTAAATCTCAGCAAGTAGTGACACTAACATTTTTAATTTGAATCATTTAGTAGATGGGAATATAGTAGTTGGCCTTTCCTATTCTTTTTTTAAAAAATACTTATTTTTAAAATTATCTGCTTTCAGTAGCTTGTGCGTAGAGGCAACCATAATAGCAAAGGTATAATTTACGCAAGTGAAATTTGGAAGAGAAAATTTAAAGACATGTTTGGAGAAGAATTCTTATGAAAAATAAAATTGAAAATAAATGAAAACCTAAAAGAATTGTTGTATTATGCTTTGAATGCCAATTGCTTCTAATTTTCTAATTAAGAAAGGCAAACGAGTGCTCACCGAACACCTGTTAAGATTTACCAAAGGGCAAATTTAAGTGAACAGATTTATAGAATAAGACACACCACATATAGGACTTATTTTCTGTCTCACATATTATCCCATTATTCAAAGCAGAATCGTATAGTTAATGATCTACTTCGTAACAAAAAGTTAGGGGACTAATATTTTTATTTTGGAATTAGCTTGACCAGTCTAGCTTGGACCCATGCGTGGGCCTACCACGAGTATCATTTTAATAATTTGATTAGTTAATTTATTAGGTCTCAGTGTGTAAATCATCTATAAAAATAAAAATAAATTGATCCAATAATTATAGTCACAGAATGACTTTGGCAATTTTGTCATTCTGAGCATACATCTGACTCTTTCAATAATAGTGCGGCTCATCCTTTGTGCCACACCATTATGTTGTGGGGTGCCAGGAACTATTGTCTCGTGCCGGATACCTCTGCTAGCACACTATGCTTCAAAAACATTGAAAGTGTACTCACCACCATTTTTTGTGCCAAAACACTTCAACTTATTCCTGGTCTCTCTTTCTACTATTGCATGGAACTCCTGAAAGTGTTGGAATACCTCATCTTTCGTCTTCAGGAAATACACCCATAACTTCCCTGATGCACCATCACTGAAGGTTAGAAAATACTTGCGGCCGCCAAGTGACTCCACTTCGATTGGGCCACAAACATCCGAGTATACCATACTAAGCACTTCTGTTTTCCTCTTACTCATTGAACTGAATGTGTAACAACCCTCACCTCTGATGAGCGTTAATTCATGATTAAGTATGATAAGTAATTAATTAAGGTGAAACCCCAAATGGATTGTGTGAGTGTGTTGTTTAATTGCATTTCTATCTGTTTGTTACAGAATGATCTGTTCATGTTTTAATTTCGAACTGCGAATTGAAAGCCTTATCGGCATCCGACTCAGAAATTGACTTGATCTTTATGTCCATCAGGATTTGTAGGATTTTATGGTAAGTTTAATTTAAATTCGATTTGGGATAATTAAATTAGAATAAATAAGATTGAATTATTTGAATCCAAATTAATTACAAGTGTGCCATTGAGTGGGCTTATACAAATTGTTGCACACTTTATACATATTTTGACTTGTCATTTTCCATCCTCAAGACCCAAATCGTGAGAGAGAGTGAAGAAGGAAGAATTGGCTCAAAACTTAAAGAATTTGGGGCTCAAATTATAGGAATTGTTGTCATTGAAGAAGATTTAAGAGTTTTGACTTCAACGATTGTAGATTCAAGCCTCTAGGTAAGGGACTAAACTCTAAATTGAGTAATTGAGTTAGATTCTACAAGATTATTGATGAATTAAGTAAACTCATGGTAGAATTGCATTAGAATTGAGAGAGTTAGGCCATACCTTACATGCATGTGCAATTCTTCACAATTTGAGCATAACTTCGAAGGATTCTTTCATGCATGCATTTATTTCATCTATGTTTTGAGAGTTCATCATGTTTTCTATCAAATTGCCAAATTTAATCTTGTTATTGAGCCATCTAGAACTTGTATATATATGAAATAGGTGAATTCATGGGTTAATTGAGCTAGAATTTAAGGAAGTCAAGTGAATTCATGCATGCATGCCCATATCATGGAATTTTGAGGTTTTTTCATGAAATTCTTACATGCATGCTCATATTATGGTTGTACTCTAGAATTTATCATGTTTTTGAGTTCAATCTTGTATTTGATTATGCTTTGGAGTTTTGGAGTTCATAAAAACTCATGCATGTAATGTTCTTGTAATATTCATAAAGTTTTAATTGAAATTTGGTTCAATTAGCATACCTTGGGGCCTTGATTTTATGAAATAGTCTTTAAATCATGTGGTATTATGAGTTTCTAAGTATTTTCCAGAACATTGGCCCAAAAGGATGAATTTTGAAATGTTTGATCCATGGTTTGAGCTTTGGGAGCAAATTTGGAAAACTCAGAATTTGGCTTTCTCGCTCGAGCGAAGGGTTTCACGCTCGAGCAACTACCTTTGTTTTCAGACTTTTGCTCAAGCGACGTAATGTTGGCTCGAGCGTAAATTGCAAGCTCTCAGGTTTTTGCATGTGCAGACGTACGCTCGAGCAAGGAGTGTCTCACGCTCGAGCGAGCATCGAGCAGAGAATTTCAACAACCAGTACTTTTCACACTTTAACAGATTGCTCGAGCGAGGGAGTCTACGCTCGAGCGACCTCTCTCATTCAGTAAGCTCGCTCGAGCGGAGAAAGCCACGCTCGAGCAAGACCCCTATTTTCAGCAAGTTTTGAAAAATGTTGTTAAGTACATTTTTGCATCCTCATTCCATCCTAGGCATTCCTAGGCCATGTTTAACGCATCATAATGAGGATAATGTTATAGAACCACACCAAGTCAAGTTAGGGGCTAAGTTATTAATCCTTAGTGTGTAATTTAGTGTGTATTCGTTCTGCAACTGTGCAACTGTGTAGGGTTGGCACCCGAGGACACTGATTAGCCTGCTTATAGCACAGTAATCTATGAGTAACAATGTTATAAAGATATGTTCAATTATAATTATTTTATGAACGATCGACTGTACTACTTTCTGAAGTGACATTGTTTACTGAATGAATGTTTGTCCTATTTTATGAACTGTACTCGTGGCATCCATAGCAACTTACTGTTACTGTTACTACTACTGTTACAGAGATCTCTATTAGTTTCAATATTTAGAACCAATATTGTTTACTATTTCGATGGCCATCAACTGACTGTTCGGTCTATTATGACCTTCTGTACTGTTCTGTTATTGGATGTACCACATATGACTGTTATAGTTTATAAATGACTATTATGACATGAACTATGAGTCACCGATTGAATAACTGATCTACAGATGCAATTGACTATTTTAATTACTGAAAGGACATTCATTCTTAACCCCTTTACGCATTTGTTATTCACTGGGCTTTAGCTCACAATTTATATATGTATGTAGGTGGCCAGGCATTGGACCAAAGCTAGAAGCGTCGAGTTAAGTTCATGTTTTGTCCAGCTAACTGTTGTGCCTCACTTCGAGGTTCCGAGTCTGCTCGAGCCAAGGCTGTTTTTGGGGTGTTTCAGATTCATCATTTTGTCTCTGTTATGTATCGAATGTTTAAGACTTGGTTGTACAATTATGGTGTAGGGATTAGATCCCTAACCTGCGTATTATGTGTATCTGATATGTATATATATATATATATATGTGGCTATGAATGTGGATTAGTCCATAAAAGATTTTTCTCATTCAGGTTTTCACAGCTCATTGGACACCTTATTATTACTGTTTGGCTTCTGCCAGCCCCTTTTATACTGTATTATTGTTATTACTATCATTCAGGCCTTCGGTAATTACGGATTACTGGCCGGTTACGATGCTAAACCCTTAGGGGCGGATTGGGTCGTGACAGAATGATACTCGATGCTACTTGCCATAAAGGCAATGATCACACGATGTTAGGGCACTCCCTTTGGATAAGGGTATCTTGGATTGCTTTGCCAATAGATACAATCCCTTCTTGCTCATGCAAGCCAGTCTTTTGTGCCATAAGTCTGGTGACTCCTTGTCTTCTACTGCATTAAGACTTCCCAAATAGATCTTCATTTGAGTCTTGTACAATGTTGAAGACATCTCTCATTTGGCGATTGTCAAAGGTCCTCTTGTCAGCTTCCAACAGCCATTTCCAAATGTGCTTGTATAGCCCTGTCAGTCCAAGGCGCGTCCGGAGATAAGATTAAGGCGTAAATCTAGAACATGCCTCACATCTTTGAGAACCAGTTTGTGTCTGACATTAGTCTGAATACTAATGTCTCCAATACCCACAATCTTCGAATAGCTAGAATTCCCCATTCGAACAGTGCCAAAATCTCCAGCGTTGTATGAGCTAAAGAGGTCTCTATGGGAAGTGACGTGATAGGATACAGCTATGTTTATCACCCACTTTGTATAGCTGTGGTCAACCACGTAAAGGCGACCTTCCTATTCGCCAACTGCAAGAAGTATATCATTAGTTGTTGTGGCTGTCGTGTTCTCGTCTCCCTTTGACTTACTGCTTTGGCCTTTATCTTTCCAACTTGGACAATTCCTCTTTATGTAACCCTCCTGGCCACAGTGAAAGCAAGCGAAACTAAAGTTATCTTGATTTTTACTGTCTCTGGATTTATTCATGTTGTTCTATCTGCCTCTACTCTTGTTTCTTCCTCTACCTTTTCCTCTACCTTTGTCTCTGCCTCTATTTTCTGTGACAAGAGCATGGGACTGATTACCTCTCATATCTTTCCTCCTTGTTTCTTCATTGTTCATGGCATTTGTGACCATGCTTATGGTCAGCTTTTTCTCTAGTGCAGAGTTGCTAAGAGAAACCACCAATATCTCCCAGCTGTTTGGTAAAAAACTAAGCAGTAGAATGGCTTGAATTTCATCGTCCAACGACATCTTGACAGTTGCAAGTTGATTCACCAGATTCTTGAATTCACTGGTGTGCTCGACGACAGACACACCATTCTTCAACTTCAGATTTACAAGCCTTCTCATCGCGAAGGCTTTGTTTCAGGCAGTCTTTGACTGGTACATTCCTTTTAACATTGTCCAAAGGACATATACATCGGTCTCCTGGGCAACATGGTGGAACACACTGTGGTCTATCCATTGTATGACACAACCAATAGTCTTTTGGTTCATCTTTATCTAGTCTTTGTAACGCCCCACTCTCGGGTCATTAAATACACTAAAATAGCCTCAAAAAAATACAAGTTTTGCTCTAAAAAATAATAACTACAAAATTGTCTTCAAATTGTACTGTATCCTCCAAATATTCTATAGCACAATTATCTCAAAAATAAATAATATTACAACTATCTCCAAATTTAATAATTACAGTGGTGAGTCCCAAATCTCTATACTAATAAATCTTTCTAATCTCAATTTTGAGCTCCACTAAAATCTGCTTCGCACCTGAAAAATAAATTAATTTGAGAAGTATACAATACGACAGGAATACAAGGCTCGGATACAGAATAAATTAACAGGAATCTAATAATTTATGACATTAAATCAACGATACGATAATCAAGCAATTTACCAAATTGCACAACAAATCAACCATAATTTATCTAGGACCAAATACCCGATCTTATTCAGTACATGACCAGTGAACAAATTCATTTATTCACTCACCTCACCCAAGCTCCACGCTTATCCGGGCATATTGGTGTAAACAAATTAACAAGATTCACTCGATCCATGTACGAAGTATCACCATTTTAACATAGAAATATTTGTAGAGAATTTTACCAAATGATCAGAATATCAACAATTCGACAACAAATGATTTTACAAAATCTATTAATAACCACAATAATCAAGTTGATTACAAATTGAAGATAATTAAAAATAGAGAACTCTTTGCAAAGAGATTTAAATAGAGCATATTGTATACAACCCCAATTTACCTCAAATCAATTAATTATGCCACCATAAATCTAAAATTACTTCATGGGTCTCCAAAAATAACTTTGATCTCACTTTCATAAAATATACAACTCTCATATTAAAAACATTAACTCTCACTCTAAATTCCACATCTAAACTTAATATTTTGATCCCAAACAAATTAAGAGAGAAAACAATATGAAGAGAAAGATGAAGCCAAAGCAAAGAAAAAGTTGAGGAACTGAGAAATGATAAGCTCAATTTATAAGAGCAAGAGGAGGTAATAAAATAAAAGGCAATTATGTTCCCAATAAATCAAGGAAGTTTGGGAAAGCAAATGGGTATGGTCTGGCAGCATGGACTATTGGCCATTAATAAAGTAAAAGAAAATAAATAAAATTAATGAAAAAATTAAAAAAGGTAGACAAAAGGGTATGGGGGCGGGTGGCATAGCAGGCCACTTTCTTTCCTTCTTTTTTTTTTTTTTTCACCAAAGGAATACTAGGAAAGGTGAAATATGGGGTTAAACTTATTTTTAGCTGGGGATGAATAGCAATAAAGTAGATATAAAAGAGATAAATACAAATAAATAATTTTAAATTAAATTCTTACTTAAAAATCTCACCACTAAACTATTATCATAAGTCACCAATGCCACTCACTAAATTATTAATATCTCAAAAATACGGGGTGTCACAGTCTTTATCCCTCACTTCTTCGGGTTTAACCCCTTTTAGAGAAATAGGGTCAAACAAGTCTTTATAATATAGCATATCTTCCATCCGAGACTTGCATAATTGGAAGGATTCAACTTAATCATAGATCCTGAAGTTGATGTGAATTCTTCCATTATCTACTTTCTTTTTACAAAAATTCTAAATCAAAAATCTGACCATACATATCTCTCTGGAATACTTCAAATAGTTGGAAACCACAATTGGATTGCCAAAATTAGACTTCAAATGGCTCAGATCTAGCCAAAATAAGTTCAAAGGTTCAAAATTACAGATGTACTATAGCCGCGTAGCATCGGATAACTCATCGGCCTCTAGATCGGGTCAGGTCAACCTGACTGGTTGATTGGTCAACAACGGCTGACTTGGACAACACGTGGCGCTGACGTGGACTGCTAGATGGCGTGTCGTGTGGCAATGATGTCACGCACACGCGCGTACCACTCTCATTCTTCCTTCTGTCGCATGCAGGGCGCGTGCTTGCGACTGATATGACACGCTGGTGCTATCAACGGCGCATGTGGCGCGTGTTTGAGAGTGGGCCTCATGCGCTTTTTTCAGATGGCGTGTAATGGCCGTGGGGACTCTTCTTGGGCTCGGTTTTGCACTTCTAGACTCCTCTTGTTGAGACCTTCCTCCCAGCATGCTTAAAATTGAATTTCGAGCAACTTGATTTCTGGGTAGTTTTGAAAAACACACCATATTTTTTTGAAAATCGACCAACGCAGCTCTGATACCACTTGTTAGGATTAAAGGCACACCATAAATCAATCACACCTCACTCTCTCTCTATAGCACTCTCTCACTCACACAAATTATACACTCTGTGTTGTCTCTGTCTGTGTGTTATTTTTCACTTCCTCTTAGCCTTTATTTATGCATAACAGAGAGGGAATAAAGTCAAGTGAAGAGAGTTATTGGGTTGGCTTCACCTGTCATCTCCCTCTTACTTCTTGACTTGGAGACCCAACCTCCAACCTCCAATTACTCCATGTAGACTGGAGTTAACAACTTGGGGTTCCTTTTACCATTTTCTTACTATTTGTTTTATTTGAATAAATATTGAGTTCAATTATACCACTAGTGTTGTGTTCTTGTTTGATGTGATTTATGAAAGTGTTTATTGTTCGGACCTGAATTTCTCCACACCTCCGTGATCAAGCTCAAATCTCCGAAAATGATGTGGAAATAAGTATTTGGAATTGCATTACTACTTACTAGATGAACTTTGTTAGGGTATATCTCCTTATTGGAGTTTGAGACCCAATTGGTTTGTTAAAATAATTTTAATTTGGTTTGGTTTGGTTTAGGTATAATATATTTTAATATATTATATCTAATTTTGAGAGACCTAATTCAGTTTGGTAACAACTAGGGTTTTGATAAAACAAGCCCAAAATTTAACAATATATATATATATATATATATTGTTTTGTGTGTTTGGGAGTGGAGCGACAACAACAATTCCTTTTTGGTGAGATAGTGCTTGGCTATCAATTTCCTATATATATTGTTTTATGTGTTTGGGAGTGGAGCGACAGCAACAATTCCTTTTTGGTGAGATAGTGCTTGGCTATCAATTTCCTATATATATATATATATATTCTTTGGTGAGAGAATGGATGCTAATTGATCATCTTTTAAGTGGGTTGGTGCTTTGTTTTGTTGCTGGAGTTCTTCGGAAAAGGACTACGACAGCTTTATGTTTTGTTCTTCTTCGGCTGGTGTTTGGTGACACTGATTTGGGTTAATTATTTTTGGTCTTCTACAATTCTGTTTCGAAGATTTTTGTTTATCTATTTGGTGAGGTCTTTCCTCTTTGTTTATTTGTGATTATTTGGAATTCACCTAAGGATGGTTTGTGAGACCATTCGTGTCTCGTTTGTAATCGTTTGAAAACTTATTTGGTTGATAGTGGAATCGGATTTCGATCCCGTGGACGTACCTCACATTGAGGGAACCACGTAAATTTTTTGTGTTGCCTTTGATTTAATTTTTTCGCATTAGTTTTTATTCTCATTGATTGATTGATTTACTTGTGGGGAATCACATATTTTCCCTAACAAATAGTATCAGAGCTTACGGTTTATTTAGGTCTATTTATTTGTGTAAATCAATGAAGGGGAATGTGGGTCGTATGTCTAGCTTCAATGGAAGCAATTAGGTAACTTAGAAAACTAAAATGGAGAACCTATTATTTGGTAAAGATTTGTATGAGCCTATTGAGGATGATAGTGGCAGACCCGAAGGTATGAAAGATGATGAATGGAATAGGTTTAATCGAAAAGTCGTTGGTGTTATTCGTCAATGGATTGATGACAGTGTGTTTCATCATGTTGCTACTGAAACTTCAGCACATGATTTATGAAAAAAATTAGAAAGCCTTTATGATAGGAAATCAGCCACAAATAAAGCCTTTATGTTTCGTAAGTTGGTTAATTCAAAATATAAAGATGACAGCCCTATTCCGGAACATCTGAATGAAATAAAGAGTATTGTTAACCAACTTGCTTCTATAAAAATTATTTTTGATAATGAGTTACAGGCTTTGATGCTACTTAGTTCTTTGCCCGAAAGTTGGGAGACTTTGGTTGTGACCGTTATTAATTCGGCGCCTGATGGAGTTATCACAGTGGGCCAAGTCACTAGTAGCCTATTGAATGAAGAAACTAGAAGCAAATCAGCGGGTTCCTCTCATTCAAAAGCATTTGTTGTGAGAGGTCGAAGCAAAACAAGGGGGAAAAGTAAGACTCCTCATGGTCGTGATCAAAGCCGTGACAAATCAAGAGATGGTTCTTTTTCAAAGAAAGACATTGAATGCCATTATTTCCATGAGAAAGGGCACATGAAGTGAGAATGCCGAAAGCTCAAGAACAAGGAGAAAAGGCGTGACAAAAGTGTGGATAAGAAACAAAAAGACACAACGGCAGTTATTACCAATGATCTCATGGTCGTTTGTGAAGATGTTTGTATCAATTTTGTGGACCAAGAGAGCAATTGGATGATTGATTCTGGTGTTTCTTTTCATGTGACTTCTCGAGTTGATTTCTTCACTACCTACACCAAAGGAGATTATGGTTTTGTTCAAATGAGTAATGAAGGTTTGTCCAAGATTATTGGCTTGGGTGATATTTGCTTGGAAACAAATTTGAGCTGCAAGTTGTTGCTTAAAGATGTGAGGCATGTTCCCGACATTCGCCTCAATTTGATCACTACTGATAAGCTAGATGATGAAGGCTTCAACAACAAATTTGGTGATGGAATATGGAAGCTCACAAAGGGTTCTTTGGTGGTGGCTAAGTGCAAGAAGACTCATACACTTTATTCGATGCAAGGAAAAATTTGTAAAGGTGTTGTCAATGCACTTGAAGATGATACTTCTACCAAATTGTGGCACAAGTAGGTTGGCCATATGAGCGAAAATGTCACACCCCAAACCCACCCCTAAAAGTTTGGGCATGACCACCTCAGAAGCGGACATAAAATCTGCTCTGTATAACATATTGGGTATGAACGGAAGCCTTTAATAGCATAAAGAAAACATAAAGCAATATCCATTGAGCTACCACAACTATGCCAGGATCACATACAATGCATAAGGTAAATACTATACAATAACATGCACTTGAGCATTGGTTATAACATACACATATACAGACCCAGCCCCATACTTAGGCGTATAACAAAAACATTGAAAGGTAAAAGGATTATATGCATTTCAACCTTAGACAGACAGTCAGGGTATAAAACCAAAAGCTTAGCAAAACTCCATAAAATGAGCTGTCTTTATGTAGGTGCCTGGACACTCTGTGTCACGACCCAAACCCGGTACCCAAAGGCTCAGCGTCGTAACAAGATAAAAATAAAATAATTCGGATAATTCTGTAGTCATAGCGCAAGCGGATAAATTAAATAAATTAAAATAAATAACTGGGTACCAACTGTTTATTTAAAAGGAAATAAAATATAGTCATTTGAGCTTCACTGTATTACAAGAGTTTAATAATAAAAGATAGAAATCTAAAAAAAAACAAAATAACATAGCGATTCATTTTCCATCTTGGTCCTGCTAAACCTCGTCACCTGAAAGGGGTAACAGCTATAAGCACATAGCAGAGTGAAGAAATATTATACTATGAGGGGCACAAAATGGCCATGGATATTTATTTAAGCTGAAACATTATAAATTGAGTTGAGTTAAATACACAAATTAATTAAGTGCCAAAAACTGAAATAATCGCTATAACCACGGTACATCACTAAGTGACAAGCACTACACTGGTCAATGGATCCAAGACAAACACTAGACCACAAAGTGGTCAATCACTAAGCCAATAGTTATTTAAGTCCCCCAAGGCATGGGACTCCCGTGGTGGTATTCACAAAACATATTTTCATACAAGGTCATAGCCAAATATTCTTTAAAATATAAACAAACATATCCATGGGTTTCCTTTTAAGCAAATAGGATTCAGAAATAAAACTACGTAATTGAAACTTTTATAAAACATAACTTTTATTAAAACATAACTTGTGTAAAACAGATTTTGGTAAGTCAAAACATACGTAAAATGCATTTTGGTGACTCAAGGTATAATATAACTCACCTTAAATTAATTCCTTAATCCTTTCTTTCCACCACCACTCACGATGCTCACCCGTGCGTCCTCTTTCCTACTTCTTTTTTTTCCTTCCGTTCCTTAAACATATCACTATTTCCTATTTATAGGAGGGTAATCGTGGGTAGGAAGTCACGGAAGGGTCCGAAATTTTGACGCGTGTGTACGTTGGTCCACCCTTATCCACTATTTAATAATTAGTTTGAATTCTATCTCTTGACCATTTGACCAATTTACCACTTTAAACATTATTATCTTCTTTGGAAATCCATAATGATTCTTAAAATTACGTATAATAATAAGTTAGGTTCACGTCTAAAAACCTTACTACCCAACTATAAATCACCACTTACCACTTATTAAAATATTTAATGTGTAGTATTCTACAACGTATTTCTTTACCCATACAATTCCCAATTTCCTAAATTATGCATTTATTTATTATCATTTATTTATTATTATTATTATCACTACATGTATATATATACTTATTATTTTATTATTATTATTATTATTATTATTTATTTTATCGTAATGTTAAATTTAAAACATTCGGGTGTCACATTTCTCCTCTCCTTAAGGAAGTTTGTCCCCAAACTTGACGTACCTTGGTTTTTGAAGAGGTGTGGGTATTTGGCTCGCATTTGGCTTTCAGTTTCCCACGTTGCTTCTTTGACACGATAGTTTCTCCATAAGACCTTTACGAGGGGTATAGTTTTGTTTCGAAGGATCTGGTCACAATGGTCGAGAATCTGTACAGGTTGCTCTTCGTAGGAGAGATCTTCTTGAACTTCTAGGTTCTCATGATTGACAACATGCTCTGGGTCTCAAAGATATTGACGAAGAATCGAAACATGAAACACATTATGAACATTGGATAATTCGGGTGGAAGCGCAAGACGATATGCTACCGGACCAATCCTTTCGAGTATCTCGAATGGGCCGATGTATCATGGTCTTAACTTTCATCATTTTCCAAATCGGATTACCCCTTTTGTCGGTGAGATTTTAAGGAACACATGATCTCCTATTTGAAATTCTAAGTCTCATCTTCGTGTATTTGCATAGCTTTTCTGGCGGCTCTGGGCAGTGCGAATTCGTTATTGGATGAGTTGAATTTTATCACTCGTTACTTGCACGATCTCGGGGCCTAATAATTTTCTATCTCTGAATTCCGTCCAACACAGAGGTGATCGACATCTTCTTCCATACAGTGCCTTGTATGGTGCCATTCCAATACTTGCATGGTAGCTATTATTATACGCGAACTCCACTAAAGGTAGGTGATCATCCCAGTTACCTTTGAGGTCTAGTACGCACAAACGTAGCATATCTTCCAAAGTATGGATCGTCCTTTCAGATTGCCCATCAGTTTGCGGGTGATAAGCCGTGCTAAACCTTAGGGTGGTTCCCAAAGCTTCTTGTAATTTGTTCCAGAAATGAGACACGAAACGGGGGTCTCTATCG
Organism: Camellia sinensis; assembly: GCF_004153795.1. Lineage (NCBI taxonomy): Eukaryota > Viridiplantae > Streptophyta > Magnoliopsida > Ericales > Theaceae > Camellia > Camellia sinensis. Next base: position 1,059,976 of record NW_021024815.1, on the reverse strand, counting down.
GATACAATTGAAACTGGGGTGCTATGCAAGCGAACGATTTCCCTAATGTAGAGAGTAGCGAACTTAGAGAGGGAATACATGATTCTGATTGGTAGAAAATGCGCCGACTTCGTCAATCGATCTACGATAACCCATATTGCATCATTCTTCGAGACTGATTGCTGTAGCCCGACCACGAAATCCATAGTAATATGCTCGCATTTCCATTCGGGAATAGGGAGTGGTTGTAACATACCTGCAGGTCTCTAATGCTCTGCTTTAACTTGTTGACAACGCAGGCATTTGGAGACATAGTTTGCTATGTCTTTCTTCATTCCTGTCCACCAGAAAAGTTCCCGCAGATCGTGATACATCTTCGCATTGCCAGGATGGATCGTAACCTTCGAGCTATGAGCTTCTACCAATATCTTTTTCTTGAGTTCCGGGAGGTCGGGTACACAAATTCGATTTCGAAATTTTAGCATCCCATTGCTTATTGTAAAGTCAGGATCAGGCGTGTTTCCTTACTCCTTGTACTTTTTCTTCAAAAGTTTGTCTTCACATTGGCGGGCTCTAATTTTTTTCATCAACTCGGGTTCCATGATTATGTTGGCGAGCAATCCATGGATCTTGCGGGGAACGAGGGTACATGCCAGACTTTTGGTCATTTTTTGACTTAGTGCGTCTGCTACTACATTAGCTTTGTCGGGATGATGATGGATCTCTATATCGTAGTCCTTCATAAATTCTAGCCATCGTCGTTGCCTCATATTCAATTCCTTCTGTGTAAACAGATATTTGAGACTTTTGTGATCGGTGTAGATTTCGCAAGCTACTCCGTAAAGATAATGACGCTAGATTTTGAGGGCGAAGATCACCGCAGCCAATTCTAGATCATGAGTTGGATAGTTCCTTTCGTGAGTTTTTAGTTGGCGAGAGGCATAAGCAATGACCTTCCCATTTTGCATAAGAACGCAACCCAAACCATTGTATGAGGCATCGCTGTAAATTATAAACTCTTCTGCTTCTGCGGGGAGCGCTAGTATTGGTGCCGTTATAAGTCTGCCCTTCAATTCTTAGAAGCAACGTTCCTGCTTGTCCGTCCATTCAAAGGGTGTGTTCTTTTGAGTTAGCTGGGTCAATGGTGAAGCTATCTTCGAGAAATCTTGCACAAAGCGCCGGTAATAGCCGGCTAGGCCCAAGAAGCTTCGAATTTCTGATACGTTGGTAGGTCGTGGCCAATCCACAATTGCTTTAACCTTCTAGGGATCAACTGAAATGCCATCTTTATTAATGACGTGACCGAGGAAATGTACACTAGTGATCCAGAATTCGCATTTCTTCAACTTGGGATAAAGTTTATGATCACGTAATGTCTGTAGAGCTTTCCATAAGTGGTGTTCATGATCTTCTGGTGATTTGGAGTATATGAGAATGTCGTCAATGAAGACAATGACGAACTAGTCAAGATAGGGTTTGAACACTCGATTCATGAGGTCCATAAAGGCCGCTGCAGCATTGGTGACGCCAAATGGCATGACGAGGAACTCGTAGTGCCCATAACGGGTTCTAAAGGCAGGATGCTTTCCGTTTTGACTTTTAGTTGATGGTAACCAGAACGCAAGACAATTTTTGAGAACACTTGGGCGCCTTGTAGTTGATCAAACAAGTCGTCAATTCGTGGCAAGGGGTACCGATTTTGATGGTGCCTTTATTTAGCTCTCGATAGTCGATACATAACCTCATTGTACCATCCTTTTTCTTTACGAACAGAAGAACGGGGCTGAGCCTCTAAACCGAATCTTGTGACAGTGATACAGCACTACAATATGTATCAGGCTGCGAATTAGAAGTGTTTTCTTGTGGCAGTGATACAGCACTACAATGTGTATCAGGCTGCGAATTAGAAGTGTTTGTTTGATTTGATATAGCACTAAAATGTTTATCATTATCATTCGTGAAGTATGTAATTGTTTGATTTGATGTAGCATTAAAATGTATATCATTATCATTCATGAAATATGTAATCGTTTGTTGATTTGATATAGCACTACAATGTATATCATTTGAGAAATATAGGAATGTTTTTTTGTTGACTATGATACAGCATCAAAATGTGTATCCACCATAAATTTCGAAAATGTTTTAGTGATGAACTATAATTGCATCAAATGTTTTGGCCAGGATACTGAGCCTTGTTTTCAGACTCAAAGTTGAATAAGAAATGGAAAGTGAATTTGTAATAAGGACATGATTATCATGGAGTAGAAATGTAATATAAGTGGATGTATATGAGTTGACCATCTATCAACTGCTAATCTTTTAGTCATTGCTTATAGTTGGTTTAGTGTATTTCTACTGGGCTATGGCTCACCCTATATGGGACACCATTTTCAAGTACAGGAAGCATGCCACCTCCAAGGACATAACTTGAGAGGCTAGAGGTAGGCAGACGTTTGTGGTTGTATTATCTTTGTTGTATTACATGTAATTTCAAGTCAAGGGCTTAATGTGTATTTGAGTTAGCACTCTCCTCTTTGTAACCAAGTTTTAACTTGGAAAACTGTAAGAGCGTAGGGCATTTGCTTTTGTTGTTAACATGTAATGCTTTTGTAAAGAATTACTCTGATGAATAGAATGATGTTTATTTCTTATATCAATACATGTCTAAATTGATGGGATTAATGCTAGGATTTTGAGGGCGTTACAACTTGGGTTCGAATACTTTTGGTACGTGGGAAGTGATTAGTATCACAATGGGCTTGTCTCGCTTGTTAGAGACTTAGATGTAATGTTATGTGCTTATGTGATAACATGTTTATGTGACTATGTGTGTATGGAATGTAGTTTCTTGGATGTTGATTGGATCCTTGGGTTTCTGGGAGTCCTGTTGGAAAGGCACCTGATCAATGCTGTTTCTAACCGAAACTCTAGTAACGCCTCGGGACTATCCTTATCTGGAAATGAAATTCGTAAGTGCTTAGGTGTTTATGTGCTTACGTGGAATGAATTACAGCTGTCCATCGTGTTAGGACGCTAGTGAAATAGTTTCGGTACCCTGGTTATTGTGCTAATACTTTGTTACTTTTACTAAGATGACTAGACGAGGAAGTTGTGATTTCCCTCCTTCCGCACGGGAAGAGTTGAGGAGACAGTTTGTGGAGTTATGCCAAGGTACTACACCCTTGGTGCAGTTTGAAACATAGTTTGCTAACCTGTCGAGGTTTGCTCCAGAATTGGTGGAGACGGAAGAATTACGTTGTTCGGAATTTGAGAGTAGGCTGTGTGACGACATCCGTGAACGGATTGCGGGGTCATGGCATAGGAGTTATAGTGTGCTTGTCCGGGCTGTAACTCATGTGGAGGCAGCGGTGCTAGCTATGGGGCAAAACAGGGTAAGGCCACGGTTTTGAGTGTTAGTCGGGTTAGGGAGGAGGCTACTTCAACGACTCCTGTGATTCAGAGTGTGGGTAGGCCTTTTAAGAGGCAGAAGGGTTTTAATCCACAACAATTTCAGAGAGCTCAGCCCAGCTCTACTTTTCCAGTGCCGAGTCTAGGTTTGGGAAAGGGTGAACGTAAGGTTGTCACTTGTTTCGAATGTGGTCAGCTTGGCCACAAGTCCCTAGCTTGCCCACAGAAGAAGAGAGCAGGGTTGGCAGTCCGACCAATAGTTGTACCATCAGAATCATCTAATCAGTCGGGTTTTGGGTCGATCGAATGTTCGGTAGGGAAGCAGTCATTGGGGTCTTCATCAGCTCAGACTTTGAACCAGTCTTGTGCTAAGGAGTCGTTTACTTGTTGGGTGTATAATCAACCAGGTCATTTCAGTCGTTTCTGTACTCAGCGAGGGGCGTTTTTGAGGGTTTTACAACCTAGTTGGGTCCAGCCTTATTTGACTTGACAGGGGCAATACCGTTTTGGGGGACAACTAGGCCAGACTTCAAGGGCCTCAGGAGAGTCGAGTTCCCAAGTCCCACTTGGGGAAGTCCACAGTTGTTTCAGGTATGGCTAGTTGGGGCACATCAGTAGTTCTTGTCCGTAGCTTGTAAGCTCGTAGGTTATCTTATGTTTGGGAATGACCAACTTTGACGGTCCAGCGAGGGACGGTAGTAGTGGTAGTACCGATGGGTTGGTTTTGTTTTGACTAATCCGTTTTGTAATCGGTGGTTTATCGTTTTGTAATCATTGGGTTCTGTTGTGCAACCAATGTGTTTTGGGAATGTTGAAACATCTGAACCGTATGTCTATATGTATATATGCTTTGCTTGTTAACTTCCTTGGATGGGGTGGATTGGAGCTTGTTGTAGCACTAAAGTCTTATTAATGTAATAAGTTGTTGTGTGACCATAAAATTCTTGGTAATACTGTAGTTATATGCGTGTGACTTTATTTGAAAAAAAAAAATGAGGGCTGAGAAGCCATGCGTTCAAATTTGGAAGAATTTTGAGGGATGCGTATCCTAATCAGGACTAGTATGGGGCTAAAGTAGTTATACTTACCGGGTGTACGGAACTTCTTGGCGCTACTCATTTAATCTCATGTGTTTGGTAAAGAATTTCGGTCTCTTGTCGAGAGAACTCCTCGAGAGGATGTGAAGTGTGTGAGTAATGCTAGGTGTAGTATATATTTAACATGATGCTTTGCGGAGTCATAGTGCATAATTTCGTTAGGACTAGACTTATCCCTTCATGATAGGTAATGTCGCCAATTTTGCATCTGTACCGACAGGTAGTTTGATTAGAGAGAGTGTGAGACCCTATATAAGATAGTGGTTATTGGCATCGGGAGTGGTGTGTGGTGAGCAGCTGGTGTTATATCCCGAGCGGTGGTGTAATGGGTGTTTCTTAAGTTCCCAGACTCCTTTCTGATGGTAGAATACGATAGGTTTGTACCTTAACACCGGGTAGGTCAAGTAATGCTGACGATGGGATTGGTTGGGTGTATAACCCATGGTTTGGGTGTGAACCGTGAGTAGAGTCACTGTGGTTTGGTCTTTGTGAAGAAAGGTTTGGGATGATAATGAGAAGGTTGAGGACTTTTACTCCTCTAGAAATTTAGAATGGTGAATCTCTGAAAGCCTTGTCGGCGACAGGCGACGATGTCAGGGTTTGGTTCATGGTGGTTGTCTAGCGGTAGCATTGGCTGGTGGTTTGGCACGGAGGCTGGGCCTCTTGATGGTACTCTCGGGATGAATGACAACTAAGATGCGGGGTAAAGAATGGACCCTATGGGTCATGGAGGGACTCAGTATGAGAGTAAGATAGCTTGCAAAATAAGGAGGTTTTGCCTAGTGCGGTACGTGTTAATGTGTGGTTCGTAGGTTGTTATTAGATGATGTGTAGAAGGGAATCAGTCCTAGAAAATCCCAGGTGAATACCTTGATAAGGCAATGGTGCAGTTTCTTATTGAAGTCGAGAGGTTGGATGTTTGGTTAAGTCGGGTCACTTCGACATAAGTGTCTGTCGTCTAGTTTGGATAGTGGTAACACAAGCGAGGTGGTACGGTTGTGAAGAGTGAGTGAGGTACTCTGCTAGAATCATTTTTATTCGTTAGGGCCTTATTCATGCGTTGAAAGGCACGAGGGTGTGCAATGTTATCCTTTAGGTCGTTGCGTTGTTGGGAACTTCAAATGTTTAGGAATCCCTTCTTGAAGGTTCTGTTTTTGAGTATTGCGTCATCACTGTGAGTATGGCGGGTTTTGTGGGTTGGCTGTGTTGAGATTCACTCAGAGGATTATTGAGTACTCTTCGTAAACTAAAATGATTTTTGAATCGAAACGTGAGTTTTGCTACCCTTATTTTCGGGAAAATAATTTGAGAGAAATCTTTGAGTTCAGCTGTGACCAGATGTAAATGATGTGTTTAGTGGTAGCCTTACGAACCTGAATATTTTACGGGAAGTTAGACTCAACCTAGCCTGAGTTGCTGGTTATTTGCTGTGTGATTTTGGCGAGACCTTGAAGTAGTGGGGTAGTAATGTGCCGTAATGTTATTCCCTACCCGTGCTTCGTCTTACCTACGTGTTTGGTGAGAGTTGACTGGAAGCCTTGTGTACAAACGTTTCCGTGTTTCCTTTGTTGGGATATTTAGTACCAAATACTGGTTTGAGTGTTGTGAGTAGTCGAGACGTGGTGGATGTCTTAGAACACTGTAGTGACTAAATATATCTTACTATTATCATTGTTATCGAGTCTGGCTAGGCCGAACTTTTTCCATTCGTAAGGTATTATGAAAACGTAATGGGGGTTGAGGAAACCACTTGGGTGAGTGAATTTCAGGTCCGCGAGAAAAATCCGGATCTATCTCTGATTGTTGAGCACTTGTTGTATCTTTGTTGTGTTGTTAAAATTTAAGAGCATTGAACACGTCTTAAGTTGTGGAACATTGCGTATGTTGAATGTATTGCAGAACTGAAAATATATCATGAACACTGACTATAATATGTATGAAATTGTGAACCATGTATATTGGAAATTGTTAGATTTAAAGGAATGCATGTTGTAGCATATATTGTAAATGGCCCCTTGAATAGGGGTGAAGTGACCAGTAATGGGTCAAGTTGTTGAATATTAAATTAAGATATTGTTGAGAAATTGATTTAACTTAAACGTTATGAAACATTTCAATGAGAGGTATTTGGCAAGTGAATTGTGGATGGTCATGTGTTATGAATGACGCCGTGTTTTCAAAAAAAAAAAAAAACGTTTACAAGACTTTTACGTTTCGCATGGAAAATGCAAAGTTTGTTTTGGAATGCCAATGTTGAAAATTTGATTTTTCTTTGAGATATGCCTCATGAGCAAGAGAATAATTTCCCTTATATTTAAACAAAAGATTCGCGTTGGTTGTTTTATTTGGGATTATAATTGTTGAGAAGTGACTTAGCTGGGAGCTCTAGTCGGGTGTTTTGGTGATTTGTCTCGGGAAGAGTTTGGTTTTGTTGAGGTCTTTTATGCCTGAGTGTTGTCATTGGAACGTGTTTTCTTAGTTAGTCCTTTCCTTTGTGAGAGTTAACCGGAGGTTCCTTGTGAGAATGGTTTCTTTCCTAAGTGCTTGGATGTTAAGTGCTTTGTGATCGGTTAGCCTTGTAATCCTGGTGTATCCTTAATTTCGGGGACGAAATTCTTTAAGGGAGGGAGGTTATAGCGATCCCGGGTTTGTCCCCTTTATGTACAGTGTTCCGGACTTAGGGTCCGTGGGATTGATAGTTATATATCTTGTTGACATCCTTTAATTCTCTATGTTTGAGTTTTAGGATGTGTTGGGCGTGTTTCGAACTAGTAGGATGAGTTTTGGTCTCTAGTGTTGTTGCCCAGGTTTTTGGTGTTACGCTCGAGCGGTTGATTCTGCGCTCGAGCGGAGTTCGTTTCTTTAGTGGTACGCTCGAGCGGGTATTCTTGCGCTCGAGCGGAGTTTTCACACTTCCAGTATCTGTGCCTCTGCAAAACTTCTGCAGATGTGTTTTTCACGCTCGAGCGGGTTCCCTTACGCTCGAGCGGGTCACGCTCGAGCGAGGTGTTCATTGTCTGCGAAAGTTCTGAGCGGGGGTAATCTACGCTCGAGTAAACTGGTTTTCGCGCTCGAGCGGATGTGTTTTGTTCTTGTGTCTTGGCGCTCGAGCGGGCCTTCTTGCGCTCAAGCGGGTCCAGTTTTTGTGCTTAATGCTCGAGCGTTCTATTCTCCGCTCGAGCGGATCATGCGTATATCAGTTGGCAGCTGTGCATTTTTAAATCACATTTCAACATCCTTTCTCTCTCTTACTTTTTCAAAAAGGCCATTTGAGAGCTTCTCTCACTAAAACTCAATTTCTCTCTAAGTATTGATCTAGTAGGAGTGATTTCCTCATCTTTGGCCTTTACAAAAGTTGTGTTGATCGTCGAGGGCTACGTTTTGATCCGAGCATACTGAGTTTTGGAGCACTTTGGGTTTCGTCATCTTCTCCCTTTGAGCTCCGAATTTGAGGTAGGGATATCCTACTTCTCCTTATGAGTTTTGTCTTTGAATTTTAGCATTTTGATATGTTGGGGGTTATTGGGTATTTTTGAGAAAGTTTGGGTCTTTGTGTAATTTTACAAAAGATGGGGGTTTGTTATATGTAAACCTATATGTATGTTTGATAAAGAGAAATGAGGCTAATGTTGAACTATTGAAGAAAATGGAACCTTAGTGTTGTTATGTAGATTATGGGTAAAGCCCTAATTACATTGATAAATTAATTTGTACAAGAAATTTAGGGAATTGAGAAATTGAATAGGAAATATTCAAATTAGAAAGATATGGGGTTAAAAGGTGTAGTTGGACTCACTTATCGCTCACCTAGTTAAACTATTGATAATATATCAAATTGGTGCATTTATTTCCTATTTAGAAATAACTGTATTGGACTATTGGTGGAGGATAATCTTGATTGTTGTAGGCAATGCATGATGATTAGGCAATCTAAAGCTAATCTGTTGAGTATGCTAATGAACATGACAATTGGTTCAATACATCAAAATTTTGTATTGATAGGTTAAATTTGTATATGATAATTGTTTATATGCATTGCATTGTGTGGGAGGAGAACGGGCTGTACTCCACAGTTTATTGGAAGAACAAGGCTGAACCTCTAAACCGAATCTTGTGACAGTGATACAGCACTACAATATGTATCAGGCTGCGAATTAGAAGTGTTTTCTTGTGACAGTGATACAGCACTGCAATGTGTATCAGGCTGCGAATTAGAAGTGTTTGTTTGATTAGATATAGCACTAAAATGTTTATCATTATTATTCGTGAAGTATGTAATTGTTTGATTTGATGTAGCATTAAAATGTATATCATTATCATTCGTGAAGTATGTAATCGTTTGTTGATTTGATATAGCACTACAATGTATATCATTTGAGAAATATAGGAATGTTTTTTTGTTGACTGTGATACAGTATCAAAATGTGTATCCACCATAAATTTCGGAAATGTTTTAGTGATGAACTATAATTGCATCAAATGTTTTGGCCAGGATACTGAGCCTTGTTTTCAGACTCAAAGTTGAATAAGAAATGGAAAGTGAATTTGTAATAAGGACATGATTATCATGGAGTAGAAATGTAATATAAGTGGATGTATATGAGTTGACCATCTATCAACTGCTAATCTTTTAGTCATTACTTATAGTTGGTTTAGTGTATTTCTACTGGGATATGGCTCACCCTATATGGGACACCATTTTCAGGTACAGGAAGCATGCCACCTCCAAGGACATAACTTGAGAGGCTAGAGGCAGGCAGACATTTGTGGTTGTATTATCTTTGTTGTTTACATGTAGTTTCAAGCCAAGGGCTTAATATGTATTTGAGTTAGCACTCTCCTCTTTGTAACTAAGTGTTAACTTGGAAAACTGTAAGCCCGTAGGGCATTTGCTTTTGTTGTTAACATGTAATATTTTTGTAAAGAATTACTCTGATGAATAGAATGATGTTTATTTCTTATATCAATGCATGTCTAAATTGATGGGATTAATGCTAGGATTTTGAGGGCGTTACAACCGGAGCTCCCCATGGTGAGGTACTTGGTTGGATGAAGCCTTTATTCAGTAGTTCTTGGAGTTGAGTTTTTAGTTCTTTCAATTCTGCCATGGACAGTAAGGGGTCTTTGAGATTGGTTGTATACCAGGTTGGGTTTCAATGGTGAACTCGATTTCCCGATCAACTAGGGTGCCAGACAGGTCTTCAGGAAACACATCTAGAAATTCTCGAACTACGGGGATCGCATCAAGTGTGGGGGTCTCTTGTTGAGTATCAATCATATAACAGATACAACCACAACAACTTTTTCTTAGCAGTCGTTGGGCTGTTATGAAGGATATAATACAGGGAGGGGGAAAGGCTCCAGTTCCTTCGAAGACAAGCTCGAGTTGGTTTGGTGAGCTGAGGAATACCTTTTTGGCTTTACAATCGATAGAGGCACGATTAGCAGCTAACCAATCCATTCCTAAAATTACATCAAAGGTACTAATGCCAAGGGGTATCAAGTCTACGTGTAAGGTTTCACCTTTTAAGGTTACAGTGTAAGATTTGTATACATCAGTACTAAGGGCGGAATTTCCAGAGGGAAAAGACACAAATATTATGTATCCTAAGGGTTCGGGTGTTGGCGCTAACTTGGTAGCAAAGTGTGGTGTAACAAAAGAATGAGTTGAACCAGAGTCAAAGAGAACATGGGCTAAGTGACCGCAAACAGAGAGTGTACCTGACACAACATTTTCAGTAACTTCTAGGTTTCCAGGTACTTGGGCAAAAGCTCTTCCTTGGCGTTTTTGGTTTTTTCTCGCTCCTTCAGGTACTACGGGTTTTCGGACTGGTTCAAAGGGGCGGACGAGCTTTGGACAATTTCTCAGTAAATGGCCAACTTGGCCACATCTAAAGCATGCTCTCGTATCTTGACGGCATGGTCCCCAATGAGTCCTTCCACAGGTAGAGCAAGCTGGAATGATGCCACCTTTAGGGTCTGTAAGACTTTGATTGCTTGGACCAATTGAATTGGTTGTGCTCGTATTTATTCTCTTGGGAGGTGCGACACTGGGCCTTCTGTTATCTCTTTCCCAAAATCGCTTCCTCTGACTTGGCTCCCGAGATCGCAAGGCTTTAATCCCTTTTTCTGCAATATATGCTCGATCTACCACCGCTGCATAGGTTGGCAGTTTCAGAACCTCCAGCCTGTCCTTAATTTCAGGATCCAACCCTGCTTCAAATTTCCTGGCTTTTCGAGCTTCGGTGGGAATGACATATGTCGCGAACCGGGCTAGCTGTGTGAACTTACTTTCATATTCGGCCACTGTCATGGTTCCTTGCCTTAGATGTATAAATTCTGACGCTTTTTGTTCCTGTAGTGAATCTGGAAAGTACTTTTCATAGAATACTTCTAAAAATCGCACCCATGTCACAATATCTTCCTTTTCCAGGGTAAGGAGCCACTATTCTTGTGCATCGTCCTTGAAGGTGAAGGTGGCAAAAGTCACCTTCTGTCTTTCTGTGCAAGGTAGTGCATGGAAGATTTTCTCCATGTCCCTGACCCAAGCCTCTGCTACTAGTGGGTTTGGACTGCCGATAAACATAGTGGGTTTTAGATCTTGAAATTGTTTAATCGTAGTAGATTCTTCTTGTCTTTCTAATGTCCCATTGGTTATGCTGCTTTGCAAGGCCTGTAAAAAGTTGGTGACTGCCCTTTCCATGATCTGTTCCATCGGGTTGGTACCGCTGACTGATGATCCGTTTTCATTTCCTCCGATTACTACAAGGCAAAATGATATAAGCGTGACATCACATTGAAACAATTTTGATACAACGTCATATATAACATATTCGTTCAATTATTACCACATTCATATATATCGTATTAGTTTTGCTATTAATATCACCACTTTCATATCAGTGTTACCATCATGTTAATATTACCACATATACATCATTGTTACCATACATAGGGTGTTAGTCTGGTAGTCACAGATTAATGTCTAATCCTACTAATACAAAAAGATTAGACTACTCATGGTCAGCTCACAAAAAGGGTCTTCTAGTCAGACATCTAGACTGGTCCATTAGGTCACCAGGAGAACTGGCTTCGGAAAACTGGTCCATGAAACAACCCCGGAAACTCACTTTGCATGATGAACTCAAACTCTCACCCACTAAGCTCAACTCCGAAGCAGCTCCATATTACCTGAACCATGTAAACAGGAGTGCCGTGATCATAACCCCAGAATTCTCATCTAGTAATCCGTATCGGTGTCTCCAAGTATGATGCACCGTCGGTAAAGTCCACAGCTGGGGTATAAACAATGTGCTGGGGAGGTGGTGTCGTGGTGCGAAGGTGGCTACTAGGATATGCAGGTCCCCTCCTTTCTGCAAAGCCTACGGGTAGAGGTGCGACCAGAAAATGTGGTGGTTCTATGTCCGAAGCAAGACCAACAACGTGGGTCGGTCCTATGTACCTTTCACGAGTGCTACCTCGGCTAAGTCTCCAGAATAATAAGTCCTCATCGGGGTCAGCCTGTAAGTAAACGGATCTTTCCATGAGATGGTCAAGTGTTGGATGGGCTTGCCTGACAAGACTCTCTGAGTCACCTCAGCCCTCTAATTGGTTCGGGAGGAGATGAGCTTCTAGGTGCTCGTGCCAGAATAGCTCCAATAGGTTTGCCATGTCCTACAACACGAGAAAACTTAGCCTAGACATATATATAACATGACTTATATGCGTTAGACATATCACATAATAATGCAAATTTAATACATTTTTTTTTTTTGCGTAAAATTTTAAAAACTTGTACTATATATATATATATATATATATTATTTATTTATTTATTAATATATTACTATTATTATTTTTATTATTATTATTATTTTTAAAACCATTACTCTGATACCACTTTTTGTCACGACCCAAACCCGGTACCCAAAGGCTCAGCGTCGTAACAAGATAAAAATAAAATAATTTAGATAATTCTGTAGTCACAGTGCAAGCAGATAAATTAAATAAATTAAAATAAATAACTGGGTACCAACTGTTTATTTAAAAGGAAATAAAACATAGTCATTTGAGCTTCACTGTATTACAAGAGTTTAATAATAAAAGATAGAAATCTAAAAAAAACAAAATAACATAGCGATTCATTTTCTATCTTGGTCCCGCTAAACCTCGTCACCTGAAAGGGGTAACAGCTATAAGCACATAGCAGAGTGAAGAAATATTATACTATGAGGGGCACAAAATGGCCATGGATATTTATTTAAGCTGAAACATTATAAATTGAGTTGAGTTGAATACACAAATTAATTAAGTGCCAGAAACTGAAATAATCGCTATAACCACGGTACATCACTAAGTGACAAGCACTACACTGGTCAATGGATCCAAGACAAACACTGGACCACAAAGTGGTCAATCACTAAGCCAATGGTTATTTAAGTCCCCCAAGACATGGGACTCCCATGGTGGTATTCACAAAACATATTTTCATATAAGGTCATAGCCAAATATTCTTTAAAATATGAACAAACATATCCATGGATTTCCTTTCAAGCAAATAGGGTTCAGAAATAAAACTACGTAATTGAAACTTTTATAAAACATAACTTTTATTAAAACATAACTTGTGTAAAACAAATTTTGGTAAGTCAAAACATACGTAAAATACATTTTGGTGACTCAAGGTATAATATAACTCACCTTAAATTAATTCCTTAATCTTTTCTTTCCACCACCACTCATGATGCTCACCCGTGCGTCCTCTTTCCTACTTCTTTTTTTTTTCCTTCCGTTCCTTAAACATATCACTATTTCCTATTTATAGGAGGGTAATCGTGGGTAGGAAGTCACGGAAGGGTATGAAATTTTGACGCATGTGTACGTTGGTCCACCCTTATCCACTATTTAATAATTAGTTTGAATTCTATCTCTTGACCATTTGACCAATTTATATCTTTTATTTGACCATTTGACCAATTTACCACTTTAAACATTATTATCTTCTTTGGAAATCCACAATGATTCTTAAAATTACGTATAATAATAAGTTAAGTTCACATCTAAAAACCTTACTACCCAACTATAAATCACCACTTACCACTTATTAAAATATTTAATGTGTAGTATTTTACAACGTATTTCTTTACCCATAAAATTTCCAATTTCTTAAATTATGCATTTATTTATTATCATTTATTTATTATTATTATCACTATATGTATATATTATTATTATTATTAATATTATTATTATTTTTTTTTTTATTTTATCGTAATGTTAAATTTAAAACATTCGGGTGTCACACTCTGAGGTTGACAAAAGAGGGATGGATGCTACGGGTTATAACTGACCTCCAGACGGAGTGCCTACAGAAACAGATAAAACACAGAGTGAGCGAAACTCGGTAAATAATAGTACTTAAACAATTCGGAACTTAATTTAAATCATAGTAAATATCAATGCATATGTAAATACAGAAATCATATGGTTAATCTGATTCTGTACCAATTCAGAACGGCCTTAGGCCTAGCTTTTAAACAGAATGGCTTTAAACCCTTGGATAGAGTGGCATTACGCCCTTAAACAGATTGGCATTAAGCCCTTGATTATATTGGCATTAAGCCTTAAACATATTGGCATTAAGCCCTTTTCATGCATGTATGAACCCAAGAGGTGCCTCGCACGGATTCTAAAGATGACTCGCATTGCAGCACTTAGTTCCGTACAGCACTTTGTTCCATACCAGAATCAAATGGGTCTTAAAGACCGACCAATCCATATTATGTCATACCATAGCATAAACGGAACGAATAAACAGAAACAAATTCGTATATATTCTTAATTATGCTTGAATCATAAACAGAAATCAGAGTTCGTGCTTGATTATACATGGTACATCCAATAGCGCTGACAAATCAACATAAAGCATACTTGTTTGTTCCATAAAGGAACCTCCGGTACCGGGAGCTTGTACATACTTGAACCACAGTATTATTACCCCCGGGCAAGGGCCATAAGACCACGATATTATTACCCCCGGGCAAGGGCCTTGTGCTAGGGATGCCATGAGTACTTTTATATACATATGGACAATCATTCATTGATTCATAACGTAACCTATCAGAAAATAGAGCATTTCTTGTCATATCATATCATTATCGTACACTTAACAACGACAGAATAATTCACCTTCTAACGTGGGTCACATAATGATGTTAAACTTTTGCATTTATGTCCTAGATTTTGAACAATCTCAGGTCCATATGTAACACGACAAAATAACTTCAGATTCGTAAGGATACACATAGCTTTTCCAATCATTCTGATTCTTCGGAGGTGTCCACGCTTGAGAACTTATAACTAAGTGGCCTATGGCCTATTAGCAACAAACAGTATGCTCTAATATTCACACAGAAACCGTTATTCAAAACTGAACATAAATTCTCTTTATTCATTAAGAAATGACGTAGTTCACTTACGAAGAATAAAATGTTGATATTAACTATTAATCAGAAGCATACAGAAGTATACACATTTGTTTAATCGTTCATAGACGTTAACATAGTTGACCTGCAATGAACAGAGTACTAATGGTAACCGTTGCATCATTCACATGAGTTAACATAGTTAATTTAAGTTTAACAGAACGTTACTGATAATTATTAGCGAAAAGTGAGCACATTTTATAGATTGAACGATTCCAGAGATACGTAGATACCGTAGTTCCATAATGCTCATATGTTCCATTTGTTCATCATTCATCAATATAGCTATCTTGCAGATAACAAGATGTTAGTATTCATTATCAACAATAAACAAAACACACTGCTCAATAATGCTCTTAGATTTTCCAATCAATATAACGTTAACATAAGTACTTGTAGAGAACGGGATGTTAATAACGAGAATCATTAACGATAATTAAATTTACAACCACAGTACTACTACTCACAGTGCTAAAGCGGAGCGCTTGACCCTCCCGAGTTATGACCTACACATGTGCATAACTTATATATTAGTTCTTGTTCTTTCTTTCTTTCGTTAGTTCCTGCATCATTTTACTTCGAACGAATTTACAGGCATCTTAAGGACATCAAACATAAATTTCAAAAATACCAGAGGGTTAAGCACGCAAAATAGAGCGAACGAATTTTTGCAACATGGGCCGCACGTGCCACTGCCAGCCCCGCACGTGCGGCCATAACCCCCGCACGTGCGGTGATCTGCACAGATTGCAGTTCGAAAATTCAACAAAAATCCAATTTTTTTGATGAGTATTCTTAAGGCTCAAATAGGTCCTTTAATTGATGAAGTATGGCTCAAAATCATGTACATAGATCGCATAACTTATATCAATCTTAACATAACTTGGATCTTTGATCTTTAAAACTTATGAACATGACCCACAATACTTCCAATTCCTTACACACACACACAACATACACACACATACACCTATAAGCAACCATATATCCATATAGATGGGTTCAAGTTTGATAATTGAAAAAACAAGATGAAATTCTCACTCAACATAACTCCAAATCAATTCAACACAAAAGGTAACGATTCCATTAATCATTTAGCACCATAATTTAGAGGAATTCCTTCTTTATTCGAAGGGAGAGGTCTTACCTTGAATTAAATTCGCCACAACTCTCCAAATTTTCCCAATTCCTTCTGTGAAAGACTTCTCTTTTTTTCTTCTCTCTACTACCTCTTTTCTAACCCTCACAGGAGATATTTTGTTTTTAAGGATCATAAGTCAAATGGCTAAGGCATATATATATATATATAAGTTAAATAAGACAAAACTTAATCAGTTTAATCATTCATAATTGAAATTTCACAAAAATACTTATCATGACTTAAAAATTATACTAATCTTAAATATAAAATTAATTTCGAATTATTGATCTCCTAAGGCTTTCAATTTCTGATCCAAACATTTTAATTGTGACAGATATGTTTTCTTATTAAACAGATATAAATCTATAATCATAAAGGTCACTTAATTAAACCTAATTCCACATGGAGTTTCACAATAAGCATATAAAGGTACAGATTTAGGGACTAAAAGTATGTCAGAAACATGGGCAAGGGTTGGGTTATTACAGAAAAAAAGGCTACAAGTTTTGTTCAAGAAAGAGCTTCTACACGGTTTGAAAGGTACACATCTTAAAACCTGTGTTCATTGTTTAGCGGGTAAACAACATAGAGTTTTTTTTCATAAAAATTTTACTTCTAGAAAAGAAAATGGTTAATTCATTCAGATGTTTGTGGTCCTTTAAAAGTTAGAACACATAGTGGTGCATTTTATTTTGTTACTTTCATTGATGATTATTCAAGGAAAGTTTGGGCTTTTCTACTAAAAACTAAAGATCAAGTTCTAGAAGTATTTAAGCATTTTCAGGCCATGGTTGAAAGAGAAACAGGACAGAAATTGAAGTGCATCCGATCAGACAATGGTGGTGGATACATTGGGCCATTTGATGAGTATTGTCGTAGCTAAGATATTCGACACCAAAAGACAGTTAAAAAGACTCCTCAACAAAATGGGATTTCTAAGAGGATGAACCGCACCATTGTGAAAAAAATAAGGTGTTTGCTTTCACAAGCTAAATTGCCAAGATCCTTTTGGGGTGAGGCAATGAGGACAACGGTTGACGTGGTCAATTTGTCTCCTTCCTATCCTTTGAATGGTGATGTTCCAAAAAGAGTTTGACCGGTAAAGATAAATCTTATGAGCACTTGAGAGTTTTTGGTTGCCCAGCTTTTGTTTACATTCCAAAGGATGAAAGGTCCAATCTTGATAGTAAGTCAAGACAATGTATTTTTCTTGGCTATGGCCGTGATGAATTCGGGTATAGATTGTGGGATCCGGTCAACAAGAAAGTCATTCGAAGCCGTGATGTTGTGTTTCTTGAAGACCAAACAATAGAAGACTTTGGAAAAGGTGATCAACTGGAGCCAAAAACTAGTGATCTTATTGACATAGATCCATCTCCTTTATCTTCAGTTGATGATGAAAATAGGGGAGATGTGCAGCCACCCATTGAAGATATAAAGGATGATGTTAATCCTAATGAAGTTGAGCTAGAAATTGAGAAAGAGCATCCAACTCAAGAGCTGCCACCACAACTTGAGTTGAGGAAATCTACAAGGGCCCGGCAACCTTCGAGAAAGTACCCTCCCAATGAGTTTGTGTTGATTTCTGATCAAGGGGAGCCCGAGAGCTACCAAGAGCATGCAAAGAAAGGTGATTGGAAAAAGGCCATGGAAGAGAAGATGAATTTCGTACTTGAAAATCACACCTATGATTTAGTGAAATTGCCTAAGGGCAGGAAAATTTTGAAAAATAAGTAGGTCTTCAAATTAAAGAATGATGGCAAGAATTTGAGGTACAAGGCACGTCTAGTTGTGAAAGGCTTTGGGCAAAAGAAATGTATTGACTTTGATGAAATCTTCTCGCCAATTGTGAAGATGTCTTATTCGGGTTGTACTTGGCATGGCTGTAAGTATGAACCTTGAAGTTGAATAACTTGATGTGAAGACAGCATTTCTTCACGGTGATCTTGAAAAAGAAATTTACATAAAGCAACCAAAAGGTTTTGTGGAGAAAGGAAAGAGAAATTTGTTTGCAAATTGAAGAAAAGTTTGTATGGCCTCAAGCAAGCCTCGCAGCAATGGTACAAAAAATTTTACTCTTTCATGATGAATAATGATTTTTCTAAAACCACTTCGGATCATTGTGTGTTTGTGGAAAAAATTTCGGATGGCAAATTTATTATTCTTTTGCTTTATGTTGATGACATGTTAATTGTGGGTCAAGATTCTACCATGATAAACATGTTGAAATTAGAGTTGAGCAAATCTTTTGCTATGAAAGATTTAGGACCAGCAAAGCAAATACTTGGTATGAAATTGTTCGTGATCACAAAGAGAGACTGATTTGGTTGTCTCGAGAAAGCTACATTGAGAAAGTTCTTGAGAGGTTCAACATGAATAAAGCAAAGCCGGTTGGTTGTCCACATGCAGGTTATTTCAAACTTAGTTCGAATCAATGTCCTACAAGTGAGAAAGACAAGGAAAAGATGCAAAAAATTCCTTATGCTTCAGCAGTTGGTTCTTTGATGTACGCCATGGTTTGTACAAGGTCGAATATTGCTCACGCCGTTGGTGTGGTGAGTCGGTTTCTCTCTAATCCGGGTAAAGAACATTAGGCAACTATAAAATGGATTCTGAGGTATCTTCGAGGGACTTCGAAGGTTTTGTGTTTTGGGGATGGTAAGCCGATGCTTGATGGGTTCACGGATTCTAACATGGCCGGTGATATTGATTCTAGGAAATCTATTTTGGGGTATTTGATGACTTTTGCGGAGGGAGCTGTGGCATGGCAATCTAAATTACAAAAATGTGTTGCTCTCTCAACTACTGAAGCTGAATTTATTGCCATTATGGAAGCTTGTAAAGAAGAGTTATGGTTGAAGAAATTTTTGCAAGAGTTGGGTTTGAAGCAAGAAAAGTATATGCTTTATTATAATAGTCAAAGTGCTATTCATTTAAGTAAAAATTCTACTTTTCATTCAAGATCGAAACACATTAATGTGAGATACCATTGGATTCGTGATGTGTTAGATTCGAAATTGTTACAACTCTAAAAGGTTCACACAGATGATAATATTTCAGATATGTTGACTAAGACTTTGTCGAGGGACAAACATTTAAAGTGTCGAACTTTGACGGGTATGGTTGATGTCTCCACCTAAGTCGATAGGGAGAGAATTGTTGGGGTATATCTCCTTATTGGAGTTTCAGACCCAATTAGTTTGTTAAAAGAATTTTAATTTTGTTTGGTTTAGGTATAATATATTTTAATATATTATATCTAATTTTGAGAGACCTAATTCAGTTTGATAACAACTAGGGTTTTGATAAAACAAGCCCAAAATTTAACAATATATATATATATATATATTGTTTTGTGTGTTTAGGAGTGGAGCGACAGCAACAATTCCTTTTTGGTGAGATAGTGCTTGGCTATCAATTTCCTATATATATATATTCTTTGGTGAGAGAATGGATGCTAATTGATCATCTTTTAAGTGGGTTGGTGCTTTGTTTTGTTGCTAGAGTTCTTTGGAAAAGGGCTATGGCAACTTTATGTTTTGTTCTTCTTCGGCTGGTGTTTGGTGACACTGATTTGGGTTAATTATTTTTGGTTTTCTACAATTCTGTTTCGAAAATTTTTGTTCATTTATTTGGTGAGGCCTTTCCACTTTGTTTATTTGTGATTATTTGGAATTCACCTAAGGATGGTTTGTGAGACCATTCGTGTCTCGTTTGTAATCGTTTGGAAACTTATTTGGTTGATAGTGGAATCAGATTTCAATCCCGTGGACGTACCTCACATTGAGGGAACCACGTAAATTTTTTGTGTTGCCTTTGATTTAATTTTTTTTGCATTAATTTTTATTCCCATTAATTGATTGATTTACTTGTAGGGAATCACATATTTTCCCTAACACTTTAAAGCTTTTATACGTTTGGAGCATAATACAATCTTAGTGAGTCTGTAATTATCAGCGTTAAGTCAACCCACTAGGAGTAAATCTTAAGCATAAGGTTCATTCTTAAGCACCCTAACCATTAGGGATGGCAATCTGAAATCGACCCGACAGTGACCCGACCCCCCAACCCCGAATTCAGTGGTTATTCACCGAAAAATATCCCCTATGGGTCAGGGATGGTATTCAAAAATTTATCCTCGATGATATCCAGGCCGGGGACGGGGATAGGTGTTTTAGACCCGGACCCGGACCCGGACCCGATCCCGATCTCAGTCCCGCCCCGCTTAGTCCCAAGGTAAAATTACCGTTTTGTCCCTAGATATATATATATATATATATATGCTTATATTTGTTTAGGGTTTGACATAGACACAGACACAGACACACTCAGCCTCTCACACACGGCGCTTCCTTGTCTCTCTCTCTCGCCACTGGTCTCTCCCTCTCTCTTTCATCTGTCACCGTCGCGCCTCCCTCCTCACCACCGGCGATCCTCCGATCCTCCCTCACCGACGGTCCGACGCTCCTCCGTCGCTGGTATCTCTCTCTCTTTCTAGGGATTTGGATCTAGGATTTACATATATATATATGAGTATATCGATCTGTTTATTTTAGATCTGTATATCTGAGACTGAGTGTATGGATCTGTTTCTTCAACCTGTGTGTGTGTGTTTTTTTTTTTCTAAATTTATTTATTATATATATATAACATATATGTCTATATTATATATATATATATATATATATATCTGAGTGTATATAGGGTTTCGATCTAGGGTTTTCTAGGGTTTCGATTTGAGTGTATATATATATTTCGATCTAGGGTTTTCTTCAACCTCTGTTTTTTTTTTCCTCTAAATTTATTTATTATATATATATATATAAATAGATCTGTTTATATATTTTTATTTTAGATCTGTTTATTTTTAGATCTATTTAGATCTGTTTATAAAAAAAATTATTTATTTTAGATCTATTTATTTTATATATTATTGAAGATGATGATGTTGATGATGTTATTCTGTGTGTAGAAATTAGGTTCAGTTGGTTTGCTCACTACTGACATTTGGTTTGCTCATCCAAGTAATTTGTTAATTTGTTGAATTGTTAATTTGTTAATTTGTGTCCAGATATCTGTTTGTAGTTGAAATTATGTGAAGTTGATGAAGTTGATGATGTTGATTAATGTTTAGTTAACAATTGATTTGTTAATACAAATTTGTATTTTGTTAGTGAGAATTTTAATGACATTAGATAATTGAGTTAAACATAATTATAATTTTCTTATAGTACAAATTCTTATAAAAAATTACAGAGTTTGTAATTAAATGTCCTTGGCACACACTCTGCCGTCATTAACATAATCTTACCAATTTTTAAGTTGAAAAGAAGGTCAGTTTTAAAATTATTTGAGTGATATTAATTTTCCAGTGAATCAAATTGGTTGACTTTGGTTCATAATTATACTTCGTTTCATAATTAAAAATGAAACCAGCTTCTCATGTAAGTCTTTGGTAATAGAGTATAAAAACAAAATTATAGCTTTAATTAATTGCACTGTGTTTGTATGAAGGATAATTATTTACAAATGCTTCAAATTAATTATAAAACGAAAAGTTTTATGAGTGAGTCATATTAACTCACTTTTATTAACTAATTAAAGATAATAATAATAAAAAATGACTCTCTCAAATATGTTATGATTTCATATTATTATCACATCTGTTTTAAGAATATTTAATAATTTTTTTGTGAAGCACTACATCAAGACAGCTATTATTGAAAATGGAAGCAAACATTAATATGTTCAAAATTAGGTGTAAAAAACAACACAATGCTACACATTCTCTACAAAGAAACAGTTTAATCCAATCATTTATCTTGGTTGCTAGTATAGGACAGAATTTCAATACAAGCACTTGTTGCATTGATCAGTAATGCATTGTTTCTTTCTGTATATAATATTTGGATAAATTACACTTTACACCTTTTGTATTTGTTCATTTTTTTTCATTTCTTTGAGTTGAATGCTGAAGTAGAGTTTGAATATTTAAAAAAAATTCACTAAAATAAAATAAAAAATTCAATTTTCAAAAAAAAAAAAAAAAAAGTTTAAACTAGACTGATGGTGTAATGAGTTTTCTTTTATATTGCTATGTATGAGTTTTCTTTGATATTTCTACTTTTCTAAATTTGCTATTTCACTGTTAGAAGTTTGAAACTCTTTCATTTTTTGCCTTGGCTAGATTACAGAGAATAGCTATGTCTGCTATGCTATACTGCTTAGGGCAACTCAATTTAGGAAAATTTGTAACTTGAAGTGAGAAAAACTTGGGAATAAAATTGGATTGCACACAGCCTTACTTTCTGTTGACATTGTTTTGAACCTTATTCTTCTCTATTACCTATATATTTTTCTCTTTCTCTTTCTCTTTTCTCTGCATTCATTCTTGAAAGTTGTTCTGACATCATAGAAATGCATTATGTATTTCAAGTTCTAAAAAGAATTATGAATGGAGAGTAAGTATCTCAAATCTCAATTGCCAAATACATTGGTATATAGGAGTTAGAGTGACGGTTACTTGGTTTGGTAATTATTGATGTAAGAAAAAACTATTATTAATGGAATCATGGCTTAGTTTTGTTAATAAAGAAAAAAGAAAATTGATGTTTAGTTAATTTGTTTCTCAGTTCTTAGTTTTGTTAATAAAGAAAAAAGAAAATTGATGTTTAGTTAATTTGTTTCTCAGTTCCATTAATTCAATCCATGTTATTAGTTATTATTAATTTGTTTTTTAGTTCCAGTAATCTACTTTTATGTTACCTCTGTTAATATTAATTCAATCCATATTATTTTTATAAAGGTTAAAAATGTCAGATGTTAACTCTCAAACACCAGTTAACTCTGAAGTACCCGTTAATTCTCAAGTACCTATTAACTCTCAAGTACCATTTGAGAGTGACGCGTCACAACATTCATCGCCAGCTATAAACTCACCTACGAAGTCACCGTCTCCCATCTCTAATTAAAATATTATTGATTTAGAAGAAGAGTCTAATACTACTTGTGGAGGAACTAAAAGAAAAGCTAGTGTTGTGTGTGAACATTTTAAAAAACAAGTCAATGGGGTGTGGAAGGCAATATGTAATTATTGTAATAAGCATCTTGGAGGTGATTCAAAAAATGGAACTAGGCATTTGCATGATCACCATAAGAGTTGTACTAGGAAAAAAGTGATGGACATGAGGCAAAAAGTGTTAACGAACAATTTTAGTAGAGAGAGTCCAAAAATGAATTCTTATATTTTTTATCAAGATTTTGCTAGGAAAGAGTTGTCACATGCCATAATCTTGCATGAGTATCCCCTCTCTATCGTAGACCATGTTGGTTTTAAACGATATTCAGCAGCACTTCAACCATTGTTTAATGTGCCTTCTCGAAATACGATAAAGAGTGATATTTTAAAGATTTATGATTATGAGAGGGTGAAGACATTGAGTTTGGTGGAGCATAATAAAAGTAGGGTGGCAATCACAATTGATATGTGGACTGTTAGCAATCAAAAGAAAGGATTCCTGGCTGTCACCGCACACTTATTGATTATTCATGGACATTGCAAAGTCGCATTTTGAGGTATGTTTTTGTAAATTTGTAAATCATTTAAAAATTCTATCTTATTTAGTTCAATTTGCATGTTATTAATACTTGTTTATGAATATCATATTTTAGGTTTATTTATGTTCCATGTCCACACACAAAAGAAGTTCTTTGTGATACTTTGCTTGAGTGTATGATGGACTGGAATATTGATAGAAAAATCTCTACTGTGACTATTGATAATTGCTCCACAAATGATGCCATGATTACCATGTTGATGGATAAGTTAAGTAATACATCGCTTTTGTTGGGTGGTACTTTGTTTCATATGCGTTGTTGTGCGCATATTTTGAATTTGATAGTGAAAGATGGATTGGATGTCATATGAGTGGGTGTCGAGAAAATTCGAGAGAGTGTAGCTTATTGGACAGAAACACCAAAAAGACTAGAAAATTTTAAAGAAACAGTCAACCAATTGCGTATTCCACATACTAAGAAATTAGGACTTGATTGTGCAACTAGGTGGAATTCAACCTACTTGATGCTTCAGACAGGCTTGTTGTATAAGGATGTCTTTTCTAGGTTGAAAATTAGAGAGCCCCAATATAAGACAGTGCCAATTGAGCAAGAATGAGAGTTTGCTAGAGAGATTAGTGGAAGGTTTAAGATTTTTTTTCCTATCACAGAGTTGTTTTCTAGTACAAAGTATCCCACAACCAATGTTTGTTTCCCAGCTTTATGTAAGATTAGAATGATATTGTCTCAATGGCTCTCTTGTGAAATTGAAATGATTAGAACAATGGCATCAAAAATCGTGGAAAAAATTGATAAATATTAGTTAGTGATACATGGTGTTATTGGAGTTGCAGTTGTATTTGATCCTAGGTATAAGACGAGTGTATTGGAGTTTTATTTTGAAAAACTTTATGGAGACAAAGCTGAAGATAAAGTTGATAGGGTTCGTCAGATTTGTTATGATTTGTTGCAAGAGTATCAGCACCGAGTTGGTATGGAGACCGATGTTGTTGGTGACTCTTCTACTCATCCAGAAATTGTTACAGAGACCCTTTCAGAATTTGATTTGTTTATTAGTAGAAACAGAAATAAAAAAATGAAGAATGTAAGATCAGAGTTGGACCATTATCTAGAAGATCAAGTTTTGCCAAGAACTTCAGGTTTTGATGTTTTGAATTGGTGGAAAGCTAATGGACCAAAGTATCCGACCTTACAGGCAATAGCTAGGGACATTTTAGCTATTCATGTATCCACTGTTGCTTCTGAGTCAGCATTTAGTACTAGTGGAAGGTTGGTAAGTCCACATCGTAGTAGACTTCATCCAAACACATTAGAAGCATTAATGTATGCACAAAGTTGGTTGTGGGGTGCAGAGATGAAAGGTATTATTTCATCCAAAGCACATATTATTATTTTGCTTTTATTATTTATATTACCATGGAATAATTTCAATACTGAATTTATATTCTTTACTTTTAGGAAATTCAACATTGGAATCAGTGGGCTATGCAACTATATATGATGATGATGAGATCGACTCGGAAGAGTCATGTGCCACTTTTGTGTTAGTTGTCATCTTTTTTGTTTAAATTATTAACATTTTTTACATTTTATTATTAGTATTAATTTTTTTTTTCTTTTTGTTAATAAACAGGAATTCAAGTTGAAGGAGATGATGAAAGTTGTTGTGTGGTTTGTATGAGAATTGGAGAAACAATGGATTTGATTTTTTATGTTGTAATGGAATTTTTTTTTTTTTTAATTTCAATTTTTGGGTAACCTATCCCTTGCAGGTTGTGCTTGGGATTAATTATTCTCTTTGCAACTTGTTGAATTTTCTTGTGTGTGTGGGCTACTGGACATCTGTTTTGTTGTTTGTATTATTTTGTTGAACAAGATGCTATTCTCTCTGTTGGACAGATTTATTGAATAGTTGACAGATGTTTTTGTTGAGGATATGTTGACAGATGTTAGAATAGGATGCTAGATGTTTTGTTTAAGATGTTTTGTTGATGACACTAAATACTGCTCGACAGATTCTTTTGTTTAGAATGCTGCTGGACAGATTTTTTTTTTTTTTTTTTTTTGAACTGCTTTTTGAGCTCACTGAGATGTTGATGTTGTTGTTTTGGCCGGGGATTTTCGGGGTCGGGGAAACCCGATCCCCGTAGGGGACGGGGGTGGGGGTGGTGGTAGGTTCCCCGTCGAGGATGGGGACGGGGACGGGGGGAGTTCTGCCATCGGGGATCGGGGACGGGGAGGGTGATCCTCGGCCTTTTTGTTTTTTTTTTTTTTTTTTTGGTGTAAAATGGTGATCGGGGTGAGCCCCGACATGAATAAAATAAGTTGGTGTGCAGTTCATCTTCTTCCTCGGTGTTGTTTTTTTTTTTTTTTTTTTTTTTTTTTTTTTTTTTTTTTTTTTTTTTTTTTTTTTTTTTTTTTTTTTTTTTTAAAAAAAAAAAAAAAAAAAAAAAAAAAAAACCACTGAGGATTTTTCGGGATCGGGGATCCTCGATTCCCAATCGGGGGCGGGGGCAGGCTATGGGTCCCTATCAGGGATCGGGGACGGGAAAGGAGAATATCTTACTTTTAAAGATCAGGAACGGAGAATGTGATCCCCAATCCCGCCCCGCCCCGCCCCGCCTAGCCCCGTTGCCATTCCGACTAACCATGTAGGTATGTGTGTAAAGTTTATCTGCTCCTGAGTTGACAATTGGGCGAAGCAAACCTGTTTAATCTTGAATTTTTTATCTGTAATAATAAAGAGAAAATAAAAATTAAAAACAGAAAATTATAATATTTTTTTCCCAACAATTATAAATGGCACATGCGACTCGAGTTATGACATTCGATTTTTTTTTTTTATCAAATCCGGTCCACTTGTTGAATAATTTATTCAAATCAGCAAAATTTTAAAACCTTGCTTGGTATAAACTAAAAAATTTAAAAAGTCACTATCTTATTTAAGTCACATTATTTTATTTAAGCCACACCATCTCTTTACCATATCACTTTAAATTCAACACATACCCAACTCATATTTTATAAAAAGTCAAAAGTACACTTATTTAAAACATCTCAAACCACCCCTTAGACTTTGTTAATTGAATTAATTTTGCATAGATATATAAATATGAAGGAGGATGCCTTTAAGTTCAAAGTTTAGATTGAAGGATGCTATTTGGGTCCATAACCGTTCATTTTATTGGACACTTTATTCCTGTCATTCACACACTATTAGATCAATTTAATAATTGTAAATTATTTAATTTATTATAATTTTTGAAAAAAAATAAAAATGAATAAAAAATTAGACGAGACTGTTTGAAGAAAGTGACCCTAATATAGTACTTACAGACAGTGACGGGGTACGTTGGCCAATGTTTCAAGTTGACTTTTTTTAGTTTGGCTTTATTTTTTTTCTTTAATAAAAAAAATTAAATAATGTAAAATATCTAAATCTTGATCTAGGCATCTAGAAAGTTGGAAAAAAAAAAATCCATTAAAAATAAAAATAAATCCATGATGTAAAATTGGTTTCTTTTGTCTAAATTCGTAGAACTAGTCTGAATATATTTTAGATGTCTCAATCGTTTTTCCTACTTAGAACTAGTCTGAATATAAGCTCGTATCCCCTCTTATTATCAAAAAAACACACAGCACATAAACACCTACATTGCCACACACAGAGAGGGATGGTGAAGCTAGGCATATGTGTAATGCTTTGCTCAATAGCAATTGCCATGCCTGTGGTTTGTGGCATTGCAAAGAGTCCCAGAGAAGGGAGGGAACGGTTCCATGAGTTCAGCACCAACAAATTAGAGCAAAAGGTGACCAAACTTTGCTTCTACTTCCAAAACTTGAGGGGTAACACAACGCAGTGGTGGCTCAGGCCAACGGCACCGCCACATCACCCAACTTCTTCGGCGAAACCTTCATAGCGGACAACCCATTGACGTTGAATGCTTCACAGACTTCCACGGTGATCAGTCGAGCCCAGGGAATGTACGCCTCCGCGTCGAAGGAGGAATTTAGTCTCGTCTTCATAATAAACTTGATCTTCACTGATCCAACCTACCAAGGGCGGACCTAGGGTTAGGGATAGGTGGCTGTAGCCAAGTTTAAAATTTAAAAAATCGGTAGAATTTTTTTTCCTAGCCCAACCCAACCTAGCCGCCCAGTCCAGCTTAGCCCCAAATAAGGGCCAATAATTTTTTTATTTGTTTTTAAGATAGATAGTCCAATACTTACCCCAAAAATAGATAGGCAGCTCAATAGGTTTGTATTTGTTTAAAGAACAAATCTTCTAAAACAATCCTCACATCTTCCAATAGATAGGTAGTAACCCTCTCTTCGTTGTCTCCAACAGCGTATAGCAGCTCCACTTTTCTAACATTTTTTGTAAGTGTAATTAACCAATTATTTTATTTCATTGGTTGAGAATGGATTTGATTAACAATGGTTTTGAAATTTTGTCTTTATGCAACAAATATTATGTTGCTCTTAGTTTTTGAATTTTGAAGGAGATTTTTTGGACATATATGATATATAGAAATAATGAAAGCCTAAATAAAAATTATTGAGGATATATATAAAAATCCTAATATTTAAAATTATTGTGAATATACTTTGGTTTAATATTAAATAGTGCTACTTTTAAATTATTATTTTTTTTAGGTTATAAATAATGGAACCTCCGCCACTCAAAAAATGAAAAATCATTTTCTCATTCTATCAATTAAAACAGAAGTTTAGTAGTACAACATCCGATATTGTTGAAATCTCATTTTCTGATGTGCAACCGCCTTCCATGCCTCAAGCAGATAAACCAAGCAAATTTGATTCAACTGTTATTGAAAATTGATCTAGATTCTGTAATCGATGAATTCGATTCTTTAAAGACTCGTCGAGCACAAATTAGTTAGATTGTTTCTAATCAATAAATTTAGATATTAATCTAGATAATATTTTTCTTTTTTCTTATGTGATTATACTTAAAATATATTGTATAATTTTACCTTAATATTAGTCCACTCCATTGATGAATCCCAGGTTTGCCCTTGCAACCTATTACAATGGAAGCACTCTCACTTTTGTGTCCTCCAACCCAACATTGCAAACTAAACGCGAATTGTCGGTGATCGGAGGGACTGGTGTTTTCTGGCTGGCCTCTGTTATTCACGCTTTTTTTCGACGTTGCCAGCGGTAATACCACTGTCGAGTACACTGTTGCAATTCAACATTATTAATTTTAGGTCAAAAGATTAGGGATGCTCTAATCCAATGCATTTATTATTTTATATTATCATGTCGTATTCATATGTCCTGTCAATAAATTTTATTTTTAGTTAAAAATGTTAAATGTATGAAAAAAAATTAAAAAAAATCTACAAATTAAATTTAGTGAAATTAATATCTACTGAATGAAATTATTCATAAAAATATTTGATTTTAACTAAATTTAATTTTTTTTTTTTTTATAATTTATGAGTGTGAGATAGTGGGAGATAGACTTTTACTGATACATAAATGGTAGGAGTATATGTTAAATTACTAGTTTTTCTATCATTACATATATGAATATCGTCTCACATAAGTGTAGAGCTAATGTATGAAGTTGGTAGAAAATTTAATAATCATATTTTAGTTTGGAAAACTATTGACAATCTTTTTTTTATTTTTTATTTTTTTTTACCTATAAGATTTCAACTCAAAATGAGACCTTTGCCATACCAAGGCCTAAAGCAAGTGCTTCACTTACAGCCCCCTTGAGTCGGCCCTGTTCCATAATAGTGGATATTATCTCAATTTTATCTCTCATTTAATATAAACAACAATTTCATAAATATTTATTTGTAATATAAGTAAAATAATATTTTTTTAATTATAAAAATTATGATATTGTATTAAAAAAATTATAAATCACAATGAAAAAATTATCAATAAGTTGTGATGATACTGAGAGCTCCAAATGGAACAGGTCAGGTTGATCCACGCTTCCCAAAGCAGTGTCCGATTGTCGAGCTCGCAGAAAAACTTGCACAAGAGTTCAACGGGGAACAAGGAGTCCCCCAACGAACCCTTCGACGAGCAAGTTAAAGAAGTGAGAGTGATGGAATGTAGAGATAAAATGGTGATGAGGAACTTAACCTTTTCTTTGTCTTAGAAGCCTACTTATATCATTTGCTCATCATTTCCTTGTCCACTCCGAGTTGTCTTGTTGGCCGAAAGTCTATGTTCTAGCTTGCCTTGTTCGTGGTGAAGCTGTTCTGTTCCGACGTGAAGGGTTATCGTAATAAATGCTGCAGGGAAACTCATTAATAGCTGATGTGTTGTGCAATAACTCTACAGGATCTTTGCCTGTTGATGTGGCTGGTTCTTCACTTGCCAAGTGTTTAGATGTCATTAGTGCTTGGTGTAACATTGGGTTCCAAGGATGTTGGGCTTTAGTATTATGAATCATGGATTGGGCCTTAACTGGCGGGCCATATCCTTTATGGGCTCACCCATGTCAGTAATCCCCCATTCCCAAGTGCAGCATCAATCCAACGAAGGGAATAAGGAAGAAGACAGGAGTGGTGAGAGGTCGATAGAGTGAAGACTGACTGGGAGGTGGACCGACCGCGAGGGGTGACCGAGTGAAGAGGCTGACTGTGAGGAGTGCCGACTGCGAAGGGTGACTGAGTGGAGGGCTGACCGGGAGGAGGGCCGACCGTGATGGGTGGCCGAGTGGAAGGGCCGACCGTGAGAAGGACCGATCGCGAAGTGTAACCGAGTGGAGGAATCGACTGTGAGGAGGGCCGACCATGAAGGGTGACCGAGTGGAGGGACCGACCGTGAGGAGGGCCGACCGCGAGGAGGGCCGACCGCGAAGGGTAACCGAGTGAGAAGGGAAAATGGCGGTGCTCGGGGCTCGAGGAGCGGCGAGGCATGTGGTGAAGTGAAGTGCAATAAACAAAGAAGGGAAAGGGAGTAGTGGATCGTGGTCGTACACATGGCATAATCCTTTAATGAGGGAGGTGACGCATTAGTAAGAAGTGAAGAGACAGGGTGACATAGGGCAGGGAAAATGCGAGAGTTTTTCGAAAATTTTCAAACTGGCGAAATTAAATCTTGACCCTTGGAATATAGGCAAGCCGTGGGCATTTGGGCTTATTCACTTTACCTACTTTATCGCAAAAAACCAAAACATCCCTCAAGTGAACTCATTTGTCTCGTGCGACACGCCTCTGCAACACTTTGCGAACTTCCTTATACCAGCATCCGAAGCAATACGCAGACACGTAGGAGAAATGGCCCAAGAGGAAGTGCTAGCCGCAACGCTTGATTTGTTAGGTGATGACGACGTGGTGGAGTTGGCAGAACAGTGTTGGGTGGAGCGAAGGGAGGTAAGGGGAGCTAGTCAAACGGTGCGGGCTCGTCCTACAACGATGATCGCAGCCACGAGGCCTATTAGCTAAGTGGAGCCGGACCACTAGCACACCAAGCCAGACAGATCCACATTTATGGCAGAGGAGTTGGAGGGGGTACGGAAGAAGTACCAAATTCCCTCGAAAATAGGGTTGAGGCTGCCTACGTCCAAGGAGAGGGCGTCAGATGTGTGGCCAGACGAATTTAGTCTTTACAAGGAAGTGCTAAGGGGGGGTTTGAGGCTACCACTCCCTCAAATAGTGGTGGATGTGCTTAACAGGTTAGAAGTGGTGCTAGGGCAGTTGATGCCGAACGCTTGGAAGATATTAATGGCTTGTGCGAGCGCCTGGTAGTAGGCGACCGGAGGGGCAGCCATGACGGTGGAGGAATTCTTCTCTTGCTACAAGGCCTCCGATCAACAGGAGACGTGGGTGATGTTGCAGGTAGTAGCGGGGCGGGGTCTAGTAGCGAGCTTCCCGTCCTCGGTGAATGGGTGGAGAACGAGATGGTTTTTTGTATCAGCGAACGGGGGAAGGGGAGTTCGCACAACATGGAAGGTCCTAACAAAATCGGTTGAGCCAAAGTTAGATGTGGCGGCCGAAGACCAGGTGAAGAAGGTGAGGCAGTGGAGGAAGGAGAAGAGGGTGGGATGGGATGAGCTAGTCCTTCCATCAACGTTGTTTGCCTTAAACTTGGGACCACAGCCGTCGGAGGAGGACCCGGCGAGGGAAGAATTGGAGGCACGAAGGAAGGAGGAGGAGGAGGAGGAGGAGGGTAGGAGATTGTTTACCAGAGTGGATAAATATAAGGAGACACAATTGGGGCCTGCCTCTAAGCTGGTGACAAGGGAGCGGGTTCGACCGCGTCCCAAGCTGTTAGGCGACAAACACTTAACTGGCTTTGCCCCACTGCTGCCCCCAGTAGACCTGTTGAAGGAGAGGGGTAAGCAGGAGGTGGATACGGTTTTGAAGAATTCAAGGAAGAAGAGGGGGGCGTGGAGGGGGGAAAGACACCTCTGCCATGAAAAAGATGAAAGTTTGGGAGAAGGCTGCCTCTATGGTGGAGAAGATGAAGAAGGGAAGCGTGGAGGCAGCTGCAAAAGGGGAAACCGCCCAAGTGTCGAAGGAGGACATGGGTCCGAACACCCAAGTACCGAGCAAACACTTGGGCCCAAGTGTCCAGATTGCGACGACGGTGTTACCTGCCCCAGAAATAACCCCCAATCCCAGTGAAGGAAAGATTGGGATCAGCAAACCAAAGACGAATGCCGCGCTGGCGACCGCGTTGTACCACACGCGTGAGCTAGCTAGTCGCTCGGTAGAAGGGGAAAAAGCAAAGGTCATGGCCGACCGATTTGTTAGAGTGGTGGAGGATGCGGCCGTTCGGTCAATGGCGAGGTTGACAGAGGCTGACCTCCTGAGGGGGTTTTACTCAGCCCAGATAGAGGCTGTGACCCTAGCGACTGCCTTGATGAACAAAGCAGCGCGCTCAAAGATGGAGATAGAGCCGCTGAGGGTCCAACTGGAAGAGGCAAAATCACAATTCCAGAACCTAGGGGTGGAGACAGCGGGGTGAAGGAAGGCCGCTCGGAGTGTGTGAGCCAAGGGGTTAAAGTATGCACAAAGGGCAAAGAACATTGAGGTGTTAGCGGTGGTGTAGAGTTACTCGGCAAAATGAGCTAG
The DNA here is from genome assembly GCF_004153795.1 of Camellia sinensis. Lineage (NCBI taxonomy): Eukaryota > Viridiplantae > Streptophyta > Magnoliopsida > Ericales > Theaceae > Camellia > Camellia sinensis. Next base: position 1,027,218 of record NW_021024815.1, on the reverse strand, counting down.
TGCCGAGCTCCTCGCCACCAAGTCAGAGCTGGAAGCGGAGCGCCACAAGGCGATATTGCTTGAGTTCGAGTTGGTAGGCAAGAAGAGGAAATTAGAGGAAGTTCAGCAAGCTTGCACCACTGCCAACGAGAGGTGGGAAGAGGCCATGACCAATAACGAAGACCTGTGGGATCAGGCGGTGAAAGACAAAGAAGAGGCCGAGAATCGGATTGCGGTGTTAGAGAAGGCCCGGGCGGAAGAGAGGGCGAAATTGGCATCTGAGAGGGCAGCGTACCCCGACCTATGCATGGCGGCCGTAGAGTAATTCAAGGGGTCCGCTGACTTCCAGATGGCCACAAATGCCGTCATCGCCAGCAGCCTGGCTAAGGAGAGGAGCGGCGGTGCTAGGCCATCAGGAGCAGCCGCTGAAGGTAGAAGCGAAGAAGAAGTTATCCAGAGCTTCCCGCAGTCATACTTCTACAAGCATGAAATGAGCGAGTTCTGGGACAGCGGCTGGATGACCTTCAAACATAAGGCGCAAGAGCTGTTCCCAGACTTGGATAGTAGGTGCAGACGATGTCGCCTAGACCCCCCTGGACGAAGGTATTGAAGATGAGGACCTTGCCACTAGTGAGGAGGAGTGAACTGTGCAACTGAATGTAAAAATTTTACTTTTGTTGTTTTGTTTTGTGTTGGTGTTTTTTTTTTTTTTTAAAAAAAATTTTATGTGTAATTTCTGCAGCAAATTGTATGTAACCGTAAGTTTGTAAATAAAATAACGAGCTTTCCTTTGTATTATTGTTGTCCTTATTTCTTTTGAGTTATAAATTGGAATAATGGGAATGGCTGAGCCGAATTCAATGAAAAATGGTTGTAAAAATAAGACTTGTGCGTGGATTGTGAAGCTTGTAAGTAGATTGTAATGTAAAAAGTTTAGAAATGGGCAGCCAGCCTTACTTGTGAGGAAACCATGATGCAAAGAACGTTAAAAATGGGCATACATAAAAATGTGAAAAATGTTAAAAAATGAAAGATTGGCGTGGATGACTATGGACCTGGATTTTAACTAAGTTAAAAATGTAAAATTAAGAATGTAAAAATTGTTAAAAAATGTTGTAATATAGACCTGGATTTTAACTAAGTATGGCAACCGCGCTGTAACATTAAAGTATGAAAATGGACCGGCCGAATTCTTCATTTGAGTTCTGAGTAAGACTGGGAAAGCTCTACCATGTTGAAGCTTCAATTGACTCAGTTTGGTCGAGCTCTTCGTGCTCAGTCTGGCTGAGGCATAATTAACTCAGTCTGGCTGAGCTCTTCGTGCTCAATGTGGCTGAGGCTTTAACTAACTCAGTCCAGCTGAGGCTTAATTAACTCAGTCTGGCTGAGCTCTTCGTACTCAATCTGGTTGAGCCGTAATTAACTCAGTCTAGCTGAGCTCTTCGTGCTCAGTCTAGCTGAGGCTTAATTAACTCAGACTGGCTGAGACTTCAAGTAACTTAGTTTAATAAGTCGTTATTGAAACACAACGCAGATAACAGCTGAGCTCTTCGTGCTCAGTCTGGCTGAGGCTTTAACTAACTCAGTCTGGCTGAGGCTTAATTAACTTAGTCTGGCTGAGCTCTTCGTACTCTGTCTGGTTGAGACGTAATTAACTCAGTCTGGCTGAGCTCTTTGTGCTCAGTCTAGCTGAGGCTTAATTAACTCAGACTGGCTGAGACTTCAAGTAACTTAGTTTAATAAGTCGTTATTGAAACACAACGCAGATAACAGAGGTATAAAATCATTGTCATTTAAGGCATAGCCTATTGATCACAAATTCACACCATGTGTGAAAAGGAAAAAAACAACCAAATGTGTAGATTGTCTAAAAGAACATACAACAATTGATCAATACAAAAATAAGACATGACACTTTACTGGAAATAACGTTTCAAGTGCCCGGCGTTCCATGGGTGGGGGAGGTCTCGGCCTTCCATATCCTGGAGTCGGTAAGTGCCCGGGCGAGGTCTGGCCTTAACAACGTAAGGTCCTTTCCACTTGGCTACCAACTTGCCTTCGGTAGGATTTTTGGTGGCGAGAATTGCTTTGCACAAAACTAGGTCCCCAACGGTGAACTCCCTGGGTCAGATTTTGCAGTTGTAGTGTGTTCTCATTTTCTGTTGATATGAGGCCCGTCTGACAACAGTGGTCTCTTGGAACTCTTCAATCAGGTCTAAGTCAGCCCGACACAATTCTTTGATTAGTTCTGGATTCGGGTGCAAAACCCTCGGGGTTGGCAGGGCGATTTCTACTGGGATGACTGCCTCAGCGCCGTATGTTAAGCAAAAGGGGGTCTCGCTAGTAGGGGTTCGGGCGGTAGTGCCATAGGCCTAGAGTACATGTAGTAATTCCTCAGCCCAAAGTCCCTTAGCGGCTTCCAACTTAGTTTTGATGATCTTCAAGAGAGAACAGTTGGTAACCTCTACTTGCTCATTGGCTTGGGGATGACCTGGGGAAAAGAAACATGGCCGAATGTGAAGCTCTGCACAGAATTTCCTGAACTTGGTATTGTCGAATTGCCTGTCGTTGTCTGAGACGATGGCTTAAGGGATTCCAAATCGGGATACGATCGCCTGCCAGATGAATCTGGTTGTGTTCCGTTCGGTGATTGTGGCGAGGGGGTTCCGCTTCCACCCATTTAGTGAAGTAATTAGTGGCGACAATAGCAAAGTTGGTTTGGCCCCTACCGGTGGGCAATGGACCAAGTAAGTCAATCTCTCATTTGGCGAATGGGTAGAGACTACAAAGTGTGATCAGTTCTGTAGGAGGAGCATGAGAGATGTTGGCAAAGCGTTGGCATTTATCACATTTAAGCATGAATTCAGTGGCATACTAGTTGAGAGTAGGCCAGAAGTAACCGGTGCGAAGTATTTTATGGGCTAGTGACCAGGCACCCGAATAATTTACACATACGCCCTCGTGGACTTCCCTCATCACATAGGTCGCTTGAGCAGGATTGAGGCATCTAAGGTATGGTCGTGAAAATCCACGTTTGTATAGGAGGCCACTAATGAGGATGTAATTGAACGACCGGGCCCTAACTTTGGCGCCCTGCTGTTTGTCGTCTGGCAACTCCTCACTTGTCAAAAATAGAAGGATGTCCGTCGCCCATGGGATAAATTTTGGAAGAAGTGGACCTCCTACTGGTTTAGCACAATTGCCGGGTGGGCCAGGTATTTAAGGCGGACACCACGGCTGAGGTTTGACTGGTCGACTGAAGCTAATTGATCCATTTCATCTGCCTTGGAGTTTTCTGACCGAGGTATGTTTTTGATGTGGAAAGTGTTGAAAAGGCAAACAAGGGGGAGTGCAATATCCCTATAAGCTCGCATTGTGTCTTCCTTTGGGTCGAATTCCCCCGTAATTTGTCCGACGATCAGTTGAGAATCACTGAACACCTGGATATGGCTTACACCAATGTCTTTGGCGAGGCGAAGACCTGTTATCAAGGCCTCATATTCGGCCTCATTATTGCTTGTGTCGAACAAGAAACAGAAAGCACACTTAAAATAACCACGATTGGGGGCGGTGAGGATGAGACCAGCCCCACTACCTTCTTTGCGGGATGATCCATCAATATTGAGGGTCCAAGAGTGGGGATATTCTGCCTTGGTATTGAATTTCCTGGGCGGGGGGGCCGTTGTTAGAGTCAGATTGGTGAATTCCAAGATAAAATCGGCGACAGCCTGTCCTTTGATCGCTGTTCAAGGTCGGTAGGAGATTTCAAATTGGCTGAGCTCGACAAACCATTGCATAAGTCTACCGAACAACTCTGGTTGCTGCATTATCTTCTTCAAAGGTTGGTTAGTGAGGACCACTATGGAGTGGGCTTGGAAGTAAGGTCAAAGTCGTCTTGAGGCTATGACCAAGGCCAGGGCCATTTTTTCAAGCAATGGGTAGTTCTGTTCTGCTTCCCTGAGAGCCCGGCTAATGTAATAAACCGAACGCTGGACTGAATCATCCTTCCTGATGAGGGTCGCACTAACTGCGGTGGTCGATATGGCTAAGTAAAGAAAAAGGGCTCACATATGAGTGCTTGAGAGAGTAGGGGGGTTTGGCCATGCACTGCTTCAATTGTTGAGAGGCCTATTTGGATTCGGTCATCCATTCAAAAGCCTGCCGAAGGACTTTAAAAAATGGGAGGCACTTGTTTGTTGCGCTGGAAATAAAACGGTTGACGGCGGCGACTCTGCCAGTAAGCCTTTGAACCTCTTTAACCGTTTTGGGTGACCGCATTTCTATTAGGGCCTTGATCTTTTCGGGGTTGGCCTCGATACCCTGTTGATTGACCATGAAACCCAAGAATTTTCCAGATCCGATGCCGAAGGCACATTTCTCCGGATTCAGCTTCATTTGATACTTACATAGGGTGTCGAAGGTCTCTCACAAGTCTGCCAAATTATCAGAGGAGAGTTTGCTTTTGACAAGCATGTCATCGACGTACACTTCCATGTTCTGACCTATTTGGTGATGAAAAACGGCATTAACTAATCGTTGGTAAGTTGCTCTGGCATTTTTTAACCCAAATGAAAGGACACGATAGTGGTAGGTTCCCCGGTCAGTGATGAAGGAGGTGTGTTCTTGGTCAGACGGGTGCATCAAAATTTGATTGTAGCTATAGAAAGCGTCCATGAAACTGAGAATTTGATGTCCGGCCGTGACGTCGACAAGCAGATCTATGCGAGAAATAGGATAACTATCTTTGGGCTAAGATGCGCTACTTCTGGCGGAAGGGTCGGAAATGGGGCTCGCTGCTGAGACGATGAGTGATGAAGGAGGGATTGATACCCGGCATGTCGAAATGGGTCCAGGCAAACACATTGTTGTGCTCGGTCATGAGGGTTGTAAGGTCGGCCTTGGCTTGGAGGGATAGTTGGCTGCCGATCTTGGCTATTTTTGTTGGGTTGGCGGGATCGATGGGGATTTCAACAAGTTCTTCCACTGGTTCCCCTCTGACTAACTCGTTTTCGTCTCTGACGTCGAGTCCTTCGATGATCATAGTCTCCTTCAGCTTGACCTCTTTGAGTGAAGTGATGTAGTATTCTCTGGCCACAGTCTGCTCTCCCCTCACGATGCCGACTCCAAGGTCAGTAGGAAATTTCATGGCCAGATGGTACATGGATGTGACGGCTTGAAAAGCGTCAAGGGTGGTGCAGCCGAGGATGATGTTATAAGTAGAGGGACAGTCAACGACAAGGAAAGTGAGTAACTTGGTGGTCTGTCGTGGATACTCTCTGATGGTGATATGGAGGTCGATGAAGCCTATGGAGGTCACTCTATCCCTAGTGAAACCGACCAAGGGGGTTTGGAGATGGGACAAACTTTCTTCTCCGACCTTGAGTTGGCGATAGGCATTTAGGAAGATGATGTCTGAAGAGCTACCGTTGTCGACAAGCACCCGTCTGACTTTGTAATTGGACAGGAGAGCGGAGATGACGAGGGGGTCATCATGGGGGCAACAAATGCCTGTGCAATCGGCCTCCGTAAAGGTGATGGACTCCATCTACTGCTTGGGTTGTTTGAAGGGGTGGTCCAATGTCACGACTTCTTTATTGGAGCCCTGTTGATTTTTCTGAGTTCTGCTCGTTGGGCCGAACGGGATGGTCCTCTACATGCAAGCCCGCCAGCAATAACTCTGATCTCTCCAACCGGGGAGGTAGGGCTGCCTTGTACCGGGGTTGTTGTGGGAGTCGATCATTGCCTTGGTTAGGTTGTGTGGGTTGCCAAGGAGGGGTGTGTCGGTGGTTGTTTCTGGTAGGTTTGGTCCTTGGCCATTGCTGAGGGCAGGCTGCCATGAACTGACTGAGACACCCCTGGCGTATCAAGCTCTCGACCTGGTCTTTAAGGTTAACACACTCCTCGGTATTGTGGCCGTGGTCCTGATGGAAACAGCAGTATTTGGACTGGCCTCGCTGGTTGGAAGGAGACCGCGACAGTTGGGATCATTTCAAAGGATAATCTCGTTGGATCTGGTTCAAGACTTGTGTCATGGGAGAATTGAGGGGTGTGTACCGTTTGAATCAGCTAGGCAGTCGGGTAGGTGCCGACCGGTCGGCTCGAGCAGGTCGGTCGGTATACTGAGGTGTTTGCTGTGTGTACTAGGTGCTTCTAGTTTCAGAGTCCTTCTCTTCTCTCTGGGGGTCGGGTGTTTGGTTGTGGAATCTTGTCGGGCGGCTAAGGAATCTTCGGTGTTCATGTATTTTTGGGCTTTGGAGATGAGGGTTGCCATGGAGGTTGGAGGGTTTTTGAAGAGGGAGAAAAGAAAATCGGATGATCGTAAGCCGGCCATGAAAGCCGTGAGAATGACCTTGTCATCGTTTTTCGCCACCTGGAAGGCTTCGGTGTTGAAGCGGGTGACGAAGCTGCGCAGCGATTCCCTCTTCGTCTGACGGATGTTGAGGAGTTGAGTTGCCGGACGCTGGTGGCGTTGGGCACCAATGAAGTGGCTGAGAAAAGAGCCACTTAGGTGCTGAAAAGTATAGACAGAGTCTGTCGGCAGCTGACTAAACCAGAGTTGGGTTGACCCCTTAAGTGTTACGGGGAAAGCCCGATACATGATCTCATCAGGGAATGCATGGAGGACCATGAGGGTCTTGTAAGTCTCCAAGTGGTCGACTGGGTCCGTTGTACCGTCGAAAGAGTCGATCGAGGGCATTTTGAACTTAGAAGGTAGGGGTTTGTCCCTAATGGAGGCAACGAATGGTGAGTTGGCTGTGGTGGAGGGTTTATTCTGTATGTTCTACATGACTCCTTGAAGCTGGAGTTTCATGGCTCGAAGTTCTGCATCCCAAAGAGGAACGTTGTCACCACCAAAATGCAATGAAGACTGGGCACTACTGGCCTCTCCCTCGGGGGCAGGTGCTTGGACTGATGGATGTGGGGCCCGAGGTGGCGGGTTCGTATCTGGGGGAGGGGGTCGTCAGGCCTCCAAGTTGGATGGGTGGGATTGTTGGATGGGATGGCTCGGGGCTCGCTCTCGGTTGAGTGGGACATCTTGAGGTGGTGGAGGAGGAATGGGAAGGTCTCTTTGAAGCAAAGCATTGATCAGGGTTTAGTATGCTGTTGGTGAGTTCTTTGAAATACTGCGGTGGGTTGTTTGGGTTAGGAGGGTCAGCTTAGGGGTTGGCAACGTTGTGTTGAGAAGCCATGGATCTAGTTGTGACCATCCACCTTGGCGGGTGGCAGGTAGGGATTATTAGGAATGGGTCTCCAGCGGCAATGAGCACAGTTGCCACATGGAGCAAAAGGGTTCCTACAGACGGTGCCAACTGATGATACTGAGAGCTCCAAATGGAACGAGTTAGGTTGATCCACGCTTCCCAAATCGGTGTCCGATTGTTGAGCCCGTAGAGAAACATGCACAAGAGTTCAACGGGGAACGGAGAGTCCCCCAGCGAACCCTCCGATGAGCAAGTTAGAGAAGTGAGAGTGATGGAATGTAGAGATAGAATGGTGATGAGGAACTTAACATTTTCTTTGTCTTAGAAGCTTGCTTATATCCTTTGCTCATCATTTCCTTGTCCACTCCGAGCTGTCATGTTGGTCGAAAATCTATGTTCTAGCTTGCCTTGTTCGTGGTGAGGCTGTTCTGTTCCGACGTAAAGGGTTGTCGTAATAAATGCTGTAGAGAAACTCATTAATGGCTGATGTATGGTGCAATAACTCTGCAGGATCTTTGTCTGCTGATGTGGCTGGTTCTTCACTTGCCAGGTGTTTAGATGTCATTGGTACTTGGTGTAACATTGGGTTCCAAGAATGTTGGGTTTTAGTATTATGAATCATGAATTGAGCCTTAAGTGGTGGGTCATATCCTTTATGGGCTCACCCATGTCAAGTTATGTTTTATTTTGAAAATTATTATTGAATTATATCAAATTTCAATTGTTCATAATAGTATATTTTATTTTTATTTTATCTTTTTCATTAAAATATGAACAAAAAAATTTCATAAATAATTTTATTTTATTAGAAAATTTTTAATTAAATTATTTTTAATTTTTCAAATTAAATGACTTTTCATAAATAAAATTATAAGTATAAGATTAATAATTTTTAGAATTAAAGTTTTAAATATTAATTAAGTTAAAATTCTTTATAAAATTGTTGTTCATATTAAATAGGAAGGATAAAATTGGGATAAGACACACCATTATGGAGTAATGAATCTTTTGGGAAACTTTTATCACAAATAGAATTTAGTTGTCCATATTAAAATTTGATAGGACTTATTAGTAATCTTAAAATTAAAATAGGACTTATTGATTATTTTCCTGTTCTTTTGTTTTTATTTTTTAAATGTAGTGCTGTCGAAATTGCGTTTATTTTGAGGTTAATTTCATTTTTATCTCTTAGGGTATTGTCATTTTTTTTTTAATTTCATTTTTAAATTATTAATTTTATGCTGGGGGAGGGGGTCGTCAGCCCTCCAAGTTGGATGGGTGGGATTGTTGGATGGGATGGCTCGGGGCTCGCTCTCGGTTGAGTGGGATATCTTGAGGTGGTGGAGAAGGAATGGGAAGGTCTCTTTGAAGCAAAGTATTGATCAGGGCTTGGTTTTGTTCGGCTAGGTGGTTAATGTTGTTAGTGAGTTCTTTGAAATACTGCAGTGGGTTGTTTGGGTTAGGAGGGTCGGCTTAGGGGTTGGCAACGTTGTGTTGAGAAGCCATGGATCTAATTGTGACCATCCACCTTGGCGGGTGGCAGGTAGGGATTATTAGGAATGGGTCTCCAGCGGCAATGAGCACAATTGCCACATGGAGCAAAAGGGTTCCCACAGACGGTGCCAACTGATGATACTGAGAGCTCCAAATGGAACGAGTCAGGTTGATCCACGCTTCCCAAATCGGTGTCCGATTGTTGAGCCCGTAGAGAAACCTGCACAAGAGTTCAACGGGGAACGGAGAGTCCCCCCAGTAAACCCTCCGACGAGCAAGCTAGAGAAGTGAGAGTGATGGAATGTAGAGATAGAATGGTGATGAGGAACTTAACATTTTCTTTGTCTTAGAAGCTTGCTTATATCCTTTGCTCATCATTTCCTTGTCCACTCCGAGCTGTCATGTTGGTCGAAAGTCTATGTTCTAGCTTGCCTTGTTCGTGGTGAGGCTGTTCTGTTCCGACGTAAAGGGTTGTCGTAATAAATGCTGCAGAGAAACTCATTAATGGCTGATGTGAAGTGCAATAACTCTGCAGGATCTTTGTCTGCTGATGTGGCTGGTTCTTCACTTGCCAAGTGTTTAGATGTCATTGGTGCTTGGTGTAACATTGGGTTCCAAGAATGTTGGGTTTTAGTATTATGAATCATGGATTGGGCCTTAAGTGGTGGGTCATATCCTTTTTGGGCTCACCCATGTCAAGTTGTGTTTTATTTTGAAAATTATTATTGAGTTATATCAAATTTCAATTGTTCATAATAGTATATTTTATTTTTATTTTATCTTTTTCATTAAAATATGAACAAAAAAATTTCATAAATAATTTTATTTTATTAGAAAATTTTTAATTAAATTATTTTTAATTTTTCGAATTAAATGATTTTTCATAAATAAAATTATAAGTATAAGATTAATAATTTTTAGAATTAAAGTTTTAAATATTAATTAAGTTAAAATTCTTTATAAAATTGTTGTTCATATTAAATAGGAAGGATAAAATTGGGATAAGACACACCATTATGGAGTAATGAATCTTTTGGGAAACTTTTATCACAAATAGAATTTAGTTGTCCATATTAAAATTTGATAGGACTTATTAGTAATCTTAAAATTAAAATAGGACTTATTGATTATTTTCCTGTTCTTTTGTTTTTATTTTTTAAATGTAGTGCTGTCGAAATTGCGTTTATTTTGAGGTTAATTTCATTTTTATCTCTTAGGGTATTGTCATTTTTTTTTTAATTTCATTTTTAAATTATTAATTTTATGTATTTACTCTATAGAGTTTATAATTTCAACTAATGTGGTTCAGTTGAAGATAATTGTTCAAATTAGTAAGGATTAAAATCTACGGTTAAATTTATTTTATCTCCTTGTAGTTTGAGCATATAGCACTTTACCTCCTCATGATTTAAATTAGGGGTGAGCATGGTCCGGATTGGACCGGATTAGGGTAAAATCAGAACCAATCCATTATCTACGGTTCCTGAAAAATTGGAACCAATCCAATCCGTTTAAATCGTGGAACCAATCCGAACCAATCCATTTAAACACGGATTGGATCAGTTTAGGACCACAGATTTACATAATTAAATAACAGAAAAATATATATATATATAACACTTTAATTTCATAAAAATATAAATATAGCACCATCTTAGTTTCACAATAACATGTCTTTTCATAATAGCGACATACTATTCTAGAATTTAAACAACCATAAGAAAGCTGGTTCCACCATAAGTATTTAGACCAATACAAATTAACATTAAAAACTAGCAAACAAAAGTAATAAAAGGAGATACTATGCGAGTTTAGGTTTGGATTTAAATTTTATATATAATAAGAGAAGATATTATGCAAGAGGGTGTATAATAAAAATATAGACTATTTGTATACGGTCCGGATCGGTTCCAATTCGGAACCGTGGGGTTCAATCCGGAACCAATCCGTGAACTACGGATTTTTAATTTTTTAATTCGGAACCGAACCACGGATTCAAAAAACTAATCCAAACTTACTGGATTGGACTGGACTGGATCGGATTACGGATTTCACGGATTCCTTGCTCAGCCCTAATTTAAATATAATCAGAAATCCCCCATGCAATGTTGTTAAAATCGAAATCCTAAGCAAGATCGTTAGGAGAGACTTGTGGATTGAATCGTAAAATCGGATTTAGAATCATAAGATTCTACCTTCAATGTCAAATAAAATGAGAAATTATCCATAGCAATGTATCTTAAATAATATTAAAATCATTAAACAAAAAATAATAAATTTGATATAATACATTTTTTATGTTAATATAAATTAGAAGAGAAGTTTGGAGAGAGAGTTTATAGTTAAACTTCTTATATAAACATAAATATACATATATACATACATATACAAGAAACAAATATTTAAAAAAAAATAGTAGGATAGGAATTGTAGTAGAATAAAGATAGTAATGTGTGTGAAATCCCGTATTTTTATATAATAAAAATAATATGTATATTTTTAATTTTCTTAAATAATTATTCACAATATTTTGAATTTAATAGTCTGTATATTTTTATACTGAAAATTTATTCAAAATAAAATAAAATAAAATATTTTTGGTTTTATATTATTACTCAATATTAATTTCTAAACCGTATGAAATTTTTATTATATTTTTCTTTATAAATTTTTTGTAATCAAATTACACCGGAACGTAATATTTTTTGTACTAAAATCCAATAAAAAATCATGGGTTTGCTCCCCATGTTTTCTCTCCTTTTACCTTCCATGTGCAATCATTTTCTAGATCAAAACAAAATGTGGTGGACATGTAGATGCTACATACACTAGCTGTTCCATTTCCTTTTATCCCTTCTTTTTAATTTCTATCTTCTTTTACTCTTCCTCATTTTGCCCATAATTGAGCCTAAGTTTTCCTCACGTCTCTTCGCTTCCAGTTTTATCTCTCTCGGTTCCCTCTCTTTCTCTCCACCTCTCATTAAAAATTTTATATTAAACCAAATCTGGAAATTTCTAAGTAAAAAATAAAATTTGAGAAGTTTAGTTTCATAATAATTTTTTATATTATGGAATTGATTTATAAATTTGAATATGGAATTAATTTAAGAAAATGTGATAAATCTGTGTCATAAATTTTCTTGGAATTTTTCAAAATTATTTATAATTTATTTTTAGAAAATGTTTTTTGAAAAATGACCATAACATGTTTATTGAGTATTCTGTAGATTTATATGAATTTTAGAGTTGTATAAGTAATTTATTTATAATTTTAATTATGAGTTATGCATTCTGAAAATTGTGGCAGATTAAGGAGGAATAAAAAATTATCTCTTCAATTGTTTATTTGGACAAAAATTTAATATTGTGCTAATCTAATCTTGTAGATTAAAAATCCATGCATATGTGTGATTATGATTTATTTCTTCTTTTTGGTATCTACATTATTATTTCATACCATGGTTTAAATAAATTGTTTATTAAAATTTTGTACATTTGTTTACTATTGTGTGACATGTGTAATACTTTATGTTGAGAATTTTAATGAGTTAGTATAACATTATTAGTAATTAAATGTTGAATTATTGTGAATGTCTCAATAAGTAAAGAAGCACGAAATTTAACCAATGGTACATTAAAATTTAAAAGTGATGGGGTGAGCTCGGTTTAGAATCTTGCGCAAGTGAGTGGCGAACTCTAACATGGCACGGGAAGGTATTTCGGCTCTTATCGGTGGAGGCAATATAAGGTTGGTGGTGCGGGTGCCACAACATAGACCGTTCCCTTGGGGCAGACCGTGATGTCACGACTCGGGTAGGTAACCCTGGTGCGTGGGCATCATTGGTAGTTACAGTAAGTAACATTTGAATATTTGACCAAGGAGGAGTCAGAATTGTCCGTGGTCATTGCTTAGTGGTTGAATGGAAATAGTGTTCACCAGGGAGTTACTTAAATTTATCTGATAAACTAAATCTATGAAAATTTAAAAAGAAAGGTGGGCATATTCCTTATGATGAAATACTGCTTCTGTTTGTTTTAATTTTTTTTATTTGATTTATTATTATTTATTGTTATTATTTCAACTGATAACATTTATTTTATACTTACTAAATATTATTGGTTATTCTGTTACTACACATTATTCATAAATTGAGAGTATTATTATCGGGGTGGGTATTTTCGGGTTGTAGTATCTTATTGAGCTCGTCGCTCACTGGCATTCCCGTTACCCTGGCATTTTATGATAGATACCGAAGAAACCAAAGGGAACACCGAGGCCTTGCAAGGTGACGTTCAACCTTGGTTAGCTTGAAGAGTGCCAAGTTCCATGAACTATTTTATAAAATTTCTAGTTTTTCTCTAGTTTTCTTTTTATATTTGTGTCATTTCTTTTCTGTACTAAGACTAAGTTGTGATGTAAGAACTTTAAATTCTAGGTTGTTAATTAATGGATGTTAGTAATGTTGGTAGCAATATTGATTTTAAGTTCTAAATCTTAATATGATGTCCTTAAATCTTGGGGCGTCACAGTGTGATTCTATACAATTTTATTATTAGGATCATAATCACTTTTAGATCCTATTGAATTTAAGATCCTGGTGCGATCCGAATCACTTAGCCCAACTAGAGTTGTTGTAACGCCCTCAAAATTAATCCATTATATATCATTGACATGCATTATTTAAAGAAGACAATTTATTAATTCATTCATCAGAGTATTATTAAATAAAGCATTACATGTAACATCGAATAAAATGCCCTACAGGCTTACATCTTTCCAAGCCAACACTTGGATTCAAAAATATGAGTTATAATCTCAATACAAGAAAAGCCCTAGGCTTGAATGTTTACATGTACTAATAAATAAAAAAAAAACTATTAACTAAAGGTAGTCTTCTTCAATCCAAATGCCAAACCCTCCCAAGCTAAGTCCTTGGAGGTAGTTTATCACCTGAACCTGAAAATGATGTTCCCATAAAGGGTGAGCCACAGCCCAGTAGAAATATACTAAACCACACATAAGCAATGAATAAAGCAATAGCATTCAACAGATTGTTAACCAAAATAATCAATTACTTCATTTTACAGTCTCGTGACACTATTGCCAAAGATACGTTTTACTTTCCAATTTTATCAACATGGCTCAGAACCTGGCCAAACTTAAAACAGTAGATCACATATATCACATTCACATCCTTCCAATATCAACAAACAAATGAGACTCAAGCTCAAATCAAACACTTCATACTCCCAGATTGATACACATTTTAGTGCTGTATCAATAAAACACTTCTATATAAATAAGCACACATAAAAGTGATGCTAATGGAGTCCATCCCCTATCTCCTCCCAAACAAAATCCGGTTAGAGGTCCATCCCCTATCTTCCCCTAAACCGTGGAGTACATCCCCTATCTCCTCCCAAACAAAATCCGGTTAGAGGTCCATCCCCTATCTTCCCCTAAACCGTGGAGTACATCCCCTATCTCCTCCCAAACAAAATCCGGTTAGAGGTCCATCCCCTATCTTCCCCTAAACCGTGGAGTACATCCCCTATCTCCTCCCAAACAAAATCCGGTTTAGAGGTCCATCCCCTATCTTCCCCTAAACCGTGGAGTACATCCCCTATCTCCTCCCACACAAAACAATGTACGCAAATGCAATGCTCAATCAATACAAGTATTTTCTGTATCAATGCAATAGTCAAAATTAATGACTAAACCAATGTCTTCTAAAATTCATAAAACTATTTGAAAGTGTTTTCTAAAGGAGGTGTTTAGGAAACGGTTTGCCTAATGAGTTTTCCCTTCTTTGTATCAGTTTTTTCTGTTTTTGAGAACAGAGAACAGAAAAATAATAATCAAATACCAAATGTGTGTATTTTATTTTCTCTCTAATATAGCACATGGGGCTTTGGGTGTGATTTTAGAGATACAAATATTTTATAGTTTTCATTTTTTGTATTTTTTCTTTTACACTTTATTTCAATAGGGAATCAATTGAAAATTAACATGGTGATGCAAAACTATGATGAAAAATCAGTGACTTAAAATTTTCTTAATATTAAAATTGTTACACCTCAATACTAATTAATGTTTTTAGGGCTCCCTTCCCCTATGTCTTATCTTCTATTATAAATGTTTCTCCCTCCCTAATTTTGTTGACATGTCATAAAAAATATATTTTTTCTTATTTTAATTAAGTAGCTTTAGAATACAAAATTTGTTTAAAATTATAGGTAGTAGACATAAAATAGAGTTAAAATTTGTATAATAAGATAACATAATTGCTTATTTTTTAAGTACACAAAATTTAAATTTTAAAAAATTATAAGTGGCATTGGCTTTTTTTTTTTTTTTTTTTTTTTTTTTTTGTGTGGCTTTAATATATTTTTGTTGGTCTATTTTTTTCTCTTTTGTTTTTTTGAATCTCCTTTTTTATTTCTAGTTTGGCCTCATCTTGTAAAATCTAGATCTACTTTTGCTAAAAGCAGATTTTGCTTTTTGTAGTTGGGAGAGAGCTAGAGGCAAGGTGGGAAAAAGTATTGCAATAGATAATAGTTCCCTAGTAGTTGAAGCTTTTGAAAGTTAAATTGTTTTTTTTCTTTTAGTGTTTTCCTTTCGTTGCTTATGTTATATGTTTATGTTAATGACCTTTTATATTTATATTTTTACTGTGCTATTGAGTAAATGTCTTTTTTCGAAACCAACACACGGTTAAAATCATGTCTTCCGTTTTTCTCCTTAATTCTATTGTCGAAGACTTCATGTACCTGATTTGGGTTGTTTGTCACTATAAATGTTATCACGTTAGTCTAGTACATTGCGATTGTGTTTGACCAATGATGTTGCGTGTTTTGTTCACATTATTCTTTCTTCTCTTTTTTTTTCTTCTATTACGTGCATATAATCTCCTCCTGTTATTTGGGTTACGTTTTTTTGACAGGTTATTTTGCTTGAAATTTAAAATCAGACAGTTGTATTTCAAAAAAGGTATTAAGTAATTTTTTGAAGGTTTTATTTAGTGTTAATAAATGGGCAGCAGTAAACATTTTTGTCCAATCGAAAAAGGTGACATCTAGTGGCGTAGCCAGGAATTTGATGGAGAGGGGCACAAATTAATGATAACATCAGTGTATTTGGTTTGAGTTTTTTGAATTAAGTTTTTTAAAAATTAAGTTCTTTTGGTTTTTGTGTTTTTTTGTTTTTAGTAAGTATTTTTTATATTTTAAAAATGTTTTTTTTAAAAAAAAAATTTTTTATTTTTTTAAAAAAAAAAAAATCAATTTTTTTAATTTTTTCAAAAAAAAAAAAAAAAACTAACACATAATTTTTTAAAAGTTTTTTTCAATTTTAAAGTTGATATTTTAAAGTTTTGAAAATTAAAAATAAATGTTAAATTATCATGTTCCTTTATAGATAATTATAAATGATGAACAATTATTATTTGAAGGGTAATTCCGACTATTAAAAATTTAATGGGACTTGAAGGTTCAAAAAATCTTAGTTATGACTTAATGGAGTATAAGTTCATAAATTAGAACTTGTGTAAATGTCTCTTACCTCAAATAGGGGGCAAGAGAGATTAAGGGTGTTTTGATCTTCTTACCTCAAATAGAATCTAATGAAATGGTAAAAAAGAATATGAATTGGATGGAATAAAACTCTTAAAAAGAGGATTTATCAAAAAAACTCCCATTTAAAAAATTGAATTATTTTTTTGTGCAAAATTAAAAATTCTCAGTTTATGATCATGATGGAACATTGATATGCAAAAACTTAAATAAAAAAAAAAGTTTAAAAATGAAAAAAATCATAATGTTCTCAGTTTTAAAACTAGAAAAAATTGATAATGTTATCGATTTTACTAGATAGGTAAATCAAACCAATAAGTAGAAGTGTAAAAACGTTCACTCTCATGTTCTGTTTTTTTATCAATTAGTAAGACAATTATTTTGAACACTACTATGCAAAATTGATAATATTCTTAATTTAAAAAATTGAGAAAAATTGATAATATTCTTAATTTTACTAAATTGGACTTTTTAGTTCAAAAAATCTTAGATAGAACTTGAGTTACCATAACATTTATAAATAAAACTTTTAGGTAATTAATTCTCAATAAAAACTAAGAACCCACTCAATTTTTTCACTAATAAAAAATTATTTTTTTAATATTTACCCAATGTTTTAGTTTTTTCAACAACTTTTTTTTATCATAATTTAAAAAAAAAAAAATTACTTGAAAAAAACCATTGTTAAACCAGTTCAATGGTTATACTAGAATAATAACAAAAACGAATCTAAACTACAATATTAATTAATGAAAAATAATATGGTACACACTCTTAAATATGCACATGAAAAAATAATATAATTTTATATTTTTTGAGTCATAACTAAGTCTTCGTTTGGAATGTGGGTTGATTTTTTGATTGTTTAGGGCTAAAAAGCCTAGATTGTGATGAGTTTTTTTTATTATTTTTTGACTTGTGGGAAAGAAAAAATGAAATAATTATAGTTTGGATGTAACATTTTATCTTATTGACATTTTAACCTATTTTTTTCTTTTTGTGGCTAAAATAGCCTAAAACCAACATTTCAAACATAGCTTAAAAATAAATAAAAATATCATAACTAAATACAACATGAGAAATAATTAAAGAACTCATAAATTATAACTAAAAAATAAAATTATATGATTAAGGACATATCTAATATAATATAGCTTTTCTAAAGATGTGTATGTTAAAAGTTTCCGAAATTATAATCATGATTGGATAGCATTTTTTTAGGCTCTATTTGTTTTGAGAGATAGATGTGAGAATGTGATTGAGATAAATATAGGACCTACTATATGTTGTGTTTATTTTGGAAGATTGGGAAGGGATTTATAATTTCACGAGATTAAGATGGACCTTGGTGTTGGAATTGAGATGGATGACGTAGAGGTGGTATTAGGATATTAGGTTATTAGTCCTTCTGCTTAGGTTATTTATTTATTTAGTTTTACAAGTTAGGCATTTTTTTTTAACATTAATGTTTAATATTTTTGTATTTTTTCTTAAGTAAAAATCATAATTTTATTTGTTTTAATATTTTATATTTCTTTTATAGGATAATAATTTAACAATTTTCATACTAACAACTATCATCAAAATAAACACAATTTTACTTAATCTCTTCACTATCAATCATCTCTATTCTACCTCTAAAAACAAACGACCATGCATTCTATCTCTGAAAACAAACGAGGCCTTAAAGAAGTTTACAAGTACTGAAATCAATTTAAATCAAATTAAAACAAATAAAATTTTAGGTTATTTACACTATGACCTTCTCAATTATTAACAAATATTATTTTATTTCATTCATGTATGAATTCATACAATTTGATTCCTTCAATTATAAAAGTGTATTGCTTTTATTCCTTGCATTTAGACCATCTCAAAAAAATATGTATTTATACAATTTTTCAAATTAAGGGAATTAATATGTTCGGATTCATAGACAAAAGGGAATTAATTGATATTTACTAACAATTATGGTTCTTAATGTCATTAACCCTAAAATTTTCTAGAAAATACATAAATTGCAATAATGACGCAGCAATCATGCCGCAACACGTGTCAAGCTTTCAATATCCAGTTCATCCCTAAAACTTTCCTTTCCCAAAATGAAGCACATAACAATTTGACTAAAAATCTGTGTCAGCCGTTGATCTGGTGGTGGTAATCCTACTTGAGCCGCTAGCCAGTGCATGTACCCAAACTGCCATTCATCAAATCACAAAAAAAAAAAAAAATAATAATAAAATAAAATAAAATCACCAAAATTTATTTTTTTTAATTATAACAGCTAATCCTTTATATTTTAATCTCTTATATTTTAATTTCAATTATAATGTCACTTTTTGTTTATAGTTTTACTGCAGTTTACCAAAATGAATATACGTATTACATGCGACATTATTTTGGAGATTAATTAGAAGTAAAGAGATTAAGTCACTCACATATAAATTATTATTTCTAATATACTAATACCACCTCTTATTTGTATCAGTGTGGATATTTTTTTAATTAAGCAAGAATTTGGAAAAATGACAAGTAGAAACAAGGATGAGAATTAACCTCAAATGGATTAAGAAGATGGGTATGATGCTTGGGAATTTGAGATTCCTCCATTTGGAGGTAATGTTGTTGAACATCAGCTAGCATCTCCTCTTTAGATGGCAAAAGCAACTTACCAGATAAAACCCCTGCTATCCACTTTGATTGTAACTCCATAAGAAGAAAAGTTATACCCTGATTCACATTGCGAAAAAAGTTTGCAATTTGCTTTTAACACTATGGATTAAAATATGTAAAAAAAGTGTGCGAAACTAGTGAGATTGAAGTGAAATTCAACAAAAATCATATGGATCACTTGTTCTAAGAGAAAAAATTTCATGTTTACCTCCTATTTCTCAAAAATCAAATAGACTCTGGTCCTTTAAGTTATATCAATTTTACAATTAAGCTATTCGAATAATGATAAATATTTGACTCATGTTGTCACTTGCCGTCAACAATTGGAAAAAATTTGCCAATCGTATATGTTGGGGCAATCCCACATCGCTTGAGAGGGACACTTGCAACCAACTTATAAGCGTACCGGCCCCCTTCATCTGTCAACATGCCTTTTTCCCTCTTCCAGGGAGGAACAAAACTGTGAGGGGGCAAGCTCGCAGTGGCCCAACCCCAAAACGGACAATATGTTGACACACCGCGAGGGACCAGGTACGTGCATTGCCACTAGAAGGAGGGCTTTCGGCAAACTCTCCCGCTGTTCGCGGCCGAGTCCGTTAGGGGTTATGTTGGGTCTATCCCATATCGACTCGGGAGGGACTCCTCGTCTACCTTATAAGTGTACTGGCCCCCTCTCTATCTGTCAACAGGCTTTCTAGAAGCAAGCTCAAAGCGGCCCCCAGACCCCAGGAACAAAACCGTGAGGGGGTAAGCTCAAAGCGGCCCAACCCCAAAGCGGACAATATGTTGCTCTGCCAGCTGAGTTGTTCCAGCACCTCTCCCAGACAACAGGCCTTCTGGGGGCAAGCTCAAAGCTGCCCAACCCCAAAGCGGACAATATATTGCTCTGCCGGCTGAGCTGTTCCAGCACCCCTCTATCTGTCAACAGGCTTTTTAGGAGCAAGCTCAAAGCGGCCCAACCCCAGGAACAAAACTGTGAGGGGGTAAGCTCAAAGCGGCCCAACCCCAATATGTTGGGGCAATCCCACATCGCCTGGAAGGGACACTTGCAATCAACTTATAAGCGTACTGGCCCCTTCCACCTTGTAAGAAGCCTTTTAAAGCCGTGAGGCTGACGGGCGTCGTTTCGCCACCTCGCCAGAGCAGACAATATCTTACCGGGGCACGAGAAGCCAGTCACGTCAGTTTGGTGGCCCATGCAGGTCGTCCGGCAAACTCTCCCGCTGTTCGCGGCCCAGTCCGCTGGGGGGTTATATTGGGGCAATCCCACATCGCTTGGGAGAGACATTTGCAACCAACTTATAAGCGTACTGGCTCCCTCCACCTTGTAAGAGGCCTTTTAAAGCCGTGAGGCTGACGGGCGTCGTTTCGCCACCTCGCCAGAGCGAACAATATCTTACCGGGGCGCGAGAAGCCAGTCACGTCAGTATAACTCTTCTTTGGATGGAAAATGAAGCATTGCTTGCCTATGTTTAACAGCTTCACAAGTGAAAAACAACTCTAATTACAATTTGGAACCTTATTATAACCCACACTTGTGGTTGTCTCTCATGTGTAGAGTTGATGTTCATAAGCAAGACTTCATTATCCCTCCAAAGAATAGTCTTGGGCCTAGGTCAAACGATTTTGTCTGATTGTAGAAAACAGATAACAACATGGGTCAATTGAATACCAGTTCGAATAGTTCATGTGTAAAATGATATAATTAGAAAGCCACAAGTCTAATTGATTTTTCAAGAATAATTTGAGAAATAAATGAAATTTTCTCTTTTTATAATTCTAACATGAGAAAAACGCCAAGGACTGTTAATGAAGGGATCACATTAAAACTCAATTATATGAGATTTAAATTGATAAATTTAAAACTACGGGAACCAATTACTTTGCTCAAATTAGTGGAGCTAACAATATAATTTATTCTTCACAATATTTTAAATTGTGAACTAAAGACAACAAACCATATACATTGAAGACCATCATGTAATTAATCCAAAAAATACTATAATTTAAACAGAAAAATATTGTGTGCATAATTATAGGGATCAAAATAGAATTCAAAAAAATTACACTGGTTGTGTATATAATTTATTTTGAATTTCATTTTGATCTCTCTAGTTTTACATGTGTTCTTTTTTAGTTTAAAATCATAACTATAAATTCACATTGTAATAAAAGTAAAAGTGTAAAGTTTAAATTGTTTTGAATTAAAACTATGAGAACAAAATAAAATTTCACTCAAAATACAGGGATCAACAACATAATTTACCCAATAAAAATGAGGCCTTTTTACAAGACTTTTGAAAATTTGGGAATTTCATGTAATAAGAAATCATTTAAAAAAATGACAACAATAAAAATATAAAAAACAAAAGAGATTTTAACTAACCCTTTCTGGAATTCCAATGAAAGAGAGTGAAGGAGCAAGCTTCGGTGGGAAAACATGTTTGTATAAAGGTCCAACACGTTTATCCTCAACACTTACAATTCCATTTGTTTTCAAAAATGGAAAATTGTATTTGTACCTACACAAAAATGAAGCAAAAAATAAAAATAAAATAAAAAGTTAAATTACAATTTTCACCATTCAACGTTTATTCAAATTTCACTTCACTCTCTTATATTATAATAGTAATGATTAGGTCTTAAAACTTTCGGCCTTCGTTTGGAATGTGAATTAGCTATTTTAACCTGGGGCTAAAAAGCCTCGTTTGTGATAGGCTTTTTGGATTTTTTGACTTTTGTGAGGAAAAAAATAAAATATTTATGGTTTGGATATAATATTTTGTCATATTTAACTAAAATAATCAATTTTATCTTATATACTCCCTCCGTCCCAAAATAATAGTCCATTTTGGGGAATCCAACTTTTTTTAGTAGTACAATTATTGCATTTGAAAAAAGTTAATTTTTCAAAATTATCCTTTTTATAGTACATTTTTTGGGAATATCAATGTCATAATTATACTTTTTATATTGTTTATTAATTTAAAACAAGGGCAAAATAGGAAATTTATATTATTTTTGTACTTGATTTTTGAATAGGGACTAATATTTTGGGACAATAAAAAATGAAATAAGGAACTAATATTTTGAAACGGAAAGAATAACTATTTTAGCCCAAATAAACATGCCAAACATAACCTCACTCTTATTTTAAAGTAGTCCTCTCGTGATTCACCGTTAAAAAGCTCGACAAAATGTATCTCACCTAATGGTTAGGTGAGCAAGTTCTTAAGGTGTTAAAGGAAAAATATTATGAAACAAATTTACACTTTTTTATTTCTGAGCCTTTCACTTCCATTTTATTTTGGGTAAATTACAGTATTATTTTTTATAGTTTAAATACGGTGTCACTTTAGTCCCTCTAATTTTAATTTAAATAATTTGAATCTTATACTTTTGATTTTATTGCAATATGATCCTTTCATTACTTACTGTCATAATTTTGAACAAATAAAAACCACGAGCAAAAAAATAAGACTAAAGTGGAACACAAAACAAATGTTAAAGATCATACTTTAAGGACTACCATAAAGTTTGTTTTGAATTTCATTTTAATTCCTATAGTTTTGTATGCGATTTTTTTTTTTTTCCATTTAAAAATGTTAATGGAGGGACGACATTACAACAAAATTAAATATGCATGATTCAAATTAAAACTATGAAAATTAAAGTGAAACTTTACTCAAATTAGAAGAGACCAATGGTTTAATTTACCCTTTTGGTTTTGTGCTTCATGTTTCAATTTTTACTTAAATAAAAGAAGGATTACATTGAAACTCAAATTGAAATTTAAAATTTTAGTGGTTGTAATTAATAGATAAAGAATCAAAGTAAAGGAGGAGAGTCAAGAAGAATGATGGATCATACCCAGTGCAGTGGAAAATGGTATCTGCATGAACATAGGATCCATCTTCAAAGGCTACTGTCCCATCTTCACAAACATTCACTATCTGTAATAAAGTTCAAAATCAGTTGGACCATAACCAGGTCAGTGGAAAATGTTTTATGAGGCATGCTTGGTAAATGCTTCTTTGGGAAATAAAAAATAAAAAAAAAAAACCTTCAGAATTTGATCATTGCAGCAAAATAAACTTTCAATTTTTAATTTTATCAATTTGAACCTTAATCTTTTGATTTATTTTTAATATAAACTATTTACTTATTTTTGTTAAATAAAACTAACAAGAAAATGATATTTTGGCCACTAAATAAGATGTACATAAAATGTCTTAAAAAAAATTGTTGTTGAGTTTAATGACTAAAATATTATTTTTGGGTCAATTTTACTTAATGAAAAGAGGAAAATGGTTTAGATTAAAAAAGAATCAAAAGATAAGGTTTACATTGACAAAATTAAAAATTCAAGATTTATTTTATTATAATGGTTAAACTTTGAATTTTTTTTTTTAATTTTTCCATTTTTTAAAAAGAAACGTTACTATACGTTTCCAAAATATATAACCCAAAAAAAAAAAACACACAAAGAATCCATGATTAGTGAGGTAGCTATAGTAGGGTGGCTGTTAGTGGTGGTCGACGAGGGAGGCAAAAAAAAGAGAATGAAAACTTGTTTCGAAAATATTTTTCTTGATTTTTAATTTTTTTTAAATTATTATCTTTTTTTTTTTTTGATGAATTGAAAACAGTTTCCAAATTTGTTTTTGTTTACAATTTTTAATTTAATAATAAAACCCCATTACCAAACATGGCTTTCATTGGATGTCTAAGAGAGACCTACCTACCTTTGAATGCTGCCATATGTTGTGATGATTGTCAAGCTTTGAGACTTGAAGATGTTGAGGTGATCTTGATGAAAGGTGAACTTCTTTGGCAACCGTTGCAATTTCTCTTGATATATCAAATGCACTTGGTCCATTTCCAATCATAACCAACACCTATTATTATTAGATGGAGATTAAAATATTTAGTAAATACTTGTTGATCAACTGAATTCATAGGAACTTCCAACTAATGCCTAGTTTTGGAATATATTGGTAGTAACCTTTTAGCTTGTTTAAAAAAAATGTAAAGAAAAGTAAAGAGAGTAATGTGACAAATTATAGTGATTTTTTAATTTTTTGGCTAAAATATTTAATCTCCAAACGAGACCTAAGTAGTTCAAGGGTTCCTTCATAAAGGGAAATTCTATTATTAACAAATTAAAAATGAAAATATATAATATTATATTTTTTAAATATTAGCTTTTTTAAATATGAGCTATAATGAGGTGTGTTTTGTTTTAAGAAAACGACTTCTATTCAGTTTGGGCTTGAATTGGGCTAAGCAGTTTAAGTATCAAGATTGTCATACATAAGCAGTTTACAGCAGATTATATCATACAATCAAGGAGAAATTATCCATCAGTTGTCCTATAAAAAAATAATACAAAATCATGAAAAAGTTTATAATTTTAATTATTAATATATATATATATATATATATAAAGTTTACCACTTATATGTATTTAAAAATAATAATAATACTGATTTAAATTTCCCCTACAATCAAAAGCATATTAGTCATCACATACCTGATTTTGATATAGTTTTGGATGACGATAATTATGACTATGTACTTGCTCACCAGGCCATTTCTCGATACCTGCTCAGTAATTTAGTTATATATATTATCAAATTAATAATGAGAGATAAATAAATTATCACAAAGGATATCAAACTCTTCCATAGGAGTTGAATCTAATACATCACACTATAAAGTGTGTTACAGAATCACTAAACCAAATGTCTTGAATGTAGTTTGAATAATTTGAATAGTTTATTTTGTAAAATTAGATAAATTCGATATAATCATATAATGATTAATTTTTGATTAACTTGATCTTGCATATTTGTCAAAATATGATACATGTTTGATTGTTGGATAAAGATGAGAGATAAGGTCCGGGTACAACATGGTTTTTAGTTGGATGTTTGTTTACAAAGTATTAAAAGTTTGGATAAATTCGGTCCTACTATGGAAGATTAAATGAAAAAAAATGAAGTATTACAAGAAATTGAATGAAGTATTCGGTCCTATATAATTAAATAATTATGTAGAAATTGAAGTATTACAACTCACATATACATGAAAAGGTTTAGAAATTTAATTATTAATATATATAAATTTTACCATTTATGGATAATTTATTTTCTACACATACACCGAATAATATTTTCTTCAAAAAAATAATTATATATTTTTATCTCATTCTAGTCAAACATAATATTTCATTACCTTTATCAAATTATTTCATCTATCACCTAATTTCATAATATAATTTATCCCAACAATTCTATTAATAATCTCATTTATAATTCAATCTCATCTAAAACAACTCTACATTCAACTATCGCTAATAAGTAATGTTATATAAAATAAAAACAATTTGCACATCATATAAATTTTAATAAAAATATTTTTTTTGGTTGACATTTTCCATATGTAAAATAAATACTAAAGGCACAAATATGTTCTCAATTTTTTCTGTCCGTTTGTCTTACTATAGTCATTTACTGAGTTTTTTCCCCTCTAAACCCATTAAATCATGCTTTAAAATTCACCAGTTTAAAAATTTTTACAAAATTAAATGGGGAAACTAGATTTTGATATTATGAAATTCTAAGATGACCTTTGGGACAATAATTAACAACGTTAAGTATCTAAAAATTTACTCAGAAAAATACGCAAACTACATCATCGAGATTGATTTCAAATATGAGTCTCACTTCAGTTCACAAAATAATTTTCTGAGTAAATTTCTAAATAAATTTTCTTGTCTACTTTTTTTTTTTTTTTTTTGGGAAAATAATTTTGGTAAGAAAATTAGCTAACCTGGAAGATTGGCCGCTTGAGGTTGCGTGTTGTGACCATTGCAAACCACTACTGCCTCAAACACCTCTTCCCGATTCGACTCATTCGTCCTTGACTCAACAACCCACTCATCATTCCTCAAGTCAACCCTCTCAACTCGGACGACTTCAGTTCCAAACCGAATCAACTCAGTGATTCCGAATTCCCTCGCAAAGTCGTTGAGAAATCTCAACACCTCTTCGTGCCTGGGAAAATTCCTTCGATCTCCATTTTCTCGGATGCCAAACGGGTAATCCGAGAAACCCATGAGCTGTCGAGGGAGATTGGTGCGAAGCGAAAAGTAGAGACTGCTGTGAACGATCTCTCTGTTTGAGTCGAGACCGAGTTGATCAGCCTCGACTTGTGGATCGAAGACCCATGTTCCACCGAGTTGGTCGGCCTTTTCGAAGATCGTGACTCGGTGGTTTTCTCTTTGAAGTTCACGGGCGGCGATGAGCCCCGCCGCACCGGCTCCGATCACCGCCACCTTTAGACACGGTCCCATATTATATATTCTGTATCTCTATGTTTTGTCAAAGAAAGTGACAAGGAATGAGAATGCTTATGGAAAATTATTGAAGTATTTGGGAGTGGGTTGTTAGACCTTACGTGTCTTGTTGCAATTAATTGAATTATTTATTTTGTTGAGTAACGTGGGTGTTTTGTTCACAAAAAAAGAAAAGTTAGAATAATTCGTTAATTTTCATTTATTTAATTTATCGCGTTTGTTCCTAAAAAAATATATCACAATTGTGTTTTTAAAATTAAATTATTCATTTTTTTTTTTTTTACAAACGCAATAAATTGAATAAGTTACGATTATCAAATCGATTTAATTTTTTGTATAAATAAAATACGAAGTGCATAACAAAATAAATGATTCGAATTATCGATATGGGTACAAAATCATCCAATCTAGATTTGGACTAAAGGGATTCCACGTCCAATTTGATTTATTGTTATTAAGTAGTTAAGAAATAAAACATGACACATTTAATAAATTGTAAAATTTTTATTTGTCAGGATAACTACATAGATGACATTAGGGGTGTTCAACGGATATTTTGATTCGTTCAAACCATCTGAATCGAACTTAACTGATCTGATCCACTGCATTTGAACGGATGCATGATAACGAGCGGACGGTTGCGAATTGATTTTTTCAATCCACCTAGTTTTGGACGGATAGCATATTCAAGATTTCTTTAGCCGCAGCCAAACCGCCAAATTGCGAGCACCCCTAGTAATTTGTAAGACTTCTTTTTTTCAATTTGTTTAGATATTCTATTTGTGTTTTCACTTGAAAAAGAGTTTAGATATTCTGTTATGTTTTCAATTTAGAAATCTTTTTATCAAATGACAAGTGTTGATATTTGGTATTTTTATGTAAAAAATATAAGGTTTAATTTTGTCATTTAAAAAAAATCAAATTAAATAGTTTTTGAATAAAAAAAAGTAATGAATTAATTTTAATAACGCATGATTTTCTTATATGTATTTATTATTGGTATTTGACAATTTACGTGATAATCTTTTAGTTATGTTGAGTTGGATTGTTATCCAAAAAAAAAAATGTTGACAAATTATTGTATTATGTTCAAAATTTGTAAAAGTTTATACCGTCAAACCGATTCACATCTATCTGCCAATCTGTCAATCCGCTCAATCTGCATCCGCCAATCTAATGGACGAATGTGGATTGATTTTTTTCTAATCCGGCAATCCAACGGATGGATGGTGGATTGGAGGTTCCCTAACTACAGCTGAATCGCGAACACCCCTAGATGACACCCTAGAGAACTGGAGGACTAATTAATAATTTTTCAATATTGTGGTTGTTTGGTTTACAAGCTTTAGGGTTGTAAAATTGCCTTGACCTGGTCTGGTCCACCTGAGTCCGGGCTTCAGCCGGCCTACGGTTGAGTCATTTGAGTTACGGCCAAAATTTAGGTCGAATCGGCTCATGGGCTAGAAAATTATGCCCAGACCCACTCAAAATAGGGCTTGGGCTTGGCTCGGGGTTGCAGGCTAGGCCTGGGGCGCTTTTTTTAGAGAACTGGATGAATAATTAAATAATTTTTCAATATTGTGGTTGTTTGGTTTACAAGCTTTAGGGTTGTAAATTTGTCTTGACCTGGTCTGGTCCACTTGAGTCCGGGCTTCAGCCGGCCTACTGTTGAGTCATTTGAGCTACGGCCAAAATTTAGGTCGAATCGGCTCATGGGCTAGAAAATTATGCCCAGACCCACTCAAAATAGGGCTTGGGCTTGGCTCGGGGTTGTAGGCTAGGCCTGGGGCGCTTTTTTTTTTTGCAAAAAATAATTGATGATAATATATAGATTATTTATGAGGTATAAAAAAATTGTATTATAGTATTTTAGTTAAGATTAATGAGATGTTTGGTTATATTTCATGTGGTGGTGTTATTTAGTAATAGTTATGTATAACTTATGTTTTTTTAGTTATAACTAAAAATAAATAAATATGAAATTATGTAATTTTCTTCTTTTGTTATGACATTATTTTAGTTATTATGATTCATGAAAATTATTTGGTATGACTTGTGTGGTGTTTAGTTATAACTTTTTCTTTTTTTGTTTTGTTTTGTTTATAGTTATGACTAAGTATCAAGTTATGTCATTTTCTACTATAATTATAACTAATTTTCTTTTTAATTTATGACATTATTTTAGATATGATTAATGATATATTTGGTTATTATGTTATGTTTTGTAGTTATGACTCAAAAAATATAAAATTATACTATTTTCTTATTTAGTTATAAGGTGCTTATAGAGTCTTTCCCGAAAGAAATTGAAATGAAATGAATAATGTTATATATATTAAAATGAAACAAAATATTACAATTATTAAATTAAATAGATAACATTTAATGAATAATTTTTATATTAAAATGCTCGAGAGGTAAAATGTTGGGCCAAATCCAAAAGCAATTAGGCAGAGCAGCCCAAAGGAAATAATAGACCTAGATAAGTTTCTAAGGAGCTCATTAGAGACAGTTGGCAGAACAAAGGCACATTGTTGAGCTCATGAGGAGCAAGGAAAATGTGAGATTTCCTTCTAGAAGGAGATCAACAGAATGCTAGAGGATTGTTGGATTCATTTTCATCCAACAGTGGAGACATCAAGCAACAAATACAAAGACATAGGTTAGGCCTACGAAGCGACATAACCATCCAATCAGCTTGATCTAATGAACATAGCACTTGGCAAGTTGGCTACTAGCATCTAACACAATCTAAGTTGACCAAGAGAGGTCGACCCAACAATCAAAGGCAAAGACGACATAGACACTAGCTCGACCAGGCCTAGAAGCGGGCAGAACCCTCGGATCGACCATTGATCCAACAGATGGGACTCAAGTTAGGAAAACTATAAAAGGTGAAGTAGGTGAAACAAAGAAAGTAGGGGGAGGTAATCTAGAAACCTTCTTTTAAATACAATACTCTTATGGTCGGATGACATTTTGACTTGATTGTCGGAGGTTCTTCCCGACCATCCAAGGTTGGGGATGATCACTGATGATTTAGTTTCTCTTTGCAAAATAAAAGAAGGGACACTTTATCTCGCTTTTCTTGTGGGAATAAATCTACCTTCCACAAAAATGAAATAAAATAGGGTAAATTATACTTATTTTTATTGAGATTTCTGACGATCACAAAGATCTTCCCTAAGGTTTCGAAAAGTATACTGACCTCCTATACTTTATGTGACAATATACAAATAGCTCACTTCTGTTAATTTTTTCCTAGACACCGTTAACTTTTGCAATGAATTGCCAAAAATACTCTCTATTTGCTCTTTTCTTATCTCTTTTCCTTCACCAACCATACCTATTTTCCCTCCCACTTTGTAGTTATCATGGGCACTGGGCCTGTAACACAATTTCTAAAGTTAAATTATTGTATTTAAAAAAAATAAAATAATGATACAATTATGTATTTTTATGATAATTTTACGTTTTTTCACCGAAATATTACTAATAATTTGGACTATGATATAATCTATTATAATCGAGTAACATTTTGATAAAAAATAATATTATCATAAATACAAAACTGTGTCACAATTGTTATAACAAACAATATCTAATAATAAATTATCATCGCATTATCAAAAAAGTAGATAACAATTATTACAAAAATTTGTAATATTTATAAGAAAAATACATAATAAAATAGTGTGGTAGTTATGGTAAGTGTATCAAACAATTTCTATCTCCAAACCAACTGATACAAAAAATGAAAAATTAATATGATTTAATTTTATAGAAGGTTGAATAATGATTTTGAAATCGAACCCATTTGGGTTTAGTGTTCTTGATAGAGCATGAATGTTTGATTGCAAATAAAGATATAAAAAATTAGGAATGATGAATCTCTAAATGAATAAGAAATTAAAAAATAGGAATTGAATTGATCAAATTTTTATGATGGGCCTAGTATTTGGGTGAAAGAAGTTGCATGCTCATCTTTTGTAAATGTTAGAATTTTGCCAATATGTGTGTGTGTGTGTGTATATATGTGTGAAAACGGTAAAAAAAATACGAAAAAAAGTGTATATTGTATATATTTTATTAGGGAAATTCTATAATACGCACACTATTTTGGGGTGTATATCATATGCCCAAATTATTACGTTTATAATTTTGGTTATGACCTATTTTTATGTTAATGATGATTTAGTTATGACGTATTGTGGTGTTGGTTACCTATTGTGATTATTATTTTGGTTATTATTGAAAAAGTCTTTGATTAAACTTTATGTTGTGTTTTGTTATGACTAATTATTTTTTTTAGTTCTAACATTTGTGATAATCAGCACCATAAGTATCATAATTTGCATAAACATCACCCATTTTATTATGTAATTTTTTTATATATAAATATTAAAAAAATTTGTAGCAAATATTAATTAATTTTCTAATTGTGTGATGATAATTTATTATTATATATTGTTTGTTATAGCAATTGTGATACAATTATGTATTTTTATGATAGTATTATTATTATTGTTATTGTAATGAAAATGTTACTCAGTCATAATAGATTATATCATGTTTCAAATTATTGATAACATTTTCATTATTAAAAAAAAAAGGCGTATATTATCATAAAAACACATTAATTTCATTTTAGAAATTGAGCTACAAGCAGGGAAGCAATGACTAGAGTAACTGCAAGTTGGAAGAGGGAATAATTAATGGTTGAGGGAGGAAAATAAAAGAAAAAGAGCTAAAAAAGGGTGTTTTGGGCAATTCATTGCAAAAATTAAGAATGTCTAAGGAAAAGTTAACAAAATGGAGATATTTGTATATTGTCAGCTAAAGTCAGGGAAATCGGTGTAGTTTTCAAAACCTTAGGGGAGGTTTTTATAATTATCAGAAATCTCAATGGAGATAAGTGTAATTTATCCAATAAAATATTATAAAAATTTATATTATTACATAAAATAGATTTGGATTATTAATGATAGTAGAGAAATTGCATCATTATAGGTCAAGTACATTTCAACTATATTGACACCTACTAGCCTGCCATTCATTTATATTATACTCTACCTCAATAATCTAATAAAAACATTACGAAATTAAATAGTGAAAAAATTTATTAATCAATTATTATCGGGAAGCTGGACAATTCACTCGGAGAGCACAATGATATATCATTTAAATCGCCTTGAATTCTATCATTTTCACTACAGTCTTGTCTTCTTGTAAGCGTATGCATATGATCTCTCGATATCATACTTGCCTTAACTATTTGGGGTAAAAGTCTGCTACGGTAATTGGTTAACACCCGCCCACCTACACTAAAAGTTGTTTCAGAAGCCACTGTAGAAATATGATCGATTAATATATCACAGGTCATCTATGAAAGCACATGCCACATAGTTTCATTTTGTTTCCACCAATCCAAATATCAAAATCATCGTCATTATTCACATGTGAGTTACCCAAATAATGTTATAATTTAGAACTACTTATAACTGCATTTTGAGATATTCTTCTTGTTGGACCATTTTAATATCTTTTATTTTTATTATTTTTTTTTAATATGACATTTTTTCTTGTTCATGAATCTCATTTTGTTTGGTAAATGGAGATTCATTTGTTTTTGGTGACCTTTTGCTTTGTTCATGAATGAAAATTAATTGGAAGGTCATGGGGTTGGTGGTGAGTTAATGGTCATTATTTATTTATTTATTTATTTATTTTTTTGGTGAAATTTGTAAGGTCCTAGTGGCCTATAAATTGTTCCTCTCATCTACTCTTTTCTACACTAACTTTTTTTTTTTTTAATACTTGAGAGATTACTAGCCAAAGAATTGTGTTTTTTTTTAGTGGAGCTTTGGGTTCACCATCTTGTGCAGAGTTGGCCTGAACCATACGACAAGTGAACCATACAACAAGTGGTTGGGCTGTTGTGTCCTAGAGCGGACAAGTCATAGTTTAGTGGCTGCAACATCGGTATTTGGATTCTTCCTACCGCAGTGGGCTTGATCTCCTTAAAGAAAACGAGATATCTGTGTGTAGCTTAACTTTTTGTGCGATAGCCCTACAGTTCGGACTCCCGTACTTCTGAATCTGATCTCACAAGTGCAATGTGAAATAGATAAACACAAAAAAGGCCAAGTCCAGCAAATCTTTTGAAAAATCGATTTTGAATCAAAATGTCAAAAATGAACTATTTTTCCAGATACAGAATCGCCACCTAAATATTTTTAGAAAATTTAGGAAACCCGAGACTCATGCCAAAGGCCACTTATCTATCATCACCAAAGTGTCTCAACTCGAGAATTTAGGTACGAAAGAGGAAGGTCATGAATTGAGCACCCCACTCACCCGATCAAAGATCGGCCTTCACTAATCATGAAGTGATTCTTATTTATATTATTTGCTCCTATTCTGGTTGTTAGGCTATTGTTACTATGTGTTGCACGCAAGTATAGACTAATCTGCAAAAAATGAAAAAATTTGATTTCATGTTTTGTTTGAAAATTGTTTTGACTACGCGCCACTTGAAAAAAGTGAGTTTGTATGTACATTCATCAAATTGTCCCAATTTGAGCAACTAGCTTTCATCCACAGGCATTCAAACAAGTATAGGTTGAGGTGTGGAGGTGATGGATTAGTGGTGGCCTAAGGTCTTTTCGGTGGAGCTATGATCTCTTCGTCAATAAGATCCTGAATCTTATGACAGAGGTGGATGCAGCGGTTTGTATTATGACCGTGTTGTTAATGATAAGCACAGTATTTAGTGGGGTCATGTCTTGATGGAAGAGGATTTTGAAGGGGTCGGGGTTCTAGGAGCTCTAGGTGCCCTTTTTCTAACAGCATTTTCAAGGCTTGAGAGAGACTCATGTAAAGAGGATGGAAATTTCGGGCTTGGTACCGAGTTGAAATGGTTGGTTTTTGGCTTTTGATGAGAGTGGTGACAGTGTTTACTTCTGAGCATTTCACAGCTGTGCTACCTCTAGTAGTAGCATTGGAATTACGAATAACATTCTTCTTCAAAGGCTCATTATCTTCCATGATGACCCCCTGTCTAATGACATCCTCAATTTGAACCCCCATTTCATAAAGCTCTGTAAAGGTAAACAAAGGTAGAACAATCATTTTCTGCAGCAACTTGCCATGCAAATTCTGAAAAATGATTCTTATCTGATCCTTCTCGGAAGGTCTCATGGCCATCATTGAGGCTTTGGCCTCTATCTTGTCACAAACTCAGAGAAATCCTCCTTTAACTCTTGTCGTGTTGCCTCGAGATCATAAGTTGTGACCTCAATCTGTGTATTGTAAGAGTACTGAGCAATGAATGCTTTGGCCATCTTCTCCCAATTCTGTTTGACGAAATCTTCCAACTTAGCATACCAAATAGCCGCTATACCCGACATGGTACGACCAAAGAGAGATTGCTTTTGTGGTCTAGTTAAGCCCATCGGCCGCAAGATATCAGAAAATAATCGCAAATGGACCATCGAATTCCCGGAGCCGTCAAAACAATCAATGTGTGACATCTTAAATCGATCCGGCAATGTAACTGTAGAATCAGTGTATCCACCCTCTATGTCTGGGATAGAGTTAACCCCTTATGTTCTCTTGAACAACTTCTCTAATGTGTTGACTTTGAGCGCAGTTGGATCGACTTCAAATTTAAATGGTGCCTCGATTTGATAAACCAGTGCTTTGGAAGCTTGTGCTAAGATTGGCTCTGTTGGATTGCCCTGGTTTTCTTGGACATTGGCAGTATTAGCTGTGGCACCGGGCACAGGGATAGCTGCAGTGGGTACATGTGATGCAGAGGCCGTTGTTGGTTGCGGTTGCTGTTGTTGTAGCCTGGTTATAACCTCAGCCTTGACGAGCCGTAACCTTGACTTGACGGACTGGGTCATGCTGTAGTGTCTCGACTATCAGTTGTGAATGATGTATTAGTTCCTCCATACTGGCTGGGGGATACTATGCCATTGGAATAAGTGACTGGACTTGTGCTGGGCTGGAAGTAGATGACTATTCCTGAACCGAACTGGACTGGTGAATTCTATCTAATCCTCATTCTCCTTGTAACCGGCGGCAGTAAAGCAAACACTGGTTGCCCCTGAACTAGGTCCCTAACCTTACAAAGTCTATTGACACAAGTCCAGAGTACCCGAGGGATATCAGAGCCTTCTAAAGCTATGGTTCCAGGACTACCTAGCAAAAGAGAAATCATATAGCAAAAGAGAAATTTGACAGCAAAAGATAAATCAGACAATACCTCAGCCCAATTTCACTAGAATAGATATGATCACAGCTGAATGAATGTACTCCCTGCTGAGCCATAACCTCGACTTGACGGATTGGGTCATGCTGTAGTGTCTTGACTATCTGTTGTGAATGATGTATTAGTTCCTCCATACTGGCTGGGGGATACTGTGCCATTGGAATAAGTGACTGGTCTTGTGCTGGGCTGGAAGTAGATGACTATTCCTGAACCGGACTGGACTGGTGAATTCTATCTAATCCTCATTCTCCTTGTAACCGGCGGTAGTAAAGCAAACACTGGTTGCCCCTGAACTAGGTCCCCAACCTTACAAAGTCTATTGACACAAGTCCAGAGTACTCGAGGGATATTAGAGCCTTCTAAAGCTATGGTTCCAGGACTACCTAGCAAAAGAGAAATTAGACAGCAAAAGAGAAATCAGACAATACCTCAGCCCAATTTCACTAGAATAGATATGATCACAGCTGAATGAATGTACTCCCCGCTGAATTCTACCCCAAAACAGATACCAACTATGCCACTAATATGAACATTTTCTGTACTATTTTCACTGTAAAGAACATACCAGTTAAAAAAAAAGCCAAAACACCCCTATGAAGGGTAGGGTTAGCCTGTCCTAGTTTTGGCAAGAACTAGGGTTTTACTATTTCAATCAAGCAATTTCACGCAATCCTGCACACGGGTGAGTGTCTTGTCCTAGTTTGGAACAATCACTATGGCTTTACTATATGCAATTAGGCCAAATGGTCAAAAAGGGTACCTCAGGAAAACTACCTAATATGCCTCTCACACCTAACACCGAGAAGTGAAAGAAAGATCAAGCAGTACAGTTGTAGTCCAGATCCAAGGGTTGTGTTCCGAACATGGCAGAGCCCACGACCAATCAGCTTTTTGGTAAACTTTTGGGCAAGCCTCCAGCAAACCGTCCAAGAATAGTAGATGGCAAACACAGTGACTTAAGTACACCAATGCAAATGCAATGCAAAGAACATATAAGTGTAGATAAAATTTCACATCATGAAGTTCGAGTCAAGTTCTCTAAATTCCCTAGTAGCGTCGCCAGAAACTGTAGCTTGACTTTTCATACTCCTTTCGGATACGAAAGCCCTATAGTTTGGACTACCGTGATTCTGAATCTGATCTCACAAGTGCAATGCGAAATAAATAAATACAAAAGAGTCCAAGTCCGGCAAATCTTTTGAAAAATCGATTTTGAATCAAAACGCCAAAAATGGACTGCTTTGCCAAATACAAAGTCGCTAGAAATTTAGGAAACCTAGGACTCATGCCAAAGGCCACTTATCCGTCATCACCAAAGTGTCTTGGCTCGGGAACTTAGGTACGTGAGAGGAAGGTCATGAATTGAGCACCCCAGTCGCCTAATCAAAGATCAGCCTCTACTAATCATGATGTGATTCTATGCTCCTGTTTTGATTATTAGGCTATTGTTACTATATGTTGCACACAAGTATAGACTAATTTGTAACAATTGGAACATTTGATTTCATGTTTTGATTGAAAATTGTTTTGACCATGCGCCACTTGAAAAAAGTGAGTTTGTATGTACATTCATCAAATTATCCTAATTTGAGCAAGTAGCCTTCATCCACAGACATTCAAACAAGTATAACACTTAAGTAGTTAGCCTCATGACAAGCATACTAGACATGGTAACAATCACACTCATGCAATATGCTAAAGCAATAATGCTCACCTAGTACTCTAAGCCGAGCCAAAAGAGAAACTAGCTAGAAAAATACATGACCTTAACTATGCAAATGATTAGTGCAACACATGTAATATGCAATTAATAGGCTCGGCTACTAGCATGGCGTGTGAATCAATTTGATAGCATACGGCTTAAGAACATTTTCAAAGAAATATTTTAAACGACAATGCTTGTTAGAATGAGGCGTCGAGCCTAATGCATGCAAGACAATGGATGCAAACATAGAAATACTAAACGAAATGTGATGTGCTACACTATCCATCATAAGTGGATAAATAAAAGGGAAAAAGACGAGGGGTTGGAAGACATACACATTATTACATGTTGACATTTGCACAAGAGGGTCCAAATAAATGCCCTAACTAATTGAGCTAATTAACTAGCTATTACAAACCAAATAACCAAATGAAAGTAATTAACTATACTAGCTAATTATTTACAAATTGAAGCTAACTAATTAATTACACTAACTAATTAGTTACAAATTAGAATTAACTAACGGTTACAAGCTCAACGGAGTCAACTAATTTAATTAACAAATTAATTAAGTGCATGAATACTAA
This sequence comes from Camellia sinensis, assembly GCF_004153795.1. Lineage (NCBI taxonomy): Eukaryota > Viridiplantae > Streptophyta > Magnoliopsida > Ericales > Theaceae > Camellia > Camellia sinensis. The sequence continues at coordinate 990,371 of NW_021024815.1, read as the reverse complement.
TTGAACTTGAGCAGGGACAATAAACCAAGTGCGCCAATGCAAATATCCTCTCAGAAACACCTCTGTTCTGCTATCAAGACTGTTCTTCCTGCAGAAAAAACTCCTGTTTTGCCTCTGCTTCTGCTCTTCCCTATAGGAAAACAACACTGTTTGCTGACACAAAAGTGGTCGGTCGACCACTAATGTAAATATGGCCATGCTGCAACAGAAAATGAACAGAGTAGAAACAGAGTGTTTCTAGGGGATATTCATCCTCTTTACCTCTCTTTATCATGAAATTGCTCAAAAGAGGGGTAGAATAGAGTCGCAAATCATCAATAATGCAAAGCTGTTGCATGATAATCTATGACTCAATTGGACAAAAGCTAAATTAGGGTAAAATAAATGACCAACAAACCCCCTTCCTATCATGAGATTGATCAAGGAAAGTGGTAGACATTGACTCTCAAACCATTATCATCACTAACAAGTATGAAATGGCCTAAGACTCAATAGGTTCAACTAACATCTGGTTGAACCTCAAACCATTTTTTATCTTATTCTATTTTATCCCAATTTATTACCTCTTAAATTACCTTTTATTCATTAGTCAATTAAGTCCGAAATGAGCATTAAGTTCACTAAAGGAGGGAAGTGTCAAACCAAGTATTGTTTTAGGCATGAGAGAGACACCATGCCATTGGTAATGAATCCCCAAAAGGATTAAACTATTAAGCACAATACCTCTATCTCAAACTTAAACAATCAATTGGTTTGAAACAACTCTCAAAGCAAAGGAAAAGCCAAGAAATGAGGGAGGTTGAAGAGATGCTTAGAGGTGAACATAAGTATGGAAAGTAAGAAATAAATACTATCAACTCAAATGGGTTGGTGAACAAGGCCTAAACCACCAAGCCTATGAGGACCATTACACTTGAAGCATACCATACAAAGCATAAATGACACAACTAGCCTAAAACAGTCCAATATTAGCTCAAAACAATGCTGGAATTAAAGTGGAAATGGCTAAAAAAGCAAGCTAAAATAATAGAGCATTTGAGGTAGTAAACAAGCACAAGGAGGGGTGCCCCTCCATTTTTGGGACCTTAAAACATGATTTTTGGCCTTTGAAAACATCTAAAAATTAGTGGTAAAAAGCTCCAAAAAAATGTGAGAAAAGAATGGGAAACACAAGGGCAAAAGCTTAGAGAACAAGGTTCAAAGAAGGGCGATTAATCCCTCCACCTTTGGCAGCTTTAAACCACAAGTTTCAACTCATAAAAATAGTGTAAAAACAGTTCAAAATCTGAAAAAAAAAGATAGAAAACAAACAGTGTAAAGATACTCAAAATTATACCTCTTGAAGCAAGGCAACTCTTTTGTTAACAAACCCACAAGTTCTCACTCTCAAGGGATGAAATTTGGACTCAATAATCTCAGCAAGGAGAGCTCCAATATTAGTTAGGAAGTGTTTGGGTAAGGTGTGTGTGTTGCAAGATAGATATAGAGAGAGAATTTCAAGTTTGGGGGTTTTTGGAATTTTTTGTAACCTAAAACCAAGACAGAAGGTCCCCTATATATAGAAATATACGAAAATATCCATATAGAGACAACTGGAATTGTGCATGTATCTGTGGAGACAGCTGGCCAAAAATATTCGGGTTTTGTCACAAGTGGCCAGCAGGCCACTAATAGTGAGCGGCCGGCCACTATTTGTGGCCGGCAAGCCACTAGTGGGTTTGCGGGTCTCTGGGTGGCCAATCCACTCAAAATGTCCAAATTCATAACTAGCCGGTAGGCCACTAAAAGTGGGCAGCTGGCCACTAGTAGTGGGCGGCCGACAATAAAAATCTGCTTCTAGGCCTGATTTCAAATGGGCATATCTCCCTTATTTGGATTCGATTTTTGGTCATTCATGAGTCTAAATTGAAGACCCGAAAGTCTAGTTTCCAATGGTAGTGGCCTCACATCTAAATTCTAAGTGTGCAAAGAGATATGTCTATTTTAGTGAAGGCTGCTTATTTCTTTCTCAATAGATTGATGCCCAACCTTTTCCCCATCTAGTTTTCTTCCATCCTCTTCTATTTTCTTCAAATCCAAACATATAAATAAAAAGTTTTTAAAGATTTTTCAAAGTGTTCACCTCCCTTCTACTTATGTCCACTTTGTCCTTACACGGTTTACCAAAAAGCGCAATATTTTAAACAAAATGCGAGTCTTGGAACATCATAGAAACATTTGAAAAAATATTTTGATAAAAAGGGTTTTAAGGTCTAAAATATTTTTGGTCGAAAATTGGGTGTAAGGTTGGGATTTAGAAGCTCTTCTTACTGAAGAAATCGAACGTTTGTACAACATAACTTTTCATCATCGAGTGATACACTTGAGACACCCAATTTTAAAGGGCTGTCAAAAATAGGGTGTTTACACTGTGCCTCAGCCTGATCTAGTTATATCTTCCTTTTTTTTCATTATTTATCAATAAAATATAATTATTTTGATATTTTCACTAACAATTTTAAGGAGATCAAACATGGAACAAGTACCAGAAAAAACCAATGATGGAATTGGAGATCTCAACAAGCCTTTCAAGTTCAAAGGTGTTCATTTTAAGAGGTGGAAAGGAAAAGTTCTTTTTTACCTTAACCTTTTAAAAGTTGCTTATGTTCCAACCGAGAAGAACCCAAATAAAACCCCAACCGAGGAGATGAATGATGAAGACTACGAGGCACATGAAGAAAAAGTGGCTTCCTACAATGCAGATGAGTATAAATGTCGTTTTTATCTCTTAAATTGCCTTGCTAATAAACTTTGTGATTACTATGACACCACTTACACTTCCGCAAAGAAAATTTAGAAAGCTTTACAGACTAAGTATGATAATGAAGGGCTAGGAGAAAAAAAGTATGCAGCTAGCCGATATTGTTGCTTCTAAATGATGGATGGAAAATCTGTTGTGGAGCAAGCATAAGATTTCCAAATGATAGTTGCAGAAGTAAGATCTGAAAGCATCAAGATTGGTGACAACTTGGTAGTTGCAAAATTTGTTGACAAGTTACCGCCATCTTAGAGAGAATTCTAAAAAAGCATACGTCACAAACAAAAAGAGACTTTTTTAGAGGCGTTGATCACTCGCATCTGAGTCGAAGAAGAGGCTAGAAGCCAAGATGCATTAATAACACAAGAGGGTAATGACAATTCCACTACAAAGGTAAACTTTGTTTCATTTATATGTTATCTTTTATTAATTTTTGGCATGCTCGCTTTTGTCATATTAACGGTAAATATGTGGGAATCATGAGTAGTTTAGGATTAATTCTTAAAGTGATTTTTTTTTGTGAAGTTTGCAGTAAAGCAAAAATTACTAAGAGGCCTCATAAAAGTGTTGAGAAAAATACCGAATTGCTAGAATTATTTCATACTGATTTGTGTGAGTTTGAAGGAATTTTAACTCGTGGTGATAATTGATATTTTATCACTTTTATTGATGATTTTTCAAAATACACAAACGTATATTTATTAAAAAAATAAAAGTGATGCTTTTGAGAAATTTAAAGAATTCCTTCTTTAAGTGGAAAATTAATTCGGTAAAAATATTAAGAGGATTTGAAGTGATAGAGGCCGGAAATATGAATCTTTTAGATTCAACTCTTTCGTTTAGTCATTGAGAATTATTCATGAGACTACTCTACCATATTCACCTTCATCTAATGGCCTAGTTGAAAGAAAAAATAGAACGTTAATTGACTTGACGAATGCTATGCTTATTGATTCAGGTGCTCCCTTAAATCTTTGGGGCAAGGCTATTTCGATAGCTTGCCATGTGATAAATAGAATGCCACACAAAAAGACTAAAATTGTACCTTATGAGTTGTGGCGAGGGCATAAATCAAATCTAGGTTATTTGAGGGTTTGGGGTTGCTTAGTTTTTGTGAGGCTTGCAGATCCTAAACTACCCAAATTAGGTGAACAAGCTACCAATTGTGCTTTTATTGGTTATGCGTTGCATAGTACAGCCTATAGATTTTTTGATATGAAAAATAATATTATTTTTGAATCAGGTAATGCTATTTTTCATGAAAATAAATTTTCTTTCAAATCTAGAAATAGTGGGGGTCAAATAATCTCTGAAAATATTTATCCATTCCTAGCTCTTTTACTCCATCTCAAGTTTTTCAAGAACAAGAAAATTTTCAAATCCAACCAAGAAGGAGTAAACGAGCTAGAGTTAAACAACAAGTTGACCTTGATTTCTTTGATACTTTTTCTCTAGTTACTAGAGTTAGATCCATTAGACTGTTGATAGCAGTGGTTGCAATTCATGATTTAAAAATTCATCAAATGGATGTGAAAAAAGCATTTTTAAATGAAGATCTAGATGAGGAGATTTACTTGGACCAACTAGAGGGCTTTGTGGAGCCTGGCCAAGAAAGCAAGGTGTGTAAGTTAATTAAATCCCTTTATGGTTTAACATAAGCTCCTAAACAGTGGCATGAGAAATTTGATTCCTGCATGCTTGAGAATGGCTATAAGACTAATGAATGTAATAAGTGCACCTATTATAAAACTTGTGAGAATGCACATGTGATTATTAGCATATATGTGTATGATCTACTTATCTTTGGCTCTAATTTGCATATTATAAATGAGACTAAAAATATGCTTAATAGCCACTTTAGTATGAAAGATCGTGGTGAAGCCAATTTTATTTTGGGAATTAAAATTATCAAGACTAATGATGGCATTTTTCTTGATCAATTGTATTATGTTGAGAAAATTTTAAATAAATATAACTTTCTAGACTATAAACATGTTGCTGCTCCTTCTGATGCAAGCATACATTTATCTGTTGTAACAAATGAAAAAGAAGTGATTAATTAAAAGGAATATGCTAGCATGATTGGTAGTTTGAGATATACTACTGACTGTACTAGACCTGACATTGCATATGTTGTTGGAGTTGTTGGAAATGGTAGAAAAATTCTGGGTAAAACCAGAATTTTTTCTCAAGTTTAGTCTATTTTTTAGGTGGGCCCCGAGCGTCGATTTACTCGGGTCAAAGTGGTAACGCGTTCTATGCTGTGTTGTGATTCACGTGGTATATTTGGTTGCTCAAAACCATTACCGAGTGAATGGGAAATTGAAGCCAAAGGGTGCTCCATAGAAATGAAGTTTTGGTAGAAATTCCTTAAGGTTGTAAATTGGCTTGTCCCACATTGATTTGGTGGGAAGTTTTGAAAGGGTTTATAAGGCTTGGGTGAGATACTTGGGGTGTGACCCAAGGGGTACCCAAGTGTTTTAGAGGGAGAGGTTATGGGCAAAATGGGCTAGACCCATTGGACCCAAAAATCACCACACACGCACGCGCTGCCGCTGCCGTCCGTCCGGTCGGGCGGGCTGGGCTGGGCTTGGGCGCTGGTGTGTGGTTCTAATCTTTTCGGGCCAAAAACATTTGAATTTAATTTTATTTTTTGGTAAAATAAAATCCATAATTCAAATTAAACTGGTTTGGATTTATTGTTCATCCAAACAGGGCCTTTCCCGTTTTCAAACAGAATTAAACAAGTTTGGATTTATTGCTCATCCAAGCAGAGCCCTTCCCGTTTTTATCTGTTTGAATTATTAACCCAACAGATTCAAATCTGTTTAAATTTGAATCTAACAGGTTTCATACCTGTTCAATTCAAAACCAAGAGCCACATACCTGTTCAATTCAAAACCAAGAGCCACATACCTGTTCAATTCAAAACCAAGAGCCACATACCTGTTCAATTCAAAACCAAGAGCCACATACCTGTTCAATTCAAAACCAAGAGCCACATACCTGTTCAATTCAAAACCAAGAGCCACATACCTGTTCAATTCAAAACCAAGAGCCACATACCTGTTCAATTCAAAACCAAGAGCCACATACCTGTTCAATTCAAAACCAAGAGCCACATACCTGTTCAATTCAAAAAAAGAGGATATCAAATTACTCTTGAAGTAAGGCAACTCTTTTGTTGACAAACCCACAAGTTCTCACTCTCAAGGGATGAAATTTGGACTCAATAATCTCAGCAAGGAGAGCTCCAATATTAGTTTTGGAAGTGTTTGGTAAAATGTGTGTGTTGCAAGATAGATATAGAGAGAGAATTCTCAAGTTTGGGGGTTTTGGAAATTTTTTGTAACCTAAAACGCAAGACGGAAGGTCCCCCTATATATAGAAATATATGTTACTATCTCAAATATTCATATGAGACAACTGGAATTGTGCATGTATCTGTGGAGACAGCTGGCCAAAAATATTCGGGTTTTGTTACAAGTGGCCGGCAGGCCACCAATAGTGGCGCGGCCACTATTTGTGGCCGGCAAGCCACTAGTGGGTTTTGTGGGTCTCTGGGTGGCCAATCCACTCAAAAATGTCCAAATTCATAACTCAGCCGGTAGGCCACTAAAGTGGGCAGCTAGCCACTAGTAGTGGGCGGCGGCAATATAAATTTGCTTCTAGGCCTGACTTTAAATGGGCATATCTCCTTATTTGGATTTGGTTTTAGGTCATTCATGGTCTAAATGAAACCCGAAAGTCTACTTTCCAATGGCAGTGGCCTCATATCAAAATTCTAAGTGTGCAAAAGAGATATGCCTATTTTAGTGAAGGCTGCTTATTTCTTTCTCAATAAATTGATGCCCCAACCTTTTCCCCATCTAGTTTTCTTTCCATCCTCTTTCTATTTTCTTCAAATCCAAACATATAAATAAAAAGTTTTTAAAAGATTTTTTCAAAGTGTTCACTCCTTCTACTTTATGTCCACTTTGTCCTTACACGGTTTACCAAAAGCGCAATATTTACAACAAAATGCGAGTCTTGGAACATCATAAGAAACATTGAAAAAATATTTTGATAAAAAGGGTTTTAAGGTCTAAAATATTTTTGGTCGAAAATTGGGTGTAAGGTTGGGATTTAGAAGCTCTTCTTACTGAGAATCGAACGTTTGTACACATAACTTTTCATCATCGAGTGATACACTTGAGACACCCAATTTTAAGGGCTGTCAAAAATAGGGTGTTTACACAACTGTGCCTCAGCCTGATCTAGTTATATCTTCCTTTTTTTTTCATATTATTAATATCAAAATAAAATAAAATAATTATTTTGATATTTTTCACTAACTAATATTTAAAGGAGATCAAACCATGGAACAAGTACCAGAAAAAACCAATGATGAATGGAGATCTCAACAAGCTTTCAAGTTCAAAGGTGTTCATTTTAAGAGGTGGAAAGGAAAGTTCTTTTTTACCTTAACCTTTTAAAGTTGCTTATGTTCCAACCGAGAAGAACCAAATAAAACCCCAACCGAGGAGATGAAAATGATGAAGACTACGAGGCACATGAAGAAAAAGTGGCTTCCTACAATGCAGATGAGTATAAATGTCGTTTTTATCTCTAAATTGCTTGCTAATAAACTTTTGTGATTACTATGACACCACTTACACTTCCGCAAAGAAACATTTAAAAAGCTTTACAGACTAAGTATGATAATGAGGGCTAGGAGAAAAAAAGTATGCAGCTAGCCGATTTGTTGCTTCTAAATGATGGATGGAAAATCTGTTGTGGAGCCAAGCATAAGATTCAAATGATAGTTGCAGAAGTAAGATCTGAAGCATCAAGATTGGTGACAACTTGGTAGTTGAAAAATTGTTGACAAGTTACCGCCATCTTAGAGAGAATTCTAAAAAAGCATACGTCACAAACAAAAGAGACTTTTTTGAGGCGTTGATCACTCGCATCTGAGTCGAAGAAGAGGCTAGAAGCCAAGATGCATAATAACACAAGGGGTAATGACAATTCCACTACAAAGGTAAACTTTGTTTCATTTATATGTTATCTTTTATTAATTTTTGCCATGCTCGCTTTTGTCATATAACGGTAAATATGTGGGAATCATGAGTAGTTTAGGATTAATTTCTAAAGTGATTTTTTTTTTGTGAAGTTTGCAGTAAAGCAAAAATTACTAAGAGGCCTCATAAAAGTGTTGAGAAAAATACCGAATTGCTAGAATTATTTCATACTGATTTGTGTGAGTTTGAAGGATTTTAACTCGTGGTGATAATTGTATTTTTTTATCACTTTTATTGATGATTTTTCAAAATACACAAACGTATATTTATTAAAAAATAAAAGTGATGCTTTTGAGAAATTTAAAGAATTCCTTCTTTAAGTGGAAAATTAATTCGGTAAAAATATTAAGAGGATTTGAAGTGATAGAGGCCGGAAATATGAATCTTTTAGATTCAACTCTTTCGTTTAGTCATTGAGAATTATTCATGAGACTACTCTACCATATTCACCTTCATCTAATGGCCTAGTTGAAAGAAAAATAGAACGTTAATTGACTTGACGAATGCTATGCTTATTGATTCAGGTGCTCCCTTAAATCTTTGGGGCAAGGCTATTTCGATAGCTTGCCATGTGATAAATAGAATGCCACACAAAAAGACTAAAATTGTACCTATATGAGTTGTGGCGAGGGCATAAATCAAATTTAGGTTATTTGAGGGTTTGGGGTTGCTTAGCTTTTGTATAGCTTGCAGATCCTAAACTATCCAAATTAGGTGAACAAGCTACCACTTGTGCTTTTATTGGTTATGCGTTGCATAGTACAACCTATAGATTTTTTGATATGAAAAATAATATTATTTTTGAATCAGGTAATGCTATTTTTCATGAAAATAAATTTTCTTTCAAATCTAGAAATAGTGGGGTCAAATAATCTCTGAAAATATTTATCCATTCCTAGCTCTTTTACTCCATCTCAAGTTTTCAAGAACAAGAAAATTTTCAAATCCAACCAAGAAGGAGTAAACGAGCTAGAGTTAAACAACAAGTTGACCTTGATTTCTTTGATACTTTTCTCTAGTTACTAGAGTTAGATCCATTAGACTGTTGATAGCAGTGGTTGCAATTCATGATTTAAAAATTCATCAAATGGATGTGAAAAAAGCATTTTTAAATGAAGATCTAGATGAGGAGATTTACTTGGACCAACTAGAGGGCTTTGTGGACCTGGCCAAGAAAGCAAGGTGTGTAAGTTAATTAAATCCCTTATGGTTTAACATAAGCTCCTAAACAGTGGCATGAGAAATTTGATTCCTCCATGCTTGAGAATGGCTATAAGACTAATGAATGTAATAAGTGCACCTATTATAAAACTTGTGAGAATGCACATGTGATTATTAGCATATATGTGTATGATCTACTTATCTTTGGCTCTAATTTGCATATTATAAATGAGACTAAAAATATGCTTAATAGCCACTTTAGTATGAAAGATCGTGGTGAAGCCAATTTTATTTTGGGAATTAAAATTATCAAGACTAATGATGGCATTTTTCTTGATCAATTGTATTATGTTGAGAAAATTTTAATAAATATAACTTTCTAGACTATAAACATGTTGCTGCTCCTTCTGATGCAAGCATACATTTATCTGTTGTAACAAATGAAAAGAAGTGATTAATTAAAAGGAATATGCTAGCATGATTGGTAGTTTGAGATATACTACTGACTGTACTAGACCTGACATTGCATATGTTGTTGGAGTTGTTGGAAATGGTAGAAAAATTCTGGGTAAAACCAGAATTTTTCTCAGTTTAGTCTATTTTATAGGTGGCCCGAGCGTCGATTTACTCGGGTCAAAGTGGTAACGCGTTCTATGCTGTGTTGTGATTCACGTGGTATATTTGGTTGCTCAAAACCATTACCGAGTGAATGGGAAATTGAAGCCAAAGGGTGCTCCATAGAAATGAAGTTTTGGTAGAAATTCCTTAAGGTTGTAAATTGGCTTGTCCCACATTGATTTGGTGGAAGTTTTGAAAGGGTTTATAAGCTTGGGTGAGATACTTGGGGTGTGACCCAAGGGGTACCCAAGTGTTTTAGAGGGAGAGGTTATGGGCAAAATGGGCTAGACCCATTGGACCCAAAAATCACACACACGCACGCGCTGCCGCTGCCGTCCGTCCGGTCGGGCGGCTGGGCTGGGCTTGGGCGCTGGTGTGTGGTTCTAATCTTTTCGGGCCAAAAACATTTGAATTTAATTTTATTTTTTGGTAAAATAAAATCCATAATTCAAATTAAACTGGTTTGGATTTATTGTTCATCCAAACAGGGCCTTTCCCGTTTTCAAACAGAATTAAACAAGTTTGGATTTATTGCTCATCCAAGCAGAGCCCTTCCCGTTTTTATCTGTTTGAATTATTAACCCAACAGATTGAAATCTGTTTAAATTTGAAACTATAGGTTTCATACCTGTTCAATTCAAAACCAAGAGCCACCTTTACATCTATAAATAGACTAGCCTCCCATTTGGATTTCACTCCAATTTTCGTACTCCATTCTCTGCTTTAAATCTCTGCATTTTGCTGCATCTTATTTCTGAAAGAAAGAGTGTAAACACTTTGTGTGTTCGACGAACGATTAAATTGTAGTGCTGCTTTTATTCGTTGAAAAGATCATTTTATCCTGGTGTAGACGTCCCGAAGCCCCGGGAGGGTGAGTCCCGTTCATTTATTTGGGGTCACTATAGCTCAGGACTCTCAAATTGTCACGGTTCTAAGTCTGAACCAAAGAGTCCAAATCCGGCAAATCGTTTTGAGAAAACAGATTTTTGAAAGAAGTGCCAAACATGGACTGCTTTGCAGATACAGAGTCGCCACCTAAATGTATTTTATGGGAAATTTAGGAAACCCTGACTCGGTGCCAAAGGCCATGTGTCCGTCATCACCAAATTGCCTCGGCTCGGGAACTTGGGTACGATTGGGGAAGGTCACTTCGTGAGCACCCCCGCTCGCCCGATCAAAGATCGGCCTCTACTAACCATGATATCTATTTTTGAAACATTATGCGTTCTTATTCCGGTTATTAGCCTAGGTTACTATGTGTGTGCACGACATACAAGTATAGACTGGGTCGCTTGAATTGGAACGCAAACATTTCATGTTTGTTTTGAAAGATGGTTTGATGGTGCTACTCGCAAGTAGGCTAAGACGTGGATTTGCCACCCTCGGGTGGGCTTAAAAAACATGATTTTGCCACTATCTAGTGGGCTTAAAACACACATTTGATGAATTGTTCCAATCCAAATACCACC